>CM070764.1:1993094-2406666 GCA_036346245.1 Bonia amplexicaulis
GAGAAGGTCCTCCTGGCCACATTCACATACCAATCAAGCCAAGCATTTCACCAACACCTTGAGCTTGTGTTCGTTTACGCAGGAGACGGAAGGGAGGGGAGCCGATGCCTACCTGAGAGACGGGAGGTGCCTGAGCCTGGGGGCGCTGGAGATGGACTCACCGCGCAGCGACTTCACCATCCGCGGCAGCGTTGCCAGAGCCCTCTGCCCCCGCGCCGCCATCTCCTCCTCCTCCTCGCCGCCGGCCGATCGGTCGGTTGGGGCGTGTCGTGTTCTACCGGGGTTGGGACTTTTGTAGCCAACACCTTCCAAATGTTGAAAATTGCGACCGAGTTCCTCCCTTTTACCCGTATCTCCCACGCGCTGGCGTAAAAAGAAAGGTTACCTAAATTTATGCATAGGTGATAGGCCTGACGTTCATCGCCTCATTGGTATCACGTCGTTTTTTTAATAATTACTATCTATTACACTAATAAATTATAGTTAAAAACTATACGTGGCAGTACCAAAACAACAGACCGATTATCCGTTATGTTTTATCATTACTATTATAAAAGAACGAGTTGATGGTTGTACGTCCATCTCTTCTAACCACTCTGTTCCCTCAATTTCTCACCATTCTCCTCTTTATAACCGATCAGAGCAACTCTCTTCTATAGCACGATTATCTATATATTCAATAAGTTCCGTTACAACGCATGGATACATAACTAGTTATACTAAGTAAATGGTAGTTAAAAGCTGTAGCACCTCTTTTTCTTTTTTCTCGGACGAATTTTCTAAAATCAGCCAAGCCCATTACAAGCAGCCCACTTGGCCCATGTTTGGATCGTGGGCTTTAGGATGAATGTTGCAGCGGGATCACTAGGGTTTCCCATGGCTTCTCTCTATAAAAGGAATGGCACAGATGCGTTTCCCCTCCGCAGCCGTCTCGCAGCGAGACGCATTGCATCTCTTCTTCCTCTGTTGAGTCTTGAGCTCTCGATGCCCACTTGTTTTCCTTTTTCTCTCCTCCCCCTGTGATCTCGTTTCGTTCTATCGCTTGCACTCTTGATGATTGATTGCAGGGTTGTGACCGAGATGGGCGGCGATGAGGAAAGAAAACCGTGTGCCGGAGGCGGATGAGTCCGCCGGTGTCGGTAGCACAAATCCTCTAAGAAGTTCTGAGCCCCCATCCTTGCATCCCATCAGATCTCTTTTCCTCTCTTATTTATGTTCTTCTATCAAGATTAGGATGTCTTTTTGGTTGGTTTTTTGGATATGCCGC
This sequence comes from Bonia amplexicaulis, assembly GCA_036346245.1. Classification (NCBI taxonomy): domain Eukaryota; kingdom Viridiplantae; phylum Streptophyta; class Magnoliopsida; order Poales; family Poaceae; genus Bonia; species Bonia amplexicaulis. The sequence goes on from CM070764.1 coordinate 1,994,362, forward strand.
CTTGGATTTGGTTCTTTCCCCGTTGTGGTTGATGTGAGATGATGATGCTATGTATGAAAGTCTGTCAATCCCCTGATGTCACAAAGTGATGACTCATCATACATCCCGACAGGCTCTGATCGCATCTGCTCCCCGATTTCATCATTCTGGATTTGTTTATCTCTTCTGTTCTTATGGTTTAGATTTATATTTGGATTTTTACGCCCGTTCAATCCACCGGTTGGAAAATGCCTAGCCTTCAAATTATACGACCATTGCAGTAAGTGAAGATACTAGCAAATGCCTAGCGTTTTGAAGGAACTGAACATTGTAAAACTCACAGAGCTACATGCGTACAGCCATAATCGAACGGATTGAGAATAACGGGTTGTGGTTGGGAGTGGGCTTGATGATGTAACCTCGTCGCCCTCGCCGCCGCAACGGATGGCTGCCACGCCGGCGATGCCAACGCACCTCCGCTTCTCCGGCGAGGCCATGTAACTGTGACTGTGCAGTGGAAGCTGAAGCCAGGAGGTCGATCAAGCTTCATGCATTAGATGTTCGTCTACTACCATCGAATTACAGATCTTGCTTTAATCAGTTCAATAAAATTCACCCATTTTCTTACAAAATATTGAAGGTATATTTGACGCAAATAGACTATATCAATATTATCCGATGATGTATGGTTTGCTGGGTGTTAACATTCATCTAGTTGATAATCACTTAATACCCGTCTTTTTCCCCATATAACGTGAATTTTATAGCTTCACCAGGAGGCAGTTTACGTTTTCCCTTTATTCATGGCAACATCATCATACACATACTAGATCACCAGAGTGCCTTACAAACACATGTGCTAAGTAAATTGCCTGGAATGGATTGGCAATTTGGCACACGTACTTGATATCACGGCATTTTTACATGTAGTTAGGCACACGCACGCAAGTGCTCATGCATGCAATACCACACTTCTGCTATATATCTCATTGTAATATATATATATATATATATATTGGCATCTCAATTCCCATGCTCGTGCTGCAGTCGGGGCCGGTAGATATGTGCACGGACATGGAACGACCTTGTAGCGAACTACGGCGCTGCAGCAGGTGGCCTACACCTGTAGGGACTGGTACATCCGCGGCCAGTGTAAGGCTGGCCACGAGGAGTAGAAGGCGTGCTGCCCGGGTTCAGTGGATCGAATGCTGCCGCTCCATACCCCGTCGCTCTCCCTGCATGAGTACGTATGAATGCATTGTTCACGATGATGTTAATTAATTTGAATAATAATTTTTCAGGATTTTACGGGTTGACGAAACTAACAAGACAACCAGATGTACGCTAATAATTTAAAAATCCTAGTCGATTCTCACTGTAAGTAGATAGTGCCTGTGTAAGTTGATAGCAACGATTTATGCAGTATGTACTTACTATCAGAACAGTGCCTGTGTAAGTAGATCGCAAAAGGTTCCTGCTAATGTAATGTAATTGACGATTCACAAATTAATTAATTGTACGCTTAATATACCTACGTACCTCCCTGTACAGAGACAGCGTGCATGGCACAGATGACCACGAAAGCCATCGCAAGCACCACGAGAAGGGACGGAGCACGCGAAGTGTACTGCAGCTGCTTCCTCATCTTCTAGTCTCTCTTGCCCTTCTGCTTCTCTCCGGGAAGGCCTTATATATATAGGCCACCCGACCGAGGGGCTCCAAGTGTATAATACAGCTCCCATGTGATCGATGCACCAAGCCAACGCTGCGAGTGCCTCCTTGTTTCTTTTTTGGGTCTCTTTCTGAAATCCTCGCGCAAATTGTCTGGTTTGCTAGTTAGTCGCCGGTTTCTTTCCAGGCCATGTCGTTATGTATTCCGGGAGACGGAGACCACAGCAATTTTCACTGCATAGAGCTGCAATCAATCTTATTGGTCCATCCTTGTAACGTCCCTATTATTAGGGAAACATATCACTGGATAGAGCTGCAATCAATCTTATCGATCCATCCTTGTAACACCCCCAATTTTAGGGAAACATTTCATTGGATAGAGCTGCAATCAATCTTATCGATTCATCCTTGTAACGCCTCCATTTTTAGGGAAACAGAGACGTCGATAATCCGCAACCACTCAAGACTTTAGTTACGGATCGAACGAGTATCATGCCTGCTTACGAACATTACGAACATTTTAACAGTAAACTGGGCGTACAAGCCCAAAAGTACTTACATGCAGAAGAACCGTGGAAAGTCTGAGTGCGGTCGCAACCCTACCACGAAATCTTGGTTCGCCTTCTTTTCTGCTGGATTTGTTGTGGGGAAATTTACGCAAGACTGAGTACCAACTACTGTACTTAGCAAGTCACAAGGGTAATCCTGACTTATCTAAATGCAGGGGATTCAACGGAAGTGTGTGTACTGGTTTTATTGATTTGGGTGGATGTAATTTTATTTGTAAACACTTTTTGTAACCAAAGACCAAATAGCTACTCCTTAATATTAAAGGGGGTTTCTTTCAAAGTTGATTATCCATCTACTCAATTTAAAACACTTATGAAAACTACTCATGCCAAGATGCTGGAAGCACCCAATAGACACAGCTCTATTAACCGGTAGCACGGCGTATTTGAATACTATTTATTTGACTCTGCAGAGTTGCCCAACTTTATCCACAAGCATTCTTAACCCTCATGACTGAGTTAAGGAACCGGGTTGTTTCACTGCTCAATCCTTTGCTTATACTCTACCCGATAGGTTAGAGACCCGCACAACCTCGGGTATTCGCAGCCAATACGGAACGTCAGTCCCGAGTTGTGGGGACCTATCGTTGCTGTGTATGGGTTTCTGTTCCACATACCAACTCCCAATGTAGGGTTTCACACGGATTTGAGCAGCTACTAAATCAGGGTTGACAAGTCAACACCAGTGGTTGAGCGATCACTATGTCATTTAATCGGCGCAAGGGTCTAGTCCTTACATTTTTCACAAGATAACCGACCTCCACCTTGGGTAAAGCGGTGGACGAAGACCATCTCGCGGTGTCCCACATCTCCTCACCCTAGTTACCAGTTCCACGAGGTACCCGACCTCCAACCTAAGGTAAAGCGGTGGGCGAAGACCGTCTTGCGGTGTCCCACATCTCCTCTACCCTAGTTACCAATTCCACGAGGTACTCGACCTCCACCCTAGGGTAAAGCGGTGGGCGAAGACCGTCTTGCGGTGTCCCACATCTCCTCTACCCTAGCTACCTGTTTTTCTCCAAATCTACTGGCTCGCGGCCACAACCTTAGCAGTGTAAAACTTTGCATGAAATATATACTACAAATATTCATACAATATTATAACTATTTTTAGGGTTGCCAAGGGAATGGCTACAATTTAACATAGCATTTATCGGTGGTGAGAATTATCTAATTAACAAGTCATTCTAAATATTTTTTAAGCAATTAACGATTCACAAATAACAATAATGAAAATACCATAAATACATAATTTAAATGACATATGATTTCAACATGATCAAGGACTTGTGACTTGCCTTAGTGCTCAACTAGCTCAGCGACTTCGTAACCCGCGATTCCTCGGTCCTGTCCTCGTATCGTCGCCTCTGAGAACTCCGAAGCTAGCACAAACACACAAAAATAACATAAGTCCAGCTTAAGCCTAATCAAGCGAGGAAAAATAATTCTATTGAAAAAGGAGTAAAATATAATAAATTCAAATGGAGGGGTTTTTGAATTTTTCTAGAATGAATTTGGTGGATTGGAAGCCAAAATGGGTTCAGGGCATCAAGATGAGAAAATGGTGTAATCTGGGAATTTTTGAGATTTTCTGGTTTTTTGAAAATTGGAAAAACCCTGGAAATTGGATGAACGATGTGTGGCCCAAAGCCACGGTGTTCGGCCACTGATTTTGGCAAGCTGTGTGCCCAGCGCGCCTCCATGGTCGGGATGGTTGCTGGTCTGCAGGGCGGCGATGCATGAGGGCGGCGCTCCGGATGAAGCGAGACAGCTCGGATGGCTGCGAAGAGACTAGATCGGGCGGTTGCGGAGGGATGAGTTTAGTGGGATCGGACGGCTGAGGGACGTCACCATCCGACGGCCGACGTTAGATGGCAACAGAGGGTAGGAGGGTGAAGATGCGACCATGTCACCGGGGGGTCGTCTTCAACCTCCCACCGCTCGCACTAGAGAAGGACAGAGGCGCGAGTGCCTCCGCTCCCCGACAACGGCGAGGGTCTTCGATGGCGAAGAAGGGCATAACCGGGTGGCTCTTGGCGAGGTGGTTCCATTTTGGGGTTCGGAAGGCACGAGGATCGGTAGTGTAGGTCGGAGACAGAAGGGGAAACTTTGGCCTCACGGCGGCGCAAAGGCTCACCGGCGGTCCTCTAGCGAAAAGGAAGGTGATTTGACGGTCTACGGGGCTTGGTGCTCATAATGGCGGTGATGGTTCTAGCTCGGAGGCTTCCTGAAAAGCTGGCCACGGGAGGGTACTTCGGTCGGCGGTGAACTTCGACACCGGGGCTCCACGAGCTTGCACCTAGCCGGAGTTCACCAAAGAGTTCAGGGGACAGTGGAGATGCTCTGGGCAAATGGAATCGAAAAATGGTGGAGGGGGGAGAAGGATCGACTTACGGGGTCGCCGGCTCAGGGGAAGGTGGCGACGGAGCTGAGGAGACAAAGCTTCAATCAGCGGCTCACCGGGGCAAAAGAGCCTCACAGGAAGCTGGTTGAGGGGTGGGAGAGGCGTGGGAAGCACAGGAGAGCGAGGAGGCGAGTGTGGCGCATTTAAGCTTCGGTGGAGGGAGGAGAAAGAGGAGAAGAAGGGATGGGCGCGGCACTGGCGGTCAATAGAGGGGATGGGGAGTCGCTAGGGAGTCTCTTCCGAGCGACGGAGCTGTGACCGGCTCTGAGCGGGAGTAATGGCGTGGGAGGGAGTGTGGGAGCGGTGAGTGAACGACACGGGAGGTGGCGCGTCGCGCGGAGGAGGGAGAAGCAACGGGGACTGACGAGTGGGGGCCACGAGGCGACAGGGCGACGCATTCCCGGGCAACGTGGCGCGACGGCAAGCGGTCGGCCGACGGCAGGTGGCGAGAGAGCCGTGGCAACTGTGGCGGCGCTCCCGACGCAGCGCAGGTTGAGGGAGGAGGCGAGAAAGGAGAGAAAGCGCCAAGGAGAAGGGAAGGCGGAAAAGCCAAAAAGGGAAAGCGTAAACCGTCTGAAAATTTCCGAAAGGGAAAGGGCTCAAAAATCACTAAAAAATCCTGAAAAAATTCACAAAATTTTTTTTAGAAATTTTCAGGGTGCTTCAATTCTGGAGGCTGGACCACTGGACTAACTTCCGTAAAATCTACTGCATTATAACGGCAGTGTCCAAACTTCAGTGAATTCCACTTCATTCACCATAAACAAGGTATAATGTCGTCAGGGTCCATGCGGAAATTGCGCCGTTTCCATGGAATTACCCGCAGAGCACACTCTTTGTTATGCTATTGCTCACAATGGCGAACCATGTTCACCTGTTACAGCACCAGAAACAGCGTCCCTGGGCGAAGCATTAACTCGTGGCTCATACTCAAAAGTAAGGCCATGTGCATCAGTACTGCATGGTGCACTGCCGAAGTCCATCTGTTTTATAAGACGAATCTCAGAACAGACTACCAAGGGTTGTTAATGTTGAAGTATAAGTGAATTGTCCATCTTTCCTCATCAGCTTAAGCTTTTGGGTGGTGGTTGGTGCATGAAACTCAATATGGTATCGAGCCAAGAGGTCTCGAGTTCAAGACTGGTGGCGCAATTAAAAAATTAATTGCAGTCCACTTCTATTCACGTATTAGGCCTAAGGGGCCTACGTGAGGGGAGTGTTGAAGTATAAGTGAATTGCCCATCTTTCCTCATGAGCTTAAGCTTTTGGGTGAACCGGTTGGTGCATGCAACTTAATATGGTTGTCGAGCCAAGAGGTCTCGAGTTCAAGACCTGGCTGACGCAATTAAAAAAAATTAATTGCAGTCCACTTCTATTCCACGTATTAGGCCTGAGAGAGCCTACACGTGAGGGGAGTGTTGAAGTATAAGTGGTGTCCATCTTTCCTCATCGCCTTAAGCTTTTGGGTGAACCGGTTGGTGCATGCAACTCAATATGGTATCGAGCCAAGAGGTCCCGAGTTCAGACACAGGTGACGCAATTAAAAACATTAATTGCGGTCCACTTCTATTCCACGTATTGGCACGAGGAGCCTACACGTGAGGGGAGTCTTGAAGTATAAGTGAATTGCTCATCTTTCCTCATCAGCTTAAGCTTTTGGGTGAACTGGTTGGTGCATGAAACTTAATAGTTAATATTGTCTACAATAGATAATTTTTAACTAAAAATAAATAATAGTGACTTTTAGAAATATAGGACCAATGATGGAAAAAGTAAAGTAGAGATATATACATGAGACAAGAGTGAGAGAAGTGGGATACGTGATACACCCGTGACCCCTTTGCTTTATTCTTAGAGTAAGACGGGAGTGGGAGAAGTGAAAAAACCCGTTTTAGAAAGTTAAGTGTTCATATTGATTCCAGAAATAGAAACTAATATTCTCCTTTACCTACAAAATGTATTAGCAGATTTCCACTGTGGTAGAGATTAATCTTGTTTAGTCGGATTCGAGTCTGCGTATAGCTAGGAGTTGTTGCCGTATACGAATATGTATAAGAGTTCAAGTATAGTTAGAGTAGAAGTTGAGTCATTTTGGAGTCTGTTTGCTGGTATGTTTGCGGTCTTTAAAAGGCTGTGGAGTCTTGTATCGAGGCAAGAAAAGGCAATAGAGAAGAAGTGATTGGGGTGATCGAGCACAGAGAAATAAAGAAGAAAAGGGGGGAGCGGTTGTGCTCCGGAAAAATCTCGTACATGTTCTCTCGGCAACTTTGCTTTTGTCCGGTGTATTTCTCTCCAGCGAGGTCCCGCTTGTTTCGGCTTCAGCTTCTGGCTTAGTCGATCCGAAGGGAATGGTGAAGGATTTGGGACTCGGGAGAAGCGATGGAAAGAGCGAGCAAGAGAGATTGGAGAGCGAAGAAAAGGGAACGGCTGAAGGACGTGGGCATGGGCGCGCGGGGCCACTTGGCGGCATGTTTTTATGTGAGGAGAGGAGAGAAGAAAAAGAATGTATAATTTATCAACTTTTTCTTTTAAGTAGTAGAGATGCATATACACTTAGTACTTAGGGGACGTTCTTTTGGATTGAGGCTTATTAGTCTAATGAATAGTGATTGTTGAAAGAAGCCGGAGTCAAAAGAGAGCTGAAAAACCGAAAAGAATGGGGCTTTAGTAGCTATATGTTTCATTTGAATTTAGACTTCTATGCAATTTGATAATACTTTAGTAAATTAGATGCGCAAATTGTGTTCCATACCATCTGTTCAAATATTGTAGTTTGTAGCACTTTTTTCTCTACATGTGTGACACCATGTGAGCGTATGAAAGTAATTTATTCTATTTAGTTCAAATGAATTTCTTTAGTTTCTAAGTTAAAAATCAAGTGTCTGATTCTCTATCAATGGCGTTGCGTACAATGATTCAAAACAAATATTGAATATCTTATATGAGACATTTTAGTTACAAAAATGTAAAGATATATATGGCCTTTCTTTCACGATGATGTTAATTAATTTTGAATAGTAAATTTTCAGGATCTTACGGGTTGGCGAAACTAACAAGACAACCAAATATGCGCTAGTGATTTAAAAATGCTACTCGGTATTCACTGTACTTCTTACTAATTTAAAGATGCAGCTGATAGCAACGATTTATGCAGTATGTACATACTGTCAGAACAGTGCCTATGTAAGTAGATCGCAAAAGGTTCCTGCTAATGTAATGTAATTGACGATTCACAAATTAATTAATTGCACACTTAATATACCTACGTACCTCCCTGTACAGAAATCTAAGACATAAGTCCAACAAAATTCACACATTTTCTTACAAAATATTGAAGGTATATTTGACGCAAATAGGCAAATAGGCTACATCAATATTGTCCGATGATGTTAACATTCATCTAGTCGATAATTACTTAATACCCGTCTTTTTCCCCATATAACGTGAATTTTATAGCTTCACCAGTGAATTTTATAGCTTCACCAGGAGGCAGTTTACGTTTTCCCTTTATTCATGGCAACATCATCATACACATACTAGATCACCAGAGTGCCTTACAAACACATGTGCTAAGTAAATTGCCTGGAGTGGATTGGCAATTTGGCACACGTACTTAATATCACGGCATCTATACATGTAGTTAGGCACACGCACGCAAGTGCTCATGCATGCAATTCCACACTGCTGCTATATATCTTATTGTAATATATATATATATTGGCATCTCAATTCCCATGCTCGTGCTGCAGTCGGGGCCGGTAGATATGTGCACGGACATGGAACGACCTTGTAGCGAACTACGGCGCTGCAGCAGGTGGCCTACACCTGTAGGGACGGGTACATCCGCGGCCAGGGTAAGGCTGGCCACGAGGAGTAGAAGGCGTGCTGCCCGGGTTCAGTGGATCGAATGCTGCCGCTCCATACCCCGTCGCTCTCCCTGCATAAGTGCATAAGTACGTACGTACGTATGCATCGTTCGAACCAAACAAGATGCAAGGATTTATGCAGTATGTACTTACTATCAGAATAATGCCTGTGTAAGTAGATCGCAAAAGGTTCATGCTAATGTAATGTAATTGACGATTCGCAAATTAATTAATTGTACGCTTAATATACCTACGTACCTCCCTGTACAGAGACAGCGTGCATGGCACAGATGACCACGAAAGCCATCGCAAGCACCACGAGAAGGGACGGAGCACGCGAAGAGTACTGCAGCTGCTTCCTCATCTTCTAGTCTCTCTTGCCCTTCTGCTTCTCTCCGGGAAGTCTTTATATATATAGACCCACCCGACCGAGGGGCTCCAAGTGTATAGTACAGCTCCCATATGATCGATGCACCAAGTCAACGCTGCGAGTGCCTCCTTGTTTCTTTTTAGGGTCTCTTTCTGAAATTCTGACGCAAATTGTCCGGTTTGCTAGTTAGTCGCCGGTTTCTTTCCAGGCCATGTCGTTATGTATTCCGGGAGACGGAGACCACAGCAACTTTCACTAAATCCTTGTCAATCTTATCGGTCCATACTGGAGGCTGCACTAACTTATCCACTCAATTCACCATAAACAAGGTGCAATGAAACGTACCGCAAAACTAGACGATCGAAACATCCGGTAACTTTGCTTTGTGCGGTGTATTTCTCTGCAGCGAGTTAATGCGTTGATAGCAGGAGGCATGCGCAGCTGCTCCTTTGTCACGTCCAGAAGCAAGGCACGTCGGAGGGAGCAACGGGTCGGCGGGTCCCACTACAGTGGGAGGGAGTGCAGCAGAGGTGCTGGCTGCATCCATCACGTCCGGCAGGAGGATCAGGTGGGTCACGTCGGAGAGAGCAGCGGGTCCCATGCAAAAGGAGGAGCACAGGTCTCCGGAGGAACGGGTAAGGATCGGGAATAATTGTAACACAGTGTTTTCCCTTAACGCCCTGGTACTATGCACGACCAACGTCCAGGACATCAGAATAGTGTTTGCCTATGGCACCTCGGCTGCGACTTGGTGAGGTCTGTACCTATGAACAAAATCTATTAATGGATACACCAGCACGATGTCAAGAATCACCATGGTCCTGTATCTGTTCTACGAACTATTTTCTTCTTTGCTGCCAACCCAATACTCTTTCACTGCAATCAAAATTTTTTCAGGCACATGGGGGCCATCTTCATGATCAAGTAGCTTGGACTTCCACCGCAGCCCCATCACCGTCCTCCTAACCTTGTTCAGCACCTCAACATTGTCCCGCAGTATGACTGCGCCCTCAGGCCGTAAAATCCTATCCATCTCCAGAAGAATGTCTTCGAAATCACACCTACCAAGTTTGACAAATTCATATTAAAAGAGGGCATAAACTGCCTTCGTATCATCAAGAGGGGAGAGAGAACAGAGATCACCTACTTATTCTGATATAGACTGAAGACGCCAATGGCATGTATCAGGTCATATGTCCTAGGGTACGTGGAGAAGGCTTGGCACCTAACAACAACACAAAGTCACAATAACGCAGGAACAGTTTCAACACATCAACATCTCATTTGACAATAAAGTACTAGAACAGAGAGATTTAAGACTCACCAATCATGGTATATGCCAATAAGACCTCGCTCATAGATGATACCAAGAGTGTTCCTCTCTGATATCGTGGGCACAACGTTCATTACCCAGGACCCGGGAGAATCAAGCACTGCAGCAAAACTTCCAAGGCCTGCATTCATGTCCATAATATTCCTATACCTTGAAGAGCCTATCAACTTGTTCATCCTCTTGTAAGTATTGACATGCTTCTTCCACAGCATATTGTCCTCTTCATAGACTTTTTCTGTAACACCTGGGGTACGACCTTCTAGAATTCTGGGAGGGACGGCAAGTAGTCTCTGGAAATTTCTTTAGCTTTGCTCCCTCCGGAAAAGGTGTTATACAAGCTTCCATTTTCTTATACCTATAGTAATAAAACCATCAAGAAAACATAATAAAAAAACTGATATAATGGAAGGACAGAGAAACTTTGGCAGATTGTCAGGGCTAGAAGGGATTCCCAGAAATCAACTCTTCTTGCTTGCTTCCGTTGGGAAGAGAACATTTGCATATATAAGTAGTAATTGCTGTAACCAGCGATCCATGCTCATCTTAACTTACCTCTAGAAGGGCAATCGATTCTAAATCGTATGATCTCTTTGCGTATTCAAATGCTAGCTGTTATACTTTTAATTCTATTAAGGATTTTGTGATTACGTATGGTTATGGCTCAGTTGAGTTGACGTGGCATGTTAGAAGCTGACAGAATGCATATAAAGCTGTGTATACATAAGAGAACATACCAGACGTCATCTGCATCTTGAACTTTGCACATCTTGCTAGCACGGCCATTCTTGTTACGGCATGCATTTGAATTTGCCTTTTTCTGCCAAATAACAGTATCTCCCTTCTCATAGATTTTATTCCAGCAAAGCATTTCGGCAATGTTTTCAATTCTATTTTGTTCTTCCTCTGAATCTTGTTTGGATCTTTTCCATGTTTGGTAATTTGTCTTCCAATTGATGGGAGGACCAGATAATATCCAATAACCCCCAGGTCTCAGAACCCGATCCACTTCTATCATGTACATCCCATCTGCAGGAAGCAAAATACTATAGCTCATGAAAAAATTCACTTGACACAAGTAGTCCATTTTCTATGCATAGTTGACAGTACTTACCATTTGACTTCCAGGGAATTAAGCAGCGTGAGCAATGGGCCATATCAAAAGATCTTGAAGGGTATGGGAGCTTTATAGTTCCAAGAACTCCAATCACTGCAGGAACACCTCGCTCCAAAGCAAATTGAACCTGAGCTTCATGTGAGTCTCGAGGTGCAAATGACATGGTTAATATATTTCTATCCATCAGGTAAGCACCCCAGCTTGCAACCTACACATGGCCAGAAAATGTTACTCCAACTACAAAGAGGAGGGGGAGGGGGACCAAGAAAGCACTAACATAAGGTAAATGAAAAAAACGGCCTAATCATACATGTGAAAATGCCAAGAAACTGGACTAAGAAGAGTAGAAGACACTAACATCTGATTATTTAGTGCTATGAAGTAGAGCATAAACTACGCAAAGATGCAACTAAGAAGACACTGAAAGAGAGATTATGAGTAGCAGCTAAGTGCCATCTTCAAAGGAGGAAATGATTAAAAGATGTGCTTAGTGGACATACCCCACATCCAGTATCAAGTGCAGTCCTAACAGTACCATCAGCAAGTGGAATGATGGATGCAAGTTCATCAATGTAAGCTTTTGCTCCATTGGGAAACATTGTCCCTCCTCCTGGAAATTTAAACACATCTCCCTGATATTGGATCCAGTTCTGAACAGCTTTCTCGACTGTCAGGCTCTTATACGGAGCATTCGCATAAGGCACATAGTCACGGCTCTTGGGCCAAGGGAAAGGGGTGACATAGCCTTTTGGTGCTGGGATTAGACAGTGCAGTTTCTCATTCTCTGCAGGGCAATGCCTCTCTCGGTAGGTCATATTTTCTTTAGGAAAGGTCATTGCTCGGTTCTGATCTTGACAAGGAGTATAGTCACTGTATCGAATATGGCATGGCTCAAACACATTATTGTTCGTGACCAGTGGATTAACACCACCTTTGCTATGATGGGTTTCAAAGTGCAAATTTGGCAAGATTTTACAGTCGGTTTCTTTTGTCACCCTCAATGCTATACTATCACCCCTTCCTGTCCCACTTTTCTGCCAAGCGCCTAGTATGTAAAAGAAGCAGCACAAGCTCATCACAATTACTATTGACATAGTGCCCCGTGTTCTACGGTGACCTGGATTCATTCTCGAGCCCCTCATGAACCTGAAATTATTGCAGGAAATAATAAGGATTCACTCTAAATGAATTGGACCATTTGCAACGTATATCCTATGAATAAGATATCCAAATCATTAATGAGATGTCAAAAGCACAAACATAACATCTATCAAACCAAACCAAATAGTACTAGCCACTGCTTTGGGACATTAGTGGAGTGATCAGTAGAGATATGCAAACATAAACACGAACTGAAACATGAATGGCAGTTTACATAAACACGAACTGAAACATGAATGGCAGCTTATTCACTGTTCTTTTTGTATATATATCTGAAACTAAATATCAACAATTAGCTAGTAGTGTTGAATTTTCAGGCGGCACATAATTCCTTGACCAGGATTTTGTTCCTAAAGAGTGGGGCAAACAATAAATTAGTCAAACTGATTATCCTAATGGCAATTGCATCAGAAGTAACATCAAATATTTTTTTGTGTAGTGACTTCAAATTCACATGTAATTGATCTTTTCTAGGTGCTAGGAGCTGTGTCAGATGAAACCAGACATGTTTTACAAACCGGACCTCATGTGTATTTTAGTTGGAAGAAAGAAGATTCCTGGGTCAGTAGATTTAAGCATCAGGTTCTGTTGCTTTGTTATGTGCATCCACATCAATCATGTAACAGTGGCTAACCATTTTAGATGCCCGTTTAATTTCAGAAGGTGGATTCTTAAGTCATGACGCAACCCACCGATAGAATTGCTAGTTCATATACTACAGCAGGATTGGAATTTGGAATTCATGTCTGTATTGCGATCAAAGGACTGGCGATTTACTGCCTAGTGATAACCTTTTTTTTTTTTTGGGGGCGGTTACCTAAACAAACAATCGATACCTAGACGCTTGTAGCGAAGCATCAACTAATCTAGCAAAAAAAAAAAAACAGCAATCGCGGGTGCTTGCTGAGTTGGTGATTCTGGTACAACCAACCCTGATTCGAATCAGGCCATGCGATCCTCCGCAACCAGGAGTAGGGCACTTGGAGTTTCCGATCCCACCACAGCACAGATCATGGCGGCAAATTAAAGCAACAAAAAACGAGGGACATCCGCAAACCCAAGACGCCCAAGTTTGAACCCAATCGCGGAGCTAACCGGAGATTGAATTGTACCAACAGGATCAAAACGGATCAGGGGTCCGGCAAGCGTGGAGATAAAATTCAAAGAGCGGGTCGGAGGAAGCAAAGCAAACCTGTGTCTACCTGTGCAGGGGATGGGAACAGCCAGCGGAGCGGGGTAACTTCAAACTCGCCGCGGCGGCGGAGGAGACGGCGACGGCACGAAGCGGCTAAGGCCGGGCTCGCCGCCGGGTGGAGGTGATTATGGAGAGGGGGATTGGTGGTGGTGTGGCTCTCTGTCTTGGTCGCTCCGCTGCCGCTGCTTTGACTTTGTCGCCCGCAGGCAGCACAGCAGCGTCCTCGACCCGTCCGTGGCCAAGGGGAAGGGGACTAGCACTAGCAGTCTCGTAGACAAAATAAAGTACACGTGGGGGGACGCGACGCGGGAATGGGAGGGAGAGAGAGGGAGATGGACAGGAGGAGAGGAGCCGGCCGGTTGGAGAACTTGCTTGGGAATTGGATGGATCCGTACGTGCTTCGCTTCGCCACTTGCCCTCTCTATCACTGCCCACTGCTGCCGTCCTTTTTAGTTTTTTAGTTTTTATTTTAGTTTTACTGAAAATCAAAACAAACAAGACAGTTCTTCAAATAATTTATTGAAGTAGTTTCTTCAGATGATTTTTCGAGTTTAAAATCATGTACATCATTCGCGTCGTCGTCTTTCGCCATCTCGAAAAGTGTAGCGAAAGATCATCAGTCACAGCAAAAAATCATCAGACACGGTCCAAAAAAACATGATTATTCTCTTTGGGGCGCAACACATAGCCAACATAATTTTCGATTTGATCTCACTAGATTTACCATGAAAATATACTTGGATCATTTCATGACCTCTAACAATGGGCGGTGTCAATTTCTAAAATAGCATAATTAATATTGTATAGGAGGGAGCACACGTCTAAAGTAAACCTAGTTAGTACTTTGACATACTATAAAATGATATTACTTTGACATCAGCACACGTCTTTATTTTTTAAAATGATATTAGTAGATTTTTCATCAAAAGTGCTTTGACATGATTATATACTCAAGAATTTTTCATAAAATATAACTATAAAAAAGTAATGGTCAAATTTGTATTCGAGACCGTGCTGATGTCATAAAATATAACTATAAAAAAGTAATGGACAAATTTGTATTCGAGGCCATGCTGATGTCTAGACGGATGAGTAAAAAAGACCAGAGGGACTAGTGCAGTATACACTTCATTGTTGTGGTCCTTGTACAGTACACTATACAGTACTCGTCACAAAACATTACAATTCGATTGCTTCACCTGCGCGCATTGTTTGTCGTCTCCTGCCGGCGACAAGCTGATAAGGAGTACGGTCACTGCATCACCTGAACTGTTTGCCTAGATAGGCTTGTCTCTAACCCTAATTGCGCTGTAATGGATATATTTGCTATATGGTATCAGCCATGCATGGTCCAGTCCCGGCCATCACATTCCTACCACTGTATGTAGTACTGTTTATTGATCGATTGGGCTCCACCAGGCTGTACTGATCCTGGCTCGGTTTATGCCGGCCGTCTTGTCATGATTCAGATGAGGTCCTGGCAGTTGCGGGATGGCCGCGGCGGCGGCGAGGTGGTGGCGGACGGCCGGGGGTTCTTCCCGGTGGCGCTGAGCACGTTGGCGGGGATAGCGCAGCCATCGAGGACCAGACGCACTGCAAGGTTTGGAATGTCCTGGATGGGGTTGCTTGGTTCGTGGGCGTGTGAGTCAAGAACTTTTGGGCCTCTCGTCTCCTCCTCTCGGCCTCCTTTTTTCTACGGTGTTGGGTAGAGCCCGTAAATCCGTAGTAATTAAAATAGACGCTAAAATAGATATATTATTTTCTCTACAAAATCATTGTCACTATTTTAACTTTAACCCTAGCATTATTTACGTGTACTAGAGATTCAACTTTTCTCGATATAGCACCAGCTACCAAGATTTACTTGTTGCCATACAACCAGTGCCCCCCCCCCCCCCCCCCCCCCCCCCCCCCCCCCCCCCCCCCCCTTTTTTTTTTTTTTTTTTTTTTTTTTTTTTTTTTTTTTTTTTTTTTTTTTTTTTTTTTTTTTTTTTTTTTTTTTTTTTTTTTTTTTTTTTTTTTTTTTTTTTTTTTTTTTTTTTTTTTATTATGTACAATGTAAACAAATACGGAAAAAGAACGGACAAAAAAAAAAACAAAAAAGATGAAATTTAGAAATAATAAAAATAAGCCTAGCTTAAGCAAATTGAGGGTAAGTTTTGTGCTAAATTGCGATTTATGGAGGACCAGCTTCACTTGACAGATCTCATCTTCGATAACCTAGCAGCTTGTTTGAAACTCAGTAAATTTTACTGAACGTTCCTTTCCTTTGCCACTTTGCCCCAACTCACACTGTCTTCTGGGGCTTTAGCATTTGTTACAGTTTGGTTTACTGAAAATCAAAACAAACAAGACAGTTCTTCAAATAATTTATTGAAGTAGTTTCATTGATGAATTTTTGTTTACAACAGTTCTCCATGGGATGCCTGTCGCGCACTACAAAGTAAGCAACCAATCTGGGTAAGGCACAACAAAGGAAATACAACACGGTCCGAAAGAACAGATTCATAGCGAAACATAGCCAACATAATTTTCGATTTGATCTCACTAGATTTACCATGAAAATATTTGACACATAATGACCTTGTATGGGGGGCAAGGTTTGGAAGGCATCATCGATCTTGAGAATCATTGTTCACCACCTGCGTTGCCAGCAATATTTGCTGCTGCTTGCGATCAGTGTTTCAAAAACGTTCTGTTCTTTCATGTTATTGGTCCCGGCGTCATTGCAGTCAATGCCACAATGAGGATTGCTCTCCTGCAAAGGTAGTCAGCAATCTCATGTTACTTCAAATACAAAACATGATTCAAAGGAATGGTGCAACAATGTACTACTGTACTACAAAGAACTTAAAATAGTCATATAAAATGTACTGCATTGACCACATTAGTAGATTGTAGGACTGTACAAGCAGATGCACTATTGGGTTGCCCAAGTGACATATGAAGCCAATTTTATCTCAAGCCCAACACACACTAGGAGTTAGCACGCTGATCTAACAGGTTCCAGACCTTACATGGCATCAGCAACAACTAAGATGAGATATAGTCAATAATTCACAAGTCGTACTAAAACAACAGAATGAAGGTAAATGAAATATAGAAACACAATACCTTAACTTGTTGAGATTTTACCACGGTCAATGTATCAATAGGTGGCAAACCACTGTTTTCTGC
This sequence comes from Bonia amplexicaulis, assembly GCA_036346245.1. Taxonomy (NCBI): domain Eukaryota; kingdom Viridiplantae; phylum Streptophyta; class Magnoliopsida; order Poales; family Poaceae; genus Bonia; species Bonia amplexicaulis. The sequence goes on from CM070764.1 coordinate 2,011,201, forward strand.
TAAGGCTAGTGGAATTCCATCCAACGCATCAGCAAACGACCTGATAGCATACTACAAGTACAAAGAAACACAATAAGAACATAAATGTAGCATCTTATTGCAATTTAATGTCCAAACTCAACAATTACCTGCTCAACTCCAGGATGTCGATCTGCAGCAGCTTCGACAGCAATTGAGCAAGATATCTCAGCTGAGCCACCGCCATAAACAATATAGTTATTGCGGATCAGATTCCTTGCCACACAAAGAGCATCATGAAGACTTCGCTGGTCTCCTCAATAATCATTTTGTTGCCTGGGAAGCAGCAGTTAGTCTTTATTGTGAGATGTATGAATTAATATTTAAAAATCGACGCTAGACATGACTGTCCATTATGTTCATAGTGCATTGCTGCTTTTCATTGTTTTTAGCTAGCAGCTGGGGTTGCTGCTGCTTAAATAGTTAAAATCGCAGTACGAGGTCTTAGAATCCTACAATTCTACAAGTAAATGCAACATACAACTAAATAATAACTGTTCAGTATCTTGTTCTGAAAGTTACAATATTGTATTCTCATATAATTCAAGATTCCATTGCATAATTGGTATGATCTAATGTGGATTACACGTGCCCAATTACTATCTACAATTATGCAAGTTGGTATTTGATTCGAAAATTCAATGCAAAATGGTAAAACCACCATATAGCTGAATACTGCCAACACTTATACAATCACTTCCACTTTATGCAGTGCAAAGTGTCTCTAATTCAGATTCACCAATGTTGGGGTAAAAGTTAAAAACGTGCATGAACCAACAAAGGATATGAAGACATGTATATGCAAACATGAAGTAAGAGAAATATACATCAGAACATACCACCACGAATGAAGATAGTTACAGCTCTGGAATTTGCACACTGCTCAATGTGAATTGAGTGGGGTAAGTTTTGTGCTATAATTAGCACATTTTATGGAGTACCAGCTTTCACTTGACACATCTCATCTTCGATAACCTAGCAGCTTGTTTGAAACACACAGTAAATTTTACTGAACGATTCCTTTCCTTTGTAATCTTTTCCCCCCAACTCGACACCGTTCGTTTCGTGGGAGGCAGTAGCCAATTGCTCAACCAGACATGGGTAAGTCAGTGACTACAGGAGCTAACTTGTTATTGCAAGACATCTTCTCATGTTCCTACGAATGATCAATTATTTGCTTTACCTGACAGAGTTCTAGCCAGTGGGATGCCTAGCTCCGCGCAGCGCAAGCATAAGCTAATGCAACCAATCTGGGTAAGGACACAACACAAGGAAAGTGACAACACAAACTTGGCAGAGACACAGAGTAGCAAGTAAACAGAATAGCACACAGTAAACTGCAGTGATAGTACACTAGTACAGTTAGTATCTTGTCGGATTTGACACAGTGAATGATGCTTGGTTTCCAATGGCGGCAGCTGAACATTGGCCACATGACGGCAATCCTGCGAGGATATGTCTTGAACAGCGTCCCGGTCACCGGAAGCCGGAGGGGGAGGAGGCGGGACGATCTCCGGCTAAACACGGCGCAGGCCCACGCGGTCTTGTCGGTCGCCCAGCTCGCCGCCGCGGTCGAGGGAATCGTGTCGGCTTGTGCGAGGTGACGCCGGCCGGCCCGAGGGGCGACAAGAAGATGAGCACGGTGCTCGCCTCCGCCGCCGCGCTGGTGGCCACCGTCTGCGCGGAGGCTGCGGAGAAGGCCGGAACCAACAGGTCCCACGTCACGTCCGCCGTCAAAACCGGCCTCGAGAGCCGCTCCTCCGGCGAGCTGCTCGCCCTCACCGCCACTGCTGCAACATGTAGTATTCATGCAAATTCTAAGTAAAACAAATTACGCAAGGAAAAAAATCTAAACTTTAGAATTCACTGATGTTTTGCACTTCCTCTGAAGGTTTGAGGGGAGCTGCGGCACTGAAGCTGAGGGCAGACGTCAGGCCGGGGAATCAGCAGCAACAGCTCCATGAGCATCAGCACTACCATTCAGAAAGGCGCAACTCTCAGGGTTTGCCTGCTTGTGGTGAGAGATCAAGTCATTGATACGATACTATATGAATTGCTACGAGTGCAAATTAGTACAAAACTAGAACAAGTACTAGGATCTAGCACTGAGAAGAGTGCAGGGAGGGTGAAACTGAGGACGGTCGCCCTCTTCCCGCAGGGCCGCACGGTGACGCGGAGATTTGGGAAGAAGCGTCTGCGCGGCGCCCTCACGACCTACGAGGGAATTACTCTCAACTTGTCTTGCAGTATTATATTAGATGTCGTTTTAAAATGTGCGCGGTCAAAATTTTAAAACTTCAACTATTTAGATTCATCGTACTACTTAAAACGATATTAGTAGATTTTTCATCAAAAATGCTTTGACATGTTATATACTCAAGAAATTTTCGTAAAGTATAACTATAAAAAAAGTAATGATCAAATTTGTATTTGAGACCATGCTGATGTCATAAAATATAACTATAAAAAAGTAATGGTCAAATTTGTATTCGAGGCCATGCTGAATGCTGATGTCTAGACGGATGAGTAAAAAAGACCGGAGAGACCATGCAGTATGTTTTTCTCCCCTTCTCATCTTGTAGCATCACCCTGTACATCTACATGTTTGTATGCGAGTAAACTACAAGTAAAATTTAAGAACATGTAGAATAGAACAACTGAATTTTATGACTTGCCACTTTCTTCAGATGGCCGGACCCAACTGGAGCTAGCTGGGCAAACGAATTCTCAGGTCACCAAGAAAAATAAAGAACAGAGTACAAGCAGGCAAAACAGAATAGAAACATTCATTCAACTCACTGATAAAAAATACGACACTACTGCAACCCATAGCATCAAGCATCTGAAAAATACATCAAAAAGGCGCTTGTCCATATAAACGTCTAAACTAATTTGGAAGGGATTGGTGATGTTGTCATCCCACAAATGTGGACGCTAAAACTGAGGTTTCGGCTAGTGTCACAACAAAAGCAGGCATGTAGCTCATCAAACAAAACAAGCGACCAATCCAAGGCAGAATTGCAAGAGCAAACTTCAATCAACGCGTCAGTAATGCTGCCTACTAGATTGCTTGTCATCCAGCATGGTTGTCCATTCATTTAAGGCGCCATCAATAGTCAGCGGGCATGATAACATCATCGATCTTGAGAATCATCTTCACCACCTGCGTTGCCAGCAATATTTGCTGCTGCTTGCCGATCAGTGTTTCAAAAACGTTCTGTTCTTTCATGTTATTGGTCCCGACGTCATTGCAGTCAATGCCACAATGGGGATTGCTCTCCTGCAAAGGTAGTCAGCAATCTCATGTTACTTCAAATGCAAAACATGATTCAAAAGGAATGGTACAGCAATAGTACTATATAGCACTACAAAGAACTTAAAATCGTCATATAAAATGTACTGCATTGACCACATTAGTAGATTGTAGGACTGTACAAGCAGATGCACTTATTGGGTTGCCCAAGTGACATATGAAGCCAATTTTATCTCAAGCCCAACACACACTAGGAGTTAGGCACGCTGATCTAACAAGGTTCCAGACCTTACATGGCATCAGCAACAACTAAGATGAGATATAGTCAATAATTCACAAGTCGTACTAAAACAACAGAATGAAGGTAAATGAAATATAGAAACACAATACCTTAACTTGTTGAGATTTTACCACGGTCAATGTATCAATAGGTGGCAAACCACTGTTTTCTGCTAAGGCTAGTGGAATTCCATCCAACGCATCAGCAAACGACCTGATAGCATACTACAAGTACAAAGAAACACAATAAGAACATAAATGTAGCATCTTATTGCAATTTAATGTCCAAACTCAACAATTACCTGCTCAACTCCAGGATGTCGATCTGCAGCAGCTTCGACAGCAATTGAGCAAGATATCTCAGCTGAGCCACCGCCATAAACAATATAGTTATTGCGGATCAGATTCCTTGCCACACAAAGAGCATCATGAAGACTTCGCTTGGTCTCCTCAATAATCATTTTGTTGCCTGGGAAGCAGCAGTTAGTCTTTATTGTGAGATGTATGAATTAATATTTAAAAATCGACGCTAGACATGACTGTCCATTATGTTCATAGTGCATTGCTGCTTTTCATTGTTTTTAGCTAGCAGCTGGGGTTGCTGCTGCTTAAATAGTTAAAATCGCAGTACGAGGTCTTAGAATCCTACAATTCTACAAGTAAATGCAACATACAACTAAATAATAACTGTTCAGTATCTTGTTCTGAAAGTTACAATATTGTATTCTCATATAATTCAAGATTCCATTGCATAATTGGTATGATCTAATGTGGATTACACGTGCCCAATTACTATCTACAATTATGCAAGTTGGTATTTGATTCGAAAATTCAATGCAAAATGGTAAAACCACCATATAGCTGAATACTGCCAACACTTATACAATCACTTCCACTTTATGCAGTGCAAAGTGTCTCTAATTCAGATTCACCAATGTTGGGGTAAAAGTTAAAAACGTGCATGAACCAACAAAGGATATGAAGACATGTATATGCAAACATGAAGTAAGAGAAATATACATCAGAACATACCACCACGAATGAAGATAGTTACAGCTCTGGAATTTGCACACTGCTCAATGTAAAGCATCCGTTCTTTTGTTGTTCCAAATGACTTCTCTCTAACTAATCCAGCCTGTTTAAACAGAGCATGCAGATAAACATGACATGTGAGCTACTACTACTAGTTATGCAAAAAAAATTGATTCCATGCATAGCCAACCATTTAAACAATGCATATTTTACAGTTCAAAAACCTGAGGTGATCGCATGGTGTGTTGAAGACAACATATTTTCTTTGCGAGGCAATGAACACAACATGACTACGCCAGAGAGAAAAGGTGCCTGCCCTACTAAGCTACCAAGATTAGAGAGAAAAAGGGTTCAATGTTCAGTTTATTGTCCAATACTCCAATGGTCAATCAAGTCACCCCTCACAAGCCCACAAGTCAGAGAAAATCCAATAAACAAGTATATATTGTCCATTTAACTAATAAATTTGCTTGATACACTTACTGTTAGAAACAATTACCAAGTATATATGCACAAAAAATATCATATCAAGGTAATCCCTGTCCTCCACATATGCTCTCTCGTGTCAACCATGGTTGTCACAGTGTCGCCAAGGCGCCTTGGCGGTCCGGGGGTCGCCGTGAGGCTCGCCTCACCTTGGCCAACTAGGCGGGCACCTAGGATTTTGCGGCGTCCACGGCGAGCGCCTTGGCTAGCTAGCAGGGGTGGGTCTGAGCTATTGAAGTGAAAGTTCAATCAATGTGCAATGATATCATAACTGACTTTAAATCAATGTTTCGAGAGTGTAAAGATATAACCTCAACTAGCCGTTGGTCCAAAGGAAGTTGCTTGTACACATTTCACGTTTTCACTAAACATGCATCAAGATTAAAAGATAAACACAGTAGATCTGATTTATGTAAATATGATGTAACAAACCGCCTAGTGATGATCTCTTGTTATCTACACCTGCAAATTATACTAGATACTTAGCTTCGTGATACTTCCAAGATGTATTAACTTTTATTTCTGTGATCTTCTAATCATGACAGCGGGAATGAGTTCAAACTTCTTATTGTGAGATTTAAATTATTGTATAAACATTATAATTCATAATATGATTTGCATAACTTGTGGATTAACTGAGTTCTTCTGGAAATTGACCAATAGACCAAGTCAACAGCTGCCTCTAACCTAGGGAGGTCATGTTGTAATGCTGTCTAGCTCGCCGTATCTCACCTTGAGAACACCATAGCGTCCTGGCGCCTCTTAGGCGCCATGGTCACCAAGCCCGCCGTGACAACCATGGTGTCAACCACTTTTAATTCACATACTCAGGGCACCAAAATTGGACAACTGAACACCAGTCTCCACCAATGCATGCATATACCTGATGACCATGAAAAAAATATACAGAACAGCTATACCTTCCCAAGCTTTTCAGGACTCAACTCTTGGAATCTTGGAACAATTCGCCCCCCTGCAGTCAGTTTTCAAATGTTAGGTACTGTCTTTAGTCTTTACAAGCCATTCAGAGTCACACAGAGAAATATTCATATGGACCTGTAGCTATGGCAATCAATTCCAATTCAACACCACCAACCCATCTGACAGCAGGCAGATTTCTATGCATCAGCAAATGATTGGCTTCATCATCAAAGCCCCATTGGCAAATAACTAGGGTTGCACCGACATCCTACAAAGAAATATAGACTTAATTACTGAGCAAAATAAAGGGCACGCAGAATGATGGAGCGAAGTGAATACACTTCATACGCCCATAACATGTACATTGATAGATAGGAAGTCTTTCAACATTTATTGTGGCACTTAGGAGTAAGAGAAGCCCAAGGGAAACAAAGGAAAATTGATGCAATATTTCAATAACATCATAACGTATTCTAACGATCACTTGCATCCAAGTCAATATGATAAATAGGTAGGACGAAACACTACCACCAACGCATAAAGAATACTGCTTTACCCTAGTATAAAAAAATAGTTTATCTTATGCGGGCTTTTACCTTGCATTTCTGAACCATTTCATCAAAGTATTTCTGCTCTTGTTCACGCAGTGTCTGGAATTTCTCTACAGTATCAATGTCAACCTTATGCTTTGTCTTAGGCTTCGGGGGCTCAAATGGGCAGGTCAGGATAGCAATCTTAGCATCCTCAATTCTCTTCGGCATTTGTGGGTGGCTCATATCTTTGTCAACAACAATTCCGTATATTAGCTCGGTGTCCTCTAGCCTCCCACCAACCTTGCCTTCTACTTTAATCAAGTCCAAGTTTACATCTTTCCTTTCCAAATCTGCAACTGCAAGAACTGCCTTGACAGCAATCTCAGCCAGCACCCGCTTACAACGGTTAACACTGCAGAATAAGGAAAATGGATCCAATCAGACAAGCAATTAAAAAAACTACATAGAATCTACCCATAAAAGAAATACTTTTAAGACTGTAACAACTAACAAGTATATTTCCTGGTAAATCAAAACATTGTCTGCAAACAAGTTCCATGCTAGTTGTGGAATTTTAGAATTAATATTATTGTAAAAGGAAGATAAGGTACTGTTTCTGTTAGAAACCAAAATGGGTTTTATGGGAAGCAAAATAAGATACCAACATCCCAGGCACATAGACCTTGAGGTTGAAACGTTATTATACATATGAATCAAGGAATCATAACATGTTAGAATCAATGGAATCTTCAACTATTAATCTGTTAGGTCAGCTCAGCTTAAAGGGGACACAACACTGAAAAGTTGCACGGCAAATCACCCTTACCTGACAAAAGAGATAACAGAAAAAGGCTGTGAAAGACACAAATTGCATAATCTAAACTTCAGAAAACTGCCAAATGCCAAGGATTATGAACCAAAATGACATCAGAACTTATTTGCAACAAAAAACAAGTGAAGATTGTCCTTATGATAGATACGAAATCCAGTTCTAACCAAAACATAGAACCGAAACTAATACAGGGCTTGTATCAAAAAGTTGATAAGTTAAAAAGAATATATTATGACTTACATCTTTGAGGACAGAGTTGTCATGCAAGTCTGCACCAAGGGCTCTATATTTGTAGCACTGAAATCGAACTTTTGGGAGATGCGTTCAAGGTGATCAAAAGCTATCCTTGAGGCCATCTCATAACCTTCGGCAATCCTTATCGGGTGAATACCATGCTCCAGCAGTTTCTCAGCTTGCTCTAGGAGCGACCCAGCCATGACGACCACCCCGGTGGTACCATCCCCAATTTCATAGTCTTGACTGCGGGATAACTCCACCATCAGCTTCGCAATCTGGTTGTCAACATCCATTTGCTCCAGGATCGTTGCCCCATCATTTGCTGACAATTCATAAGGTAATGTACTCATTCAGTAAACGAAACAACAGAGGAATCAAGAAGAAACACTCTACATAATTTACACACTTAACCGCAAAATAAACTACTAAAATCACAAACCCGGAGGCCAGATCCCCGAATCCATATGGCATATTCACAGAGAAACATTTCACCAACGCTAAACTCCAGGGGCACCTGGCCTCACCATTGCAGCAGTAAATGGTTGATTTGCTTCACTGGAAATCACTAGTTCACTACAATAACTGCACTGCGGAAATGGCAAGCTAAAATTTCCACCTCACACGAAATATTCTAAGATGTCAGTACACTAGCTAGAAAAATGCATCCTTTCCTTCCCTAGGCAATCAAATCAAAGCCCTTTCCAATAGATGCAACAACCCCACAGACATCTAGATCTCAAGACAGACCCTACATGCTGCTCGCCCAAAAATCCTAATCCTGAGAGCAAGCGATGCAAGGTCCAGATCCCATGGAAGCAGCCCACCCACAAAGTAAGCTACATCAGGAAGCGAAACGAAGAGAGAGGGGAGATGTGGGAGTTGGCGGGTGGTTACTGATGGTGACGTCGCCGTCGGGGGACTGGAGCATCTTGTCCATGCCCTTGGGACCGAGGGAGGTGCGGAGGATCCGCGCGACGGCCTTGCCGGCGGCGATGTTGGCCTTCTGCGCATCAAGCCCCCGCAGGCGCGACTTCTTCTCCTGCTCCTTGAGGATGATGAACGGCCGGCCGAACTCGTCGAAGGCCAGCGCCATGGCCGCCGCCGCCTACTACGTGCAGCAGCAAGCCCTGCTCGGAAGGTTCTAGAAGGGTCGGATCGGAGTCGGGTGGGGGTCGGAGAGGAGGCGGCGGGAGGGGAGTGAGCGTTGTGGCGATTTCTGGAGGCCGAAACCCTTTGACGACCCTCCAATGAGCTGGGCTGGATAGATGGACCAAAATGGGCTGGCTTCGGGCACGCAGCCCATTAGCTCCCGCAAGGCCTCCACTGACACCCGCCTCCCGCCGCCGGCGAGTCGGCTCCCCAATCGGCGGTGACGTGTTATGTCGCGCACGCATCCACCACTTCCGCCTTTGCCTGTGAATAAACCGCCGGCTACCGCGCTGGCTTGTCTAGGCCGCACCGGCACCGCCGCAGCACGGCATGTCGCGCGGGCGTATACCAACACGTCGGCGGCGGCTTCCACGTGGAGCTCTCGGCTTCTGCGTGTGCGACGCAATTGGGTCAGGTGGTACTATTTCCTTCTGATTTCTTTTTTGAAGAATTTTCTTTTTTTTCAAAAGAGGAATGCCAATTATATCTACTATTTAAAAATACAAATTGGTGATGGTACATCCATTCATCCTTCTCTTTTTTGCAATCGTTCGATCTAAACGCGAGATCTGAGCCATCTGTCTCGTGCCCCTCTCCTCCTCTCTCTCGTAATGGAACTGCCCATCCCCTCCACTTCCAGCTTGAGTTACACCGGCCCACCCCCTTCAGTGTTTTGGATTCTCTGCGGCAGAGGTAAGTCATTAAAAACATGGGTGTTAGATTTCTGCTTGCCAAATGATGAGATCTACTAATGGTGAAAGGCATCGATCGGTTTGGGACGGTCTACAAACTTCGATGAGCGCCATTCTAATCTACTTTCTATAGTCGGAAGGTTCTGGCGACAATTTATTTTATTTCTTTTTATTTTTCTTTAGATTGTTCTTTTTATTCGCTCTCTAATTGCAAAAGAAAAAGGTGGTTGGGGGTTTTTGGGCCGGCGTTAAAGGTTCTACCTGTGAGCATTACACGGGGATGGTAATGCACATTTAATATGCAATGCAATTTTATTTAATCATGCTCTAATGTAATTTTCGGCGATGCACTTATGTATGTTTTCAAACTTGTATGAGATCCTTGTAATTAGCCAAGCATTTCAATAATATTTTTATTTTATTTAGGAATGCCCAAGGTCAATTCTTGTAATTAATTGAGTTGTAATTGCCTTGATAATTCTTGATTCTACTGCTTACTTAAATTAATTGCACTGTTTAGAGTTGGTTAAAATTTAGGGTTCTTTCACCAGTCTATGGAACTTGCCGTTTTAAATATTTAGTTCACAGCATTGCCTTGCGTATTCAATCTTGAAGGGCAGGATTTGTATCGTTAGCTGCCAGTATTCAATCTATGTAGTTAGGCCAGGACGGTTATTTGGTGGTCTACCCTTTCATAGTGCTTTCGTTTTGAGGCCTTCTGTTTTGAGGGTTGCAAGTCAGCAATTAAATAATAGGTGGGTATTTTTATCTTATAACTTAGTTTTCTATAGTAATTATTTTTTTAAACGGATTATTTTTTAAGGCATGATTTACAAGTTAATTGCAGTAGACACTGTTTCGACTTCATCTATATCGGTCAACATTGCATGCTATCTCTGTACTTTCTTTCATGAATAATCAGAATTTAAAAATTTAAACCAAAAGTTATGAGCTACATCTTAAAAGAACCCACTAATATCCGCCCAATAAACAATACTGGTAGTCTGGTACTGCGTTTGAATATTCTTGGCGTAACTCGACCTGCAAGATCCGTCTGCCGTCTGATAGTTCGTTATCGATAGCATATTCCACTGCTAAGACTTACGAAGTACCTGGTAGAACCATCCAAAAGAGGCATCGGGTAAGATGATTCATAAGCTTTGGTCAAATAATTGCTGGTTCCTTTGCCCTGCCAGCATTGGTTCAACAGGACACAAATCATACATGTTTTTTTGTCATTTACTTGCCTCCATCAAACTTGACTCTGCATTGCGCTGTGTTGAACTGATCTTCGGTTCTTTTGGTGACTCCTGACCTAGAACTAGCAGATTTCACGCTTTCTAGAACCAATTTTTCTTTCCTGTTGATCTTTGAAGAACAGGACTTCTAGAACAAAACGCAAAATGCATGGCTTACCTTGTGATGTCCTGACAACGAAAATTGTGGCTTATCTTCATCTGACTGGACATATTCATGCTAAGAAAATCATCACTGGTGACAAGACAGGATGCAGACAACAGTTCCCGGTTAATTCGTTTTTCCCTTGATCTCCTAGTCAGAAACGGGCTGCTCTTAAATAGCCATTGAGCCGGTCTAATTCTTTACTGACAGGGAGTTGCAGTCCATTTAGGGCATGTTCTTTTGGGCTTTTGAAATCAGCTTTTAGATTCTGCTACAGCACCTAACTTTCAAACAGAGTATTTTCTCCAGATAGAGTCTACAGGTTAAACGATCTACACATTAAAAGCTCAACATCTGTACCAACCAAAATCACAAGTGAGTATCTATCTCTCCGTAATCTGTACCGTAAATAGCTAAAATTCAAAAATTACAGCCATAAGCCAGCACCGAAAAGAACAATCCATTAAAAGGACTTGTTCGTCTCCATGGATCATTGGTTGGTCCGACTGTCCGTGTATATAGCAGTAGTACCAAACTGATATTGCCGCCAATTCATGGCAGCAGAGCAAAATTTCCCGGCCTACATTAGCTGATACTGTTAGTGGTGGGAGTGATTGGTTATGCTGTGTGTCAGTCACAGTCATGATGGTAATGTCTGAACAATCTCCGTGACCGCCCCTTGGACTTTAGAAGCAGGAGAAGGTCGGTAGCTGTTGTTGTCTGTTGGCCATTCGCGTACTCCCAACAAGTAAATTTGCTTGATACTACTGAATCGAATCGATGTCATGTTAGCTTTTCGATAAGGTGGGGGAGAGAGGGAAGAGAGAAGAAACTTGACACTATCAAGTTTTTTAGGAAATCAAAAAAATCAGTAGGTCATCTATCTCAAAACTAGTCATCCTCTCTCTTCAAGCTATAGTATCAAGCTATTAAAGTGGTTGTAGGGCCAGTTTTTTTTGCTGAATATTATGGCTTTTGGCTGCTGTTTGTGATTTTAAGGCTGTTTGTGTGAAAGATTACAAAGTAATAGAAACTCACGTACGGTTTTTGTCGATATAAATGAAGTCGATATAATATGTACTACAATTAACTAAGTAGAACTCATCTTAAAAAGACACTTTGTTTAAAAGCTAGTTACTGTAAAAAAAACTAAAAGCTAAAAAGAACATAACCGTATTTAAAATGTCATCTACCCATCGTCTCTTCTCTAGTAACAAGCTACAAATATCAAACTATCTTGAATGCCCTTGGTACAATTTTCAACACTCCACTCCCATAGTCCCATGTGATGGTTGGCTGAGTGAGCGATGTCTAGTGAGCAGTAGTAATTCCTGACCTGTGCAGCTTTGGCTTGTGTGCTCGTCGCCTCTGCTGCTGCCTCCCGTACGTATATTGCTGCCCTTGCATGGATGCAGGCAAACCACTACCTAAACCACCTTTAAAATATAGTTATTGCACATGTAATCTTATGATAGGGGTAGTATAGTACTGGCCTTGATTGTCCCGGACATGCTTAACGATCAGCTAAGAGATGCGTGCCCTTCTGTTCGCCACATGCCGGGCACGCTTCCAACGAGACGACGCCCCCTGCAGAACTGCGTAGGCACTGGAGCGGGAATGGAATCGGCATGTCGTTGCTCGCATGTCGCGTTGCGTTGCCAGTGTGCAGGGACGATCTGTCGGCGCCTTCCGGTCATCCGCTAATGCGTGTCGCCGCTGGCTCCTCAAAATTTCAAGCTTGTGTTTCTGGCTTATTTTATACTATTTGTAAATTTCATTTGTTATATATTTTTTGGTTTTTTTAGCTTTTTATCGGTTCTTTTTTCTCGTATTTGTTTGCATTATACGTGATGTACTTAATATATTTTTCTATTTTTATTTTTTTAAAATTTAATTATATCAAATAAGTTTCTTTCGGCTACAATACTTTTTAATCATAAGTCACAAAAAAAAGCTTTTTGAGCTTGGCCTAAACGTTGAATTGTTCGCGTCAGCTTCTGTTGCATACTCTACCTACGGTCAAATCAGACGCAGTGTTACATGGGACGGGCCAATACCCAACTGGATGCACGTCGGAAAGGAAACTTCGGTACGTATTGTCGCGTCCATGTCCTTCTGGCTGGGTTCAAGCCTTCTCCGAGAACTATTCACATAAATGATACAGTAACTAATTTTTTTATTAAATTTGGTCTCGAACTTCTTTTTTGCAAATATAGGATGGATTTATTTGAACTGTGATTTATAACTTTTGGTTTAAAATTTTAAATTCTGACTATTCACGAGAGAGTACGGAGAAAGATACTTATGTACGATTTTGGTCTACATAGATGAAATCGAGATAGTGTCTACTACAATTGATTTATAGATCTCATCTTAAAAATCGCTTAAAACCTGTTATTATAGAAAGTAAGTCATAACCCCAAAGAAATCACCATAGCCTCCTCCATGGACCTTCCGAGTTCGGTACGTACCCACCGAGATAGGGTAGCACGATAGACACGTGTCGAGCTCCCCTAACTCGGAGCTCGGTAGGTCGCCTGTTGAGCCTCATGTCTGCAGTAACAATAATGAGGTGTGCACAGTGTAAGGATTAACGATAATCAAGCGATGATTAATGCTAATTACATATGATTAGTACTAATTAAAAAGTGCTAATTAGGCATGCACAGTGGGCGGCTGATGACCTGCCACACACAGGAGGCTCGGTAGGTGACCTGCTGAGCTAGAGGAGCTCTATAGCTTAGTAGATACCTGTCGAGCTTATTAGATCCACAAAGAGGCTAAATTTGTAAAAATGGATGTTCAAAGTTAAATTTTTAGAAAAATAGCTATAATACCATTTATATGAGCATTACTTCTCCGACTGCGTCAGTGTAGCTTGATGGTACGGCACTAACATCTTGATTTTTGCTTGGATATACGGCTCGTTCTATCCACAAGTTATCTAATTCCGAAAAATCGTGTGTAGTGTTCCCTACAGGAATTGTCAGAGGGCTTTTCTTAGCAAACATAAGGTCTATTTGTATTGCCTTTTAGTTTTGACTTTGTCTTATAAATAGTAATAACTTGTAAAAATTATTTACTATAAAAAAAATAGATTTTAGAAGCTAATATAAAGAGGCCCTGTGAGCCATAAAAACGCACAGAAATGGAATTCTTTTCCCAGCAAGCTTATGTACCAGCATTTTTGCATAATTGCACCGGCAGCCGCCCTTCTTGCCGGTGAGACGTACCACAGCTTTGAGGTTTCCCTTAGAGTCGATTCCATGGAGCCCGGAGCACCAAATGTCACCACCCTACTCGTCCAGTACGCAAATTTACTCCCAAACAAACCCGTGACGGACGTCTCAGGCAAAGGGACAGCGAAAGGATAAAAAACCGGTGCCCCGTGTTTCCTTCTTAGCAAGTACAGGTACCTCGACGCATTGAATCTGTACTTCATGCAGAACCGACACATCAAGGCCTGTTTTTTTAATGCAGAATTTTCACAGTAAATAGGTTAATTTCTGCAAAAAATTTGATAAAAAGTTGATGTATTCCGAACGGAGCCTAAAATCTTACATGTAGATGTAGTAGAAGGATGAGCATGAAACCCATCCAAATTACAATTCCCTCCAAGTTCGTATTCCAAACAGGGATGCATTTGTATTCTCTTCCTGTGGGCAGCAAAAGCCGAGGAATACGCACACTGGTCTGGAATGTTTGGTTGCCTGGAGGCTAGGTTGAAGCGCGGTGTGTGGATGCAACATGCAGCTGTTTGCTTGGCTGATAAGATGAAGTTGATATCTGAATAGATGGGTACAACAGAGGATGCATGAGATGGAGGTGATGTACTTAGGAGGCATTATTTTTCTTTTACTAACACTTAATCCATCTTAATATACACTAATAACTCTTAATATGCACTTATCACTCTTTTGATGCACAATTATTTGGGTCTAGCTTAGGATGGAAGTTCAAACCCTCCGGTTAGGCTTCTTTGGAATATAGGAATTTGTCTTGTTCATATAGAAAATAAGGGGCCACTAAGATTGACGATGGCTTATAATTTTTTGTATTGTAATTGGTTTATTTTTCACTGTAGTTGATGGTGGTTTATTTGACGTAATTAAATTTAAAAAATTAAAAATAGGAAAAATGGGTTATTCTATCACGAACAATGCCAAGGAATACAGTGAAAAAAGAAAAGGCAAAAAACCTAAAAAATTAAAAAACCAGAAAAAAACAAAATTAAAGAATACTGAATTAAAAACCAGAATCCAGAAGCCATCGCCAAAATTGAACGGATTCTTGTGAAATTCCTACCGGGCTTTGCAAGGAGTACAGGTATACATGTACTAGGGTTCCAAGCAGCTATATAATGAGAAAATTGCTCACCTCTTATGCGGGCAACAAAAAAATACCGTTTTCTGATTGTCAACTGTCCTATTTGAAAAGGAAAAATGCAGATTTGTAGCAATGTTTTTTAAAGAAGAGACCTGTAGCGCTGTCAGTATTTTGCTTTACCCGTATTTAGGAACTCCGGCTTAAAGACTGGACCCTAGACTGCACCGTTCCCTTCACAGCCGTCCTCTCTCCCAAATAATAAAATTCCATCCGCCATTGCGGCATCACCCAACCACGCCATTCCCAGAGAAAAATCCGAGCTGCACGCTCTGCACACTTCAACTCCGTCCGAACCGAACCGAGGCAAACAAGCCAACCAACCAACCGCTCCCCGAATCAATCCTCCACTGGCTCCTCCCTCACCTGCTGCAGAGTTTGCTTGCTCGCGATCTGTCCGTCTCCAAGAATCCCACCACCTCCACTTCTTGGTGTCGGAGATGGACGGCGCGCTGCGGCGGTGATACGCCGGAGATGAGGTGCAAGCTCCACCCCTACGCGAACGCCGTCAGCGTCTGCGCGCCCTGCCTCCGCGATCGCCTCCTCGCCCTCGCCGCCGAGCGCGACCAGGCCGGGGGCAGCGACGTCGACTGCAGCAGCTGCGGCAGCTCGCCCGCGCCCGCGCCGCCGCGCGGCCACAGGGGCTTGTTCCCGCGCTCCGTCTCGCCCTACGCCGCGCACCGGCGCTCCGACGCCTGCGCGTACGCGTCGTCGTCCACCACCTCGTCCTCCCACCACCAGCCCAACCTCCTCTTCTTCCGCACGCCGCAGGTCGGCCCCGCCGCGGCCGCCCGCGCCGACGAGCCCGTCGACGAGAGCAAGAAGGCCGTGCAGAGGCGGTCCTTCCTGGCGGCGATCTTCGGCGGCGGGCGCCACGGCCGGGAAGACAGCAAGAAGGACCCACCTCGGCGGTCCACCTCGTGGCTCTCGGCCATAGTCCGCCGCAAGCGGAAGCCGGACGCCTCGGCGGCGGCGTCCTTGCCGCCACCGCTCGACGAGGGGCCCGAGTCCCCAGGCGGCGGCAGCTGGTGGTTCCCGTCGCCGTCCCCGGCCAGGCAGCACGGGCGCAGGCCCGGGGGCTCGGGCGCCAGCAGCGACGGGATATCGGGGTTCGCGGTGTGCCTGAGCCCGCTCGTCCGGCCCAGCTCCGGCGGTGGTCGCCGGCGATGCCGGCCGCATGATCCGTCCTCCCTGGGAGAGAGCCACCGGCGGCACCTGTCGGCCGGCGGCGCCGCGTCATTTGGGCGCAACACCTCCCGAAAGCTCGCCGACATGGGTAGGTTCCGATGACGCTTGTCTTACGAGCTCTGGCCGGCAAATTCTTTTTTCCCTGTCAATTTCATCTTTCTTTTTCGTTTCCTGAAAGATTTGACCTTTCGTTAATCTCGACGATGACGGCATGATGTTTGTCACTACTCCGATAGGGAAAGAAAAATGGAGAAAAGTATCAGTGAGAATCCGGAGGAATTGTTCGTAGTTCGCGCAGTAGCATAGGTCGGAAGATGAAACGGCTCCTGCTGTTTTTATTTTATTTTGGTTATGTGAATGGTAGTACTTGAATTTTATTTTATTTTAATTTGAAGGAAGACGTCAATTACGACGACTTGGGCATCTCAGCTCGGCCCCAGCTGTGTGCTCTGACTTCTGACCTACCACTTCAGTTTTGCTTGTTAATTGGCACTGCAGTTGGTTTCTGCTGAAATATGTTCATGTTTGAAACTCTTTGAATCGGGGGGATTCGATTAGCAACTGTGAACGCACGGACATGGCATCCTTGATTGCTGTAGTACAAGTGGTAGTATCTTTGGCGAGTGAAAATTTTCGAAATGTGTGATCCCTGCAAGGTGGGGAAAGATATTAGTAGTAGATAAAAAGTTACTGATAAATATCATCTGAATGTTTTCTTTCTAACTATTATCTAGATTTATGACCGTTGGATTAGAGATCTAACGACCACGAATTTTTCCCGTCCTCTCCAAGAAAACTCTCTCCCCTCCAAAAAAGAGGGCCGTTGGATCTCTAATCCAACGGTTCAAAATTTAGATAATTGTTAGGAAAAAAATATTCAGGTGATATCTAGATACACTCAGATGAAAAACGTGGTACAAAATAAAGACGTGCATATTATTATTATTATTGTTGTTGTTGTTGCTGCTGCTGCTGCTGCCGCCGCTGCTTCTTCACGTGGAACAACTAATTGGGATGAAAGGAGGAAGAATCTTCCGGGCATTTTGCCTGTCAGTTTATATGGCTCCATGCCCTCTCCTCCCTCAATGGCGACAAGATGAGCATGGTCTTGATCGAGCACGTTATTTGCTTTTGCAAAGCTGATCGCTTGCATCAGATAGACAGACGCTACTATCGCTCCTAGTCGTGGCGTGTGCAATGCAGCTCGCTCGCCCGGCTATGGCGCAGCGCTACGACCTGTGGCTTCTAACTTTTTAATTTTATTTTTTTATTGATATTTTTTAGTTTTTATTCTTTTTATTTTTCATTATATATGATGATATAACCTTTTAAAGAATTAATTACACTGAATTTTTAGTCACTACGATAAAAAAACAGTTAAAATCCTAAGTTTATAAGTCTAAATAAGTGCTACCATAAATTGATCACATTTACTTAGCCTACTAATTACTCTGCTCACTAACTGTATGGTGTCGTGTCGAGGTCTCGGTCGCCCAATGCAGCAGGTTTTACGTTTACAATCCCATATGGTCCGATGGAGCTGTGCTGCGAATCCCACCGATGAATTGGACAGCCATCTGATCTGATCCAAGCCCGATCGGACAGAAGAAAGTCGTGGTTACGTTCGAGAGAGAGAGGCCGCTAGCTAGCCCGAGCATCATCACATCCATTCCAATTGTTAAGAAATCTAGATCTGAACTTAAAAGGCTTAGTCTACGATGAGTAGATCATCACTGGCTATAAATTGAAAGTACTATTGGTTATTTTATATATGAAATCAGAAAAAAAACAATAAAAAAATCATGAATTTTCTCTACCTCTTTGTGTTTTCGATATACTATTTCTGTTTTCTGTGATTAATCTGATTTTGCATAAGCAGAGAAATCGATCGGACTGATCGCCAGTGACGATTCCTCAGCACGTTATCAGCACGGATCGCTCCGATGAATTAAAAGATTATTTTTTTATGGTGCAAATCTGCTCTAATCTACCATAAGTAGACTTGAAATCGTCGATACAATGTCGATCGGTAGATTATAGAAAAAAGTAGATATAATTACACTATAGATTAAGGTGGTGATCGGTTCTATTTGAGTCGAAAGCTTATGGTCGAAAAATCAGAATCGAAAAAAAACATGCTTATTTAACATAATTAAATTTAAAAATTGAAAAATATAAAAATATGTTAGCCCATCACAGACAACGCAAACGAATACGGGGAAAAAAAGAACCGACAAAAAAGCTCAAAAAAAGTCAAAAATTCAGAAAAAGACGAAATTATGAATAGTGTAAAAATAAGCTTAAGCTTTAAGCCATAAGCCATATTGATCACCCCCTAAAAAGAAAAGAAAAGAAAAAAATCCGTGCGCAACCGGTCCGATTCAAACGGTCGGGGCCTCGCGCACCTTAGGTCTCAGCCTGCTTTCATTCGGGTTCCGAGCCAACATTGCACTCTCACTGTACTCCACTGCACACAAGCATGCATGCCAATTTGCCATAGATTCATTAAACTTCGCCAATTGTGCTGCACATTCTCTTCACCTCGGTACCACTGACCTGTAGTGACTAGTGAGCCCCGGGTCAGAATGGTTCCCTTCTCCCGAAACATTATACGCTATGGGTGGGTATTTTTGTATTTATAGCTTAATTTTTTATAGTAACTAGTTTTCAAACGGTATATTTTTAAGGTGAGATCTATAAGTCGATTGTAGTAGATATTATCCTGACTTCATCTATATTGATCAAAATCGTACGCGAGTATCTCTCTTCGTACTATCTCTCTCATGAACAAACAGAATTCAAAAGTTTAAACAAAAATCCATAAACTATAACCCAAAAGAACCCACCCTACAGGGGTGAAACCACCCAAACCCCAAGCCTCGAGCTGGGCCAACTGCTCTTAGGTCAATTCTTAGATTAACTCTATTTTTCATGATTTTTTATAAATTTTATATAAACTTCGGTTACCAGGCCTTAGACCAACAGCTTAGGTGGGCTGGAGCTCAAGATCTAGTTCCGCCACTGCCACCCTTAAATCTATTACACGGGCGTTTCTGCCCGTAGTGCACGCGGTCGTTGATGGCAACGTAGCCCGACTAGGTGCAATAAAGCTGGGCTACTGTCTACTTTACTCATCATAGAAGATAAAACGAGGTGGTAAGAAAAAGGAGACGTCGAGCCCCAGCACATCACCAACAGCCTTGTGGCTAGCGAACCAGTCAGTCCCCACATCTTCGATTCGAGAGCGCTACGGTACCAACACGGAATTATATTCGAGCAGAACAGGATGCAGAATTCCACTTCGCAGAACATTCACGTTGTAGTTGCCGTCCTGGCAGCCATCCACGAATTGGGTTGAGATGCCGCTTTCCTTCGCTGGTGCAAGATTTGGTGGCGCCTTGGAAGAGCCCAGACGTCGCCACCCTTCCAGCTCCCTCACTCCGCCTCTAATTCCCCAACGATTTAGTACCTGAAAGCAAATACGAAGAGTACATCATGTCTTTTCTGTAACCAGTCCAGGAAACATCGTAAGGAAATGGATGGAAAATGGCCTTCAGCTTGCTCTCTTTTTCCCTGTTTCCACTATACTGTTGAGGTACGAGTCCACTATAGGGTCTGTTTGATATGGCTGTGGTTTATGACTTTTGGTTGAAATTTTTGAATTTTAGCTGTTTGCGACAGAGATTACGGAGAGAGATATTCGCTTGCAATTTTGGTTAATACAGATGTTGAATTTTTAATATGTACTACAATTAACTTGTAGACCCTGTCTTAAGAAAATATTTTGCTTAAAAGTTAAGTACTATAGTAAAAACCAAAAATCGTTTTTAGAAATCGTAAAGAACAGGGCCTATGCAGTGTGCAAGAGGCAAGCAGCTACTGGGTTGAAAGAAACTTCCACCGAGCGGAAGAGGGCCAATTGTGAACAGTTGCTAGTGGTTGGTGCTCGATGGCATGCTGGAAATTTTGGGTGGCCAGCAACTCCATCCAACACCTACCTGCCCCCCTCAGTTCTACCAACTACGAAATATGAAAGCATTCATCTAAACCAAAAACAGTATGAAATGATTTTTTTTATGAGACTGAGACGACAGGTGAATGAGTGTGAGCGTACTGTCAAAGGGAATATCAGTAGTTGATTGCCATCTTTCCACATAAGTAACCACCCTTCCTTATCACGCCGAAGTGCCAGGCCAAAAGAAAGATTTCCTAGTAGGTGTTGGTCGATCAGATACCAAATTGTAGGGAGCTAAGGTAATCTATCAGTGCCGGACTGACTGTGACGACACTAGATGGATCAAGCAAGCAGATTGCCAAGTGTTGGAAGCTCTGCTCAGAATCATAGTATAGTTAGTGAAAGTGGTACATCATCTTGATGGTGTCAATTACCCCTTTGTTAGGTGTCAATCTAGGGGGACCTAACTCTAGCTGTCTAAACTCAAATTTCTTCTTGAAATCATAAAATCCTTAAGGGGCAAAGCTTTTCTTTTCTTTTAGCTGACACCTAAAATGCACCTGAACCCAAAAGTACTTGGAGTGAAACAAAATCTAGACCCATGGGCTAACTCATGAGCAACAGCCCACGGTTTCAGCTTTGTGTTGCTGTTCAGAGTTTACTTCAAGTCTTCAATGCATCATGCAAATGATAACCATGAACAGCATATAGCACTGCCGTGTTATTATATCTGAAAACTTGGTCCAGACTCCTAGACCTGAACGAAAACAACGGTGAAAAGGCATGACAGGTCTCTTGATTAAAACATCTCTAAAGACGTTGAGCCTGTGGGAGACGACTCGCAAGTGCTTCTCAACGGCCTATAGTGGGAAACAAAATCATCCCAACTGTTGAGAGCCTTCATGTCTACCATATCCATTGACACAACAGAGGGCTAGTGGAGCTAAATGATTGGCATACCTCAATGTGCTCAATGGGACCCAAGTTTCACGTTGAGATCCGTATTTCCATTGAGATCTGAAAGGCAATGATGGGATCGATGTTAGGCAGATTTTCATAGAGCACTAGGATAGTTTGGTACAAAGGGAACCGTAGAAAGCAGCTGGAAACGGTAACAGGAAGCACAAACAAGGGCATACAGGCACCAGTCTCTTGTAGCATAGAATATAGAATACAACAGAATGGAATGATAAACAACTAAACAAGGCCTATTTTCCATGGAAAAACAAGCATCATAATTTTTAATTGCATGGGACCTTATGACCAAAAGGGTCAAACCTGGTTGCCGCACTTACTCTTCAAACTCGTGTAGCAATGCCTAGAAACAACAAACATTAAATAAGGAAAAGTCTGAAGTCCACGGTTCACTTAACTAGTTTTTAGAGCAGCACATTCCCTGCTCTAGTGTTCCAATATCCCTTGGCTGGCACTGAAGACTGATATTTGCAGAATCTTGGAGCTGGTGAATAGGAACTATTATATCATATAGACACCTAAATGCACTGCCAGCAACATGCTTTAGCCACCACATATCCATGATCAAAATATACTAGCAGCTAATTTTTTATGAGACTAAGAACAGATAATAGAACTGCTGAAGATGTATAGTCCCAAACTGTGTGGAACTCAACATAGGGAGAACATTATGTTGTTTATGGAGGACACTGTTTATTCAGTAATCAGTATAAGTTCATACATGCCAAGAAATTCCCTGATGCTACATGTCTTACTCTTATGTAACATATCCTTCGTACTATGCATTTTAATAAATGTAATAGGAAGACTTGACCAGTGAGACACATACGTCTTACTCTTCTGTAACATGTCCTTTGCGCTATGCATGTTAATAAATGTAACAGGAAGATTTGGCCAGAGTGATCTGCATATGTCTAAACATCGACAAACAGCCTGCGGGTATCTGTTCTTCACTACAGTTGGGCAGAAATAAAGCCATGGCTCTGTTGCCATTATACTGGTGTAATCATACAATCCTAAACAAAGAGCCAGGCAATAGAGGTGGAATGAGAACAAGGTTCATGGATCTGGATGAAGAGCATAGATGGTGGGAAATAACAACATTCCAATGTTAGACATACTTTATTATCCAGTTCATGGATCTGGATGAAGAGCCAGGCAATAGAGTGATCCACAGAAGACCTGTCAATTACTCCCTGGGAGTTTTACAGAAATCATCGTTTTTACAGATCATCGACACTCATGACATTTCAGCAGCCTTTGGAAAACCCTGTCGGTCCTCGTTTCCTAGCTCCTTATTATCCAATTCATCTGTATCTGAACGGCTGAACCGAGGTCTTCTGTGGATCCTTGGCTATCGCTCTCTTTTGAAGAAAGTAGTAAAACTGCATTTCTCTTGTAGCCCCATACGAGCATTGAAATGTAGTCCTGTGGTGTTATATGTCCCTCCTCTCTAATGCAGCTTCTCTGCTCTTCCAATGTCTGTTGATCTGTAAGCTTTATATACTCTAGCAAAATCTTCTCGTGGTCTGGGCACCATCCGCTTGGTAATGGTGTGCAGTCATGATCAGGAACCATCGACATCCTTGTATACCGAAGCCCATCAATCGAGTCCACAACGCCCATTCTCAGAAAATTGTGGTACTCTGGCGACTGTCCTTTCTTATCCTTCAATGGTTGACTAAGATTCCTTGATGCAATCTTATAGACCTTCGCCCTTGACGCAGCTTATACTTGGCAGCATATAACTTTGCCAATGACCCCCTGATAATATAAGAGCAGAAGTTGGCAACCTTTTTGCGGTGATCAGCATAGCAATACCACTCTGCCATCGTCAGCAAAAGTTTATTCATATGTGAATTCGGGTGAGCTTGTGTGGCATGGAACATCCGGAAGCATGGCTGTGGGTCTGGTTCACGGTCTCCCTTTAAAAACACAAGCTTCCGGAACTGCTTGATGCACTGCTTCAAGCTGGCTGTCACCGAGAGCAGAGTGCCAGACTCCCAACCCGATTCTTGGAGTTTTTTTAAATAATTTATATTTTATTCGAAATAACAGAAATATACCTATATAAATATTTTTTACAGAAATAATTTTAGTCACCGAGAGCAGAGTGCCAGACTCCCAACCCGATTCTTGGAGTTTTTTTAAATAATTTATATTTTATTCGAAATAATAGAAATATACCTATATAAATATTTTTTACAGAAATAATTTTTAGTCTCTGAATCGTTAGACGACTAAATCCTATCGCCCAATGACCGTGCGACGTGCAGATGTCCGTGGACCGTTGGGCGACAGGTTTTAGTCGCCGAACTGTTGGGCGACATGTACCAGAGTGGCTTGCGCAAAACCGCTCAAGTCAACACCGTTCGGACCTTCACGAACGGTGCCAACACCATAATGCACTTTCAATGTAGTGGGTACCGGAATTACTGATGTCTGACTGCACATATTTTTAATGTTGCAACTAGTCAAATCGCATCGCATATTATGGAAATACTGATGTATTGTAATTTACATTTGAATAACTGTTCGCCTATCATAATCAACTACACTACCCTCATAGCATTAACTCCCTATGGCCTACAGATTGCTTGCGCGTCGTGTGGCCGTTGGGCGACAGGGTTCAGTCACCCAACAGTTGGGTTACTGGAGGCCATTTTGTAAAAAATATTTTCACGGGTATATTTCTGTTATTTTGAATAAAATATGGATTATTTACAAAAGAAATTCGATGATCTTGCCTCTGTATAGCGGAGGGTTGGGTACACGACGCAACGGCACAACACATGATCAAGGGACATGATACCTTTGGTGATGTGCTCTATTGGGATGCTCTCATTGTCAAGCTTGATCCTAAACCGTTGGTCACGAAATTCAACGAGTGGCTTCCAGAGCACTGCGGTGTCGGCCCTAGGACTCCTCATCCCATCAAGAAATGCCCACGAGGCCCTGTTCATTTCAATTTAAGCTTCTAACTTCTGGCTTATTTTTCACTATTCCTAAATTTCATCTTTTTTTGATTTTTTTTGGTTTTTTAGCTCTTTTGCACGTTTTTTTCGTATTCGTTTGCATTATCCGTAATGGGCTAACATGTTTTTTTAATTTTTTTAAATTTAGTTACACAAAATAAGTCACCATCAGCTACATGTAATTTCAAATATAATGTAATTTAATTATTATTTCATTACGGCGGCACCCAAATGTAGTTGAAACGACCTAGATTTTCATTAAACTTAAATAAACAATTAACTTATTAACCATCCATAAACACGTGATCAGACATTGTCTTGTAAAATAAATCACAGTAAAACCCCACATTGAGGGTAACCAAGGTTGTATATCACAGTAAAACCCCACATTGAGGATAACCAAGATTTACAACAGTCTAAGATATACAAATTAAGTCACAAGTAGAGTCCTTTGACTACACGTAATTAAATTACAACAAAGAAAATACTTAGATTACAAACTCAACGAAATATATTAATAATAAAATACAGTGAAATATTACATTCTGAACATACAAAAGAAACAACAAAGTAGAGGATGGAGGCAAGCGTGTATGCCGGGATGGAGGAGCGGCGCAGGTAGGAGCCGGTCTCGTCGGCGTAGGGTTTCTGGAAAGCAAGCACCCAGATCTCGAGGCGCGAGAAGGGCGCCAGCGACGGCGGCGCGGCGGCGGGCGGGGCGCGGAAGGAGGAGACCCACAGCGACGCGGTGATAGCGACTGGGTCGTCGAGGAGGAGCTGCGTCGGGTCCAAGGGGTTGCCGCCGATGGCGATGCCGCTACCGCTTCGGCTCGTGGCGGAGGCGGCAGCGCTGGGGTCGGCGACAAAACTGGTGGCGGTGCGGGGTAGGAGGCGGGCGGTAGGCGACGGAGGAGAAGGCGCGGAGGCGGAGGAGGGAGGAGAGGAGCGCGCGGCGAGGGGGAGGCATCGGAGGCGGCGCGGGGGCCGTCGGCGTCGTGGGTTTTGGCCTTTTGGTTGGTGAAGCGGACGGACTGCACAGCCACGGCGGCGCGGCAGAGTCGCGTCGGGGATTGGAGGATGGGCCGCGTGCTTTTGGGCTTGGACTATAGCGACCCAGTGGCATCGGCGCGGCCTAGTATGCACACAGCCACATTGCATTGCAGTTCTGCACATCGTCTAAGTGCCAGTAGAGTAGATCAGTAGAGGTCTGAGATAGAAAAAATATCAGCTTATATGTACATGAATAAGAACAAAGCAATTGTACATTTGGTGCTCAGATCTCACTAGTACCATCTCTTTCTGCTAAAGAACTTGATTTACAAATTTCTACAGGGTAACACAGGCAACTGGTAACCGTGCCATGTATTCATCTTCTTTGGCTGATGATATACTTCATTTTGTTGCATTGCCTCCATAGCAGACTGAATCAGTTACTACTTTTGTCAGCTCTGCATAGCAGTTGGTGGGCGATCAACCCTGCACTTAGATTGAGTTGGAAATTTGGAATGAGAATGATATCTTTAACAATTAAGAAAGGTTTGGGTGAAAGAAATACAATGTGCTTGCCTGCCCAAGTGGGATAATTCAGGCTCCTGCAGCAGCAGATCTTGTAGGTTCCCTGAACTAGCATCACTGTATCCAGTAAAAAAGAATGACACTCAGCAAATTCACAGTAAAGACGAATGTGAGTACAGGATAAAGCATCACAGCATGAGAGTACTAATCGGAGCACACCTGACATCAAAAGAGAGAAGTCTATGGTGAATTGAGTTATCAGAGCCAACATAGGTGACAACCAGGCTTCCAGCATCTGGATGTGGCCAGCTTCGAGTAGTAGGGAATCTAAGAACAAATGTGCCTGGCTTCTTAAGCAGTTCCCTGGAACTTCTTAGTGCATTCTCGGCTTCATCAATTGTAATAAATCCCTCTATCCATATAGGTGCTGTGCAATCCCATAGCTTGCTAATTTTGTCTTTAGACAGAGAAGCAGCCACTGGGTATAACCAATACCATAGCCTATCAAATTCGTCCCTTCCAAGATCGTCACCACAGCCAGCAATTCCTCTTAAAACCTCCAAATCCTGAAATAGTACATAATATGCACTTCAACATATATTTCTTGTGCTATTCACTCAGAAGTACCCTGTCAGAAAGTTAAGGTATTGAGGCCTTATATAGAAAGAAGTAAATGGTTCTACCTGCTCTGACAAACCTCTATTTGTAGAATGGGCAACGTCTATAAATTTTGCTATGATTTCAGGAACTGCAGATGACCAGAGAGCACGTTCCTTGTTCTTTGAGATTATGCTCCACGTGTCGGCACCCTCTTGGAGCAATTGCTTCGACATTAATATTTGGTTTCTTGAAAGGGTAAAAAAGGGATGCCAATCGATGTTAATGATAAGCAAAGAGAGGAACCTTATAAAATACAAGATCTAAGAGTTACCTGTGATGGGAGCATCCACTATACAAAGAGACTTGATTTGCAAGCTTTACCAAGTCATCTTCATCGACAGAAGCAGCTGTATCCCTAAGAAATGTTGACCTCTCATACGTGCCTTCTAGACAATATCTGAAAATCATAGCGTCTGAAAAGGTTTCAACTTCATCTCTATCTGACCCACTCCAAGAACTTCTCGCGTCAATGCTGTCAGAGTCAGATGTTGCAGAGTCAGTCCCTAAGGCATTTTGTGCTTCTATGCCTACCACCATCTTTCTGGCCTGCTTACTCTGTTAACAGAATAATAACTGTAAATCAGTCACAAATTAAGCATAACTTGAGAAGTGCTGCAATCTAGCATATTCGTTACCTGGGATACCATTTTGCGTGTATCCATTCCATCACCTTGTACCTTGGGAATCTTGGATGGATGCAAACACACCACTGAACTTTGATCATGAGACTGTAAGTGACCATCTGTTTTGCCATCATGGCCAGACCCTTGACCATTATTGAGCGAGTGAATTTCATCCATTGTTGCGGAACCCGCCCGCTTTCCAAAAACCAATGGACGGCTGGTGCGGTTTCGAGATATACAACGAATTGGTTTGGAAGATGCCGCCATAAAAGGATATATTCGGGTGTGAAGTGTAGAGAAATAAATACGGAACAGCTTATTGTCACATTTAGAAGAGAGCTGGAACAATCAGATGAAATGTCATGGACAAAGATCGACCAAGCAATATCATAACGTTAATATTGTAAATATAAGTTCATTGAGATACACATGGTGTTTGAGATAGCATGCTATAGCTCAGCTGTAGTGGAGCAGGGGGCATCACTTAGTACATAGCAACTGCTACTGCAAGTACATGCAACTCCAGGGCTATAGCGGGCCGCAATGGCCGCTTCTATAGAGACATTTCAGCTTTCTTTGGCAGCAGTGATCTAAAAGACGGTCTAGGCGGCCGCCTAGGCCCCGCCTAGGCACTGGGCGGCCACCCGGCGCCTCGCCTAGGGTGCTGGGTGGGGGAGGAACCGTCGAGGCAGCGAGACGGCGTGAGGCGGCCCAGAGCTCTGAAGATAGAGAAGTCATGAGACCATAAGCCACTCCACAGGACCACAAGAGCAGGAAACGGGAACGGGCTAGGGTTTCTCTATGCCGCCGCCCACTCTGTCGCCGCAACCTCTCTGAATCCGCGCCGTCGCCACCTCCGCGGATTCGCCGTGGCCGTGCGCTCATCCGGGAGCTCATCCATCGCGAGAGGAGCTAGCGGGGAGGAGCAATCACCTGCGAGGGGGCGAGCGCCGGCCTGCGGGGGGAGCAGATGAGGAGCTAGTGGGGACTAGGGAGGAGCGCCGGCTTCAGTGCTTCTTCACGCCTTCACCTCTGCACAGGACGGGTAGGTAGTCGGTTGTTGCTCTGCTCGACTTTTGAGTATTCTCCGTGCCGCCTAGTGAGCTACAGAGGCACGTGAGCTAGTAGTTGCTTGTGTAATCCACTAATTTGTGTATGAATAAATAACTTTACATCAAAAATCTACATCAATGGATAGAGAGCTATTATTGTTGGTCAAGGTAACAATTTTCTTCATTAAACATCAAATACATATATATGATTGCTTATCTTTACCTGCTGTCCTCATTTTTAATTTGGCCGCCTAGGCCCCCTAGGCGCTAGGCCCCACCTCACCGCCCGCCTAACGCGTTCTTGAACATTTGTTTGGCAGATATATATATATTTCATAGTCAAATTTCCAAAAGTTTTAAACTGCACCTTCAACTCAAGTCAAGTATACAAAAGTAATAAATATGCACTATTGTCATACCAATTATGACATATGGCATTCTGTATTTATCTCCATCGCCAAACCACCGACAAGCTCTACCTGCTAACTGTCCATGAACACATGCAGAACTATGTAACCTTACCTAATCAATTATCACCAACTACAACGGGTTGCTTTATTTTATTTCTTTGAATTTAGCCGACCATGTTGCACCTACTATATCACCACCATACACAAACTACTGTAAAGGCACATTTATGCATCGCTTCCACAATCCACTATTTAAAACATTGCATACCTAGACGCACAAAAGAATCTAAACCATGGGTTTATCAACAAGAAGAGTGGTTGCCAGTTAGAGCTATTTGCTGCTACCTTCAAACCAGTGTTTTAGAAATAGTTGATTGCAAAGGCATAGTGACAAAAGTGTTACAGCGGATTGCAATTGGTTTAGACAATGGTGAGTCGCAGGCTGGCTTCAGAACACTGGAGACCCTGTTGTTCATTTTATGTGGAGAGCAGAAAAGAGCAACAGAGAGAAGACCAAATCATTTGGATCGAGATTATATACATTGACCAGGCAGACAATAATAAGATCTACATTCTGACGTCGAGCCTAATTTCCCAATTTGGTTTTGGCAACCATTCAACACAGCTATCAAAACAAGGGCAAAAGGGACAATCCGTTTATGTACTGCAACTCTTTTTAAGAGGAACAAGGGTGTCTTTGTATGCAGCGACATTTTGCAGGTATTTCTAGCATTTGCGGTGATGGGTAAATTTCCAACTTTCCGGTGTCAATGTAATACAGTTAAATTTACCAAATATAAAAAGCTGTAATATATAAAAATCTATATAACTACATCAAAGAATATAGATAAGTAGATAACACCAAAAACATCAAAGCCAATGTGATGATTTCATTAATCAATCTTCATCCTCCAACAAAGATGATGGAGTAAAATTTTCATTCCTCCTTTTTCGTCAATGTGTGTAATTCAGGTTGTTACTCATTTCCTCCCTTTGTTGATACAGGTGCGAGTTTCAGGTCTTTATAAAAGTGCTAGATAAGGAATTCACCCATTGGAAGATGAAGGGAATATAGAAGGCCCATCGCACAATTAGTAATCTTATATGTATTCATTGCTGATGGAAAAAAGAGGGTGCATAAAACAAGCTTTTGGAAAGCGTTTAACTAACATGGAAACCTGAAACGACCTTGTACAAAAGCAGGTGCTACACACCACACACTATAGCAGTTATGGCAGCCCGCTTCAGCATCACAATTGCTGCAGTGTTACAGAGATAACCTCTACTCCAGTATTGTGCTGCTATAGAGCAACAGTCAAGCTATCCTTCCAACAGCTAAACATGGAAAACAAATAACTGTATACTCCATATCTGGGGGTAAGCAGACAGCCCAAGGTAATGCTTTGTTGTGTCCTATACAAATTGAAGCAAGCTATACAGGTACTAAAGCAATTTAGCATATGGAGAAACCCACCTGAGATATCTTGAGCTTAAATAATGCACGTCCACGAATAATTGGTAGAGGCCTGCTTTTAGCTGGGTATTCAAGTCCTTCACAAGTAATCAGTAGGGGAGGTTCTGAATCATCCCTTGATTTTTCGACCACTGCTCCATTGTCAGCATAGACAAGTGAAGCTACAACCTAGAAGACGAATAATGTTTTTAAATAAATTATTCAAACAAAATGAAGTAGCACACCTACTAAATGTCAAAAAAAAAAAATCCAAGAACCTGTGTATCCTTGTCCACAGGTTCACCAAAAGCATTTATTAATGCTACTTCCAGAATGAAATTCCTCCGACAAGACGCCTGCATCAATTAATTTCAATAATTAGGATAATAGCTCAGGGTTAGTTTGACTGATTATGTGATTGGTCATATAAAATCAAATATAGTTCAGTAGTATCTTCAACTCAACTGCAATTCTCAGGTTATTTTTTACATTTTTTACAGGTTATACTTTACTGAAAAGTCAGAGAATTCCCTTGCCTTGCACAAAATAGTTAAAATAAAGATAGAATAGGTAGTTTTCGCCAGGAGACAAAATCTGATTTACCTTCCCACCCACAATGCTCCAAATGCCATCATCACCCTCCTCGATTCCATCACAGAATGAGTAGTCAATAGATAACTTAAATGGTGGGTCCTGCAATTCAATGAGAAAATATCTCAAGGTATGCACCTTTAAAGGGAAAAAAGAGGACATGCTATTAGCTTAGCTGCATCACCTTTGCATATTGCTCTTGTATGGTTTCTAGTATAGACGACACCTGGATATTATAGACATAGCCTTCGAGCTTGTCATCGCTTCCAACTAAGCTAATTTGGTTTGTGTCATCTTGATTGTCTGGCTCGTTAGATAGTGAACATAGATGAGTCTCAGCAACTAGGTTGCCATCAATGTGAAGACGCATAACATTTTCAGTAACCTGACAAAGGTACACACTTTTACCAAACCAATTATAAATAAATCAGTCTTTCTCAACAAAAAGGAAGCCTGACATTTGGATCCTGCAGGAAATAACGTGCTCAACACATGCTGTGTATAACACCTGTAACTGAAAACACAGGTGTACACCAAAGAAATACAAGTGCAGAAAAGTATCGAAGCATACTTCTGCAGACTCCAGCAATGCAAGGATATTAGGCAAGGGAAAAATGCATATTGTACCATTCATGTCTGCAACGTACCTCGCATCCAATGTGGATCCATTTCTCAAGAGGGCATTCCTTTACAGCCGATAGATTGGTTGTGTCAGTCCATGGATAGGAACTAGCAGGAGTAGGGGCTTCTCTGTGCAGCCTCAGCAATGGGAAGAGAAGCAACTTGTTTCCTTCGCTTAAAGCAAGAAACGGCAACTTATTGTCATCTCCCGCAGTTATCTGCACAATTGAGACATCCAATCAGTTCAACACAGGTTCTGACGCTCAAACTTCACAAGGAAATGTAGAAATTACCCTTCTTTTTACCCAAGAAAAACATTTTTTAAAAAAAATCAGCCTAAAGAAAACACACGATGGAACACATCACTCATTCTTGATGGTGTTTCTCCTGATCAAGATTTCACCTTGTTCAGTGTGCTGCTGAATGGACGAACCTTGCTCACGCATCAACCACTGAATCTGTAGAATATAACCACACTAACCACCTAGGAATTGCAGTGACATCCAGAACAGCAATATTGGCAACACAAGTAGCACGCATTACAACAGAGGGATGGATCCCCCCAACCCCCAAAAAAAAAAAGAAAGAAATGGAGCACACCGTTGCTCTCTCTTCAAAGCCACCCAAAAACAGTCCCTATAGCAACCAAACGCCTAACAAGTCACCCAAAACTAGAAAGAAACAGGTGAATCCAACCTGGTGAAGGATCACGGAGGAAGGCCTCGCAGAGCCGGAGAGGTAGAGCCAGAACCAGACGGTGAAGCCTCCGCCTTTGCCTCCTTCCCCACCGCCTCGGGACATCCCCGGGTCCAACTCGACCCGCACATCGCGGAGCTCGCAGTAGCCGTCGCTTCCGCCCCATTCCGGCGCCGCCATCGCCGGGCGCTCCGGAGGTCGGAGGTGAGGGTTTTCTTCTGGGTCTTTTCCCCTTTTGGTGCGTCCGTTCGGGAATGGTGGGTTGGTTAACGGTTCGTTCGGTGATGTTGAGTTGGTGGGAGATAATAGTATCTGGAACCGTTGGCTTGGGGTCGGGCTGCTCTTGACCGTCGGATCGGATGCCCCTGTGGGATGGTGATGCCGTCTTGACATGTTTTAGCTCACTGTTATGTAATAATAGGAACTTGTGCAATTTAAACTTTGAATTCAAAAGAAACTTTAAAGATTATGATGCGATGATTTAAACATCTTTCAGGTAAGGAGCTTTCCCGCCATCATGTGATTCGCCAGCTGATGCGTTAATCTTTCTGAATTATTTTTTCTAGCGTGTTACATATGCATAGAAGCTTTGCCCTTTTTTGATTAGTGATTCAAGTAGCCATGGAAGTTTCACCCAACTACTAACGCTGTGAGCCCAGTGCATTCGCTTGATTTTTTCCAAAAGAAGAGGAAGTACAAAAAAATCCACTCAAAAATGGAGATGCGGGGTATCGATCCCCGTACCTCTCGCATGCTAAGCGAGCGCTCTACCATCTGAGCTACATCCCCGATTGAATTTCAAGAACGCAAGAAAACTGAAGGCACTTGACGATTCGGTGGTGCGTGTAATGACCTCCGCGGCTGCTGAATCCGAGCAACACCAAACAACAACGGTGCCACCGGCGAGACTCTGCGCATCGGGCGGCGGCATTGGCGCAACGCCGTCGAGTGGTAGCAGGAAGATCCGATCTGAGCCGTCCATCTCCATCTCCACGCAGACCGGTCACTCGTACCCTCCCCACTCCCCAGCCACAACCTGCAGGTTGACATCTATAAAATAAGGATTAATTTCTATACCACTAGAATTTTGGGCAATCTCTAAATATATCACTGATATGTAGATCATATGTCAGTGAGACAATTAGTGGTATATAAGGAAGAGAGTATTCTATGCACACGGGGTAGCTGATGTACACATGCATGCGACGCTTCTAGGCCAATCAATATCAATTCGACCGTTGTGAAGCGAGCCATATGTATTTTATAGAGTACCGTCCGCCTGCCATGTTGTTTTTTGTAATTAGCCCCCACTCGAGACTTTCTCCCGCCGCATCAAGTCCTATCCCCAAACCGAACCACTCGAACCCCAATGGTGTGTTAACGATGGCCACAGTGGCGGAAGACCATGGTGTCTTCCTCTCCCATCCCATGGCCATAGCGACGGTGAGGGAGACGCGACGCCGCCTCGATCTTTCTTCCTCCATGCCCTCGACTCCTTCCATCGTGCACCCCCAAATCCCTTCTAGGGTTACAAAATTACTAATGTGACCTTAGGAAAAATCAAGAACACAGATGCTCAAATGTTTGTGGCCCAGCTTGAGAGAAAGAAGAAAGTCAATTCAACATTTTTCTTTAATTTTATTGTGGATGAACAGGGAAGGTTGGTGCATGTGTTCGGTCGATGCCACGAGTAAGCAAAAACTTTGGTCATTTCGGTTATGTGATATCATTTGATTCCATGTACACCACCAACCAATATACAACATGATTTTTACACTATTTATTGGAGTCAATCATCATTTACAAAGTGTGCTTTTTCGGTACTACATTCTTAGCGAATAAGAAGATCGACTCGTACGATTTAGTTTTTTGAGACCTTCCTAAGAGAAATGGAAGGAGAAACGCCTAGACTTATCATAACTGATGAAAATACTAGCATGAAAGTCGCTATTATTAAAGTACTACCAAATACGGTACACATGTTGTGTATGTGGCATATCATGAAAAAGGTGTCTAAGAAGATTGGACTTTTGGTTAGAGAAGACCCTAATTTTTGGGCAAAATTGAACTCGGGTCTTTGGGGTTCAGAAACCGCAGAGGGATTTGAGTCACAATGGAATCCTAGTGCCAATTTTCGAAAACGGCAGCATGTACGATGTGAATAGATATGCATAGAGAAGAGGTAGCAGTGTGAGGACATGCAGCTAAATGTGCCAATAATTCTTACCTCTCGTCTCTGTCTAAACAACTTGATGAGTCATGGCAGAAAATTCCAGTTTGAGCATCAGGTCAAGAGTCAGTTCATTATTATTAGATAATTTACATGCTCACAGTACAAGAGAATGTTTGAACATGCCGAATGTGAAGGGGGGAAAACAAAACGTCTAATATCCAGAACATGGTTATTACATGCAACAAGCACTGGGGAATAAAACAAGAACATATGATTTGCGAAGCAAGGTCATATCCTCAAGCTGACACAGCAAATCTCAGGTAATTATTTCCCCAAGGTGCTTGCAGCAGAATGTCCTTTTAGTTGCAGCAGGCCTAGTTGTATGATATCAGCTTTAAGCATCAGACCGGCACCAAGACTACACAAGGCGCCTGCTTGCAAGTATAAATGCTAGATGCTTGCGCCCATCTACTCCAACTTCAAGCCATCAACCACGGTTGCTGATAGGAGTGTAGATATAGTTGACACTGTGCTTTAATAATTGGGTTCATTAAACTTTAAAATTCAGCCTACTTCATGCATCATCTGGACGGAAACTAGATCAAAACACAATGGTGTCAACATGTCCAGGGCATAGGTCTTCCAAGTTCCAACAGTTAAGATACAGTCTGAATTTAACAAATTTCATCTGCAAATATAATGTCGAAAATGGATTGCACTGCAAAATCAAGAAGACAGAATGTAACTGTTAGCGTGGTAATTGGACACCTGGAATATCATAACTGAAAGCATTACCAAAGATCCTATTTTAAATTATATTCTGTCATTCCTTACCTTCATCTTTTGGTATGTTTGGCTGGTCTACCAAGAGTTGACGTAGTGCAGCAATGTCACTGGAACTGCAAAAGAAAGAGCAACATGTGAGCTTAAGTTAATAAAACTGATGGCAATATATGAAGTGAACTATGCTAAATTCTAAATTAACGAACAAGGTATGATTATCCAGGAGTAAATTAAAAGAGGAATGAATTCCACACAGAGAAAAAGTCCCAAGAGTTAAAAATAGAAGTTAATAGCGAAACTGGAACTTGCCTGCTTTTCCATGTCAACAAGGAGATGATTGATGATTTTAGTGCATACCTGGAAAATGGAATTTAGATAAATTCAGATAACAGTAAAAAAGGAGTAGCTTCTTCTATGGGAAAAGCTGAATATTAGATGCGTCATGTGAGTAACGCCAGAACATATGTATTG
Organism: Bonia amplexicaulis; assembly: GCA_036346245.1. Classification (NCBI taxonomy): domain Eukaryota; kingdom Viridiplantae; phylum Streptophyta; class Magnoliopsida; order Poales; family Poaceae; genus Bonia; species Bonia amplexicaulis. The sequence goes on from CM070764.1 coordinate 2,046,558, forward strand.
GACATCTTAATATATGATGATAGCAAACAAAATACTAATATAATTGATGCCAGTCTTGGTGAAATGGCAGACAAAGCTTGGGAGCAGATCTGTTGCCACAATGTAAGATGCCAAATATACAGATTAGCATAACTTAAATAAAATTGTAAGTTATAATCACTCATTCACTGTCCATGATCCCTTTAATCCAATCACAAGGAATCAGGTTCAGTGAAATGAGCTTCATATTAAAAAAAATCAAGATGTCCAAAAAAACAACGTCAAAATCAGGTTCACGGAAGGAATTTAACACAGTTTGTAGTTCTTACTCAGCCTGGTGCATGTCACATAGCGTTCGTAGCCCATCCAAGCAGTCCGCAATGGTTGGCAAAATTCCAACTTGCAACTGCATTTGTTTTGCAGTGAGTGCCGATCCACCTCTCACCATCTGATTAGTATCCCGCAGAGCCTTATTTAAAGCTTTGGCAATGCCATTGAACTCCTCCCTGAAAAATTGCAGCCGTATCGTCACACTAACTTGAATCAATTTATTCCCTTACTCTTCTAGAGTCACACTCACACCAAAATTAAAAGTGATTGCAACAACAGCGATGGCAGCTTACAGTGTCTCCCACATAGAGACAAAGATGAGCTCCAGACTCTCCGTCTGCTTCCCCAAGAGATCCTCCCTGGTGTTGGGGACGCATCGCAAGACACCATAATTTTTAGCCTCTCCCAGTACCTTTTTATTATATGACACAAGGAGTTGAGAAGCTAACATCACAGTACAGAAGTCATTGAAATTATATGAGCAACTCGCTGTCTATCTTGCAGATTAGCAATAGTAAAAGGGATCATTGTTAGGTCTAGAAAGCCCTAAAGTTTGCTATTGTAACATCAGGAGAATGTTGTAGAACAATAACTAGAATGCTCAAACCCCATTACGGCCGTGAAATTGATTTTTGTGCGACGCATGAAGCTGCTATAGAGATAGTGCAGGCAAGAATCCAAGAAGAAGGTACCGGAAGGCGAGAGATGATGGCGGCGGCATTGGAGAATTGGGACAGGAGGCGGGAGTTGAGGTCTTCCCACCGATCCATCTCCTCCCGCGCCTTCCTCAGCCGCTGCTGCGCCTTCCGCACCAACGCTTCCATTGGGTGCGAAGCCTATTCAATCGATACCTGCCACCTAGCCGGGACACGGTAGACGGTGGGTTTGGAGGAGGCGCCGGCGCCGGCGACCTAGGACAGCCGAGGACGCGCAGCTCCTGAGTCCCAACAATTGCGTTCGAGGCGGTGCGGGGAAGGGATACGGATACCGCGCCGCGCGGAGAGGGCTGCGCAGGGGAGGGATGCGGCGTCACGGCGACGGGCAGGGAGGAAGCGACGGCGGCGGTGGGCAGGAGGAGAGTTGCCAACGGTGCGATTATGGCTGGCCCATACAAAATGGCAAAAAGAAAAAGGCCAGAGGCGCATCCAGAAAGGCCTAGGAAACTTCTTTTCTCCTATTCTCTTCTCCCTGGGCTGGGCTGCTGTTCTCTTCAGATTCAATGCTTGGGCCTGATTAATCTACTGGTTTTCAAAGAATAGCATGTTTGGTTAAAACGTATTACATGGCTCTACGCTTTCTCATCTCATACACGTGAATTTCATGCTTACGCTTTCATTAGGCACGAGTCACAGCTTAATTCAAGTATGCCTGGCTAGGTAAAAATGGTAAAAAAATTCAAGTTGGTTTCAGTCGGACACATCCGAATGATATTTATCAACACCCTATCAAAAGATAGGTCATGACTAGCACATATGTATATGCGACTGGGAATATACGGACAGTTTTCATCTTATCGAGCTCGATCATACACGGATCGGAGTACACGCAAACGTGCTATGTTACTACAAAACGATCGAATGGAAAACAAATATATCAATCATCGGATCAAATTTAAGAGGTTCCTTATCAAACCACACAGCAAAAAGGAAGATTGATCAGTGCCTCGCACGAATCGAACGTCCATGCATGCGCGGCCGTCGAATGAATGAACGATCGATGATCAGTTGAACCGGCTGCAGACCTTGCGGATCTCCCCCTGCGCGCCGGTGAGCACGTTGACCTCGCTGAGCTTGACGAGCGCCTGCGGGAAGGCACCGCGGAAGACGTCGGTGTTGGCGAGCAGGTCGACGATCCACCGCGTGGACCCGTCGCCGTAGAGGTTCTGATCACACGGGAGCACGCCGCGGCGGCGCTGCAGCATCTTGTAGTAGTTGTTGTCCACCTTCAGCGCGGTCCCGTCCAGGAACAAGGGGTTGTTGTCCGATGCCGCCGTGTTGGGACACACCCAGTTCTTGTACACGAACGCGTAGTACGGATCCATGCCCGGGTCCGTCGCGCCGGCCTTGCCGCCGTAGCGGTACAGCCGGCTGCTCTTGATCACGCTGCAGCGCGTCGCGCCCACCGTGTGCGCGCCTAGCAGTAGGACCATGTCGTACGGGTTCAGCCCGAGCTTGCCGAAGTACGCGGTGGCCTGCGCGACCGTGCTCTCTGGCGCCGGCAGGTTCACGTCGGAAGCCCTCGACTGCCGGCGGTCCCTCCGGCCAGTGCGCACCGCGGAGGGCTGCCCGCCGGCCAGGGCGACCGCGTCCCTGGTGGCGAGGATCTGGATGTCGGAGCAGGAGACGACGCCGGGGCACCGCTTCTCGAGCTCCGCCTTGATGGCCTCGATGAGGTCGTAGCCCTTCACGCTCAGGTTCGGCGCCGCCGTCTTCTCCGTGCCGGGGCCGTCGATCAGCAGGCCGCCGTCGCAGCCCTACAATTACACATTAATTTGTCACGTACAATCACATCAATCCGTGCATGGCCTGCATGCATGCAGTATACTAGCTAGGACGCCGTATCCGTGTGTGATATCTATGTACGTACATTGACGGCGCACTCGTGGAACTGCATGCGCAGGAGGTAGGCGACGATGGGGGCTTCGTGGCCGAAGCGGGCCTTGACCATTCCCTGCACGACCGCCTCCACGTCGTTGGCGCCGCACTTGCCCTTGTAGAACCCGTACTGCAGCTGCGCGCTGCCGCCGGTGGCGAGCCCCAGCACGGCGAGCGCCACCATTAGCGCCGCCGCCGCCACCCTCGTGTGCGCCGCAAGTACGGCCATCCTTACCTTACTAGTTAGCTCTTGGAATGACTGCGCGCGTGAGCTAGCCAATTAAGGAAGGTACGTGTGAGGAGCAAATGGCGCATGTGCAGCCTATTTATAGTTGATTGGGAGATGACATGGCCTTGTGGGAGTAGTGCGAGCTTAGTTGTGTTATTGCTAGCTAATTTGGTCATGGAGATCACGTATATGCGCAGTCCGTCTCCATCTTCCTTAATTTTTCGGAGGGGTCGGAGTTAGTTTAGCATGCATGCTATTGCTAGCTGTGCCTGAAATAATATGATATTTGCTTCATTTTTAGGTTGAATTGACTTTTTTTTAGCTCATTGTTTTTCTTTCGAGAACACTACTCTAAGTTACTAGTCGTTGAAACATGGCTTCCTCATCATGTACACTAGCTAGATTTGTTCTACATAGTGGGTTTGCACAAACAGTGCTTGACCTCCACAAACAGAATGCATTAATGCTCTGCAGAGCCATATGTATTTTCCAACATTTCTTCAATTAATGTTTTTTTTAAAAATTTCTCGTTGTTTTATCTCAATCCGATATGGACGTTCTACTTCTACATGTACATTTTCCTACAAAAGAAATGGAAATGGAAGAAATGAGATGTATTGATCTACACGATGGTTGCTGCCCAGTGCTTTCTTTACGCTTGACAGGGAAGTTAAGCACATACTTAGCACAATGCGCCTTGCAATCAAGAAAGCGGGATGCGTATATTTTGCTGGTACAGTAGTACAGAAAAATGGATAGCGTTCCTTCAAAATCTGAGAGATCAGGTCACAGCCGTCGTTCCATAGATTTCTGGGGTCAAATCCAACAGGGTTTTCTCTAATCAAGCTGGATAATTACACACAAATGGTATCGCTTTAATGCATATATGTACAGCTTTTGGATATTACTAACTATTTGAAAACCAGGCTTCCCTGAACAAGAAATTTTTTGGACGGGGGCTTCGATATATGAAACTAGATAAAGGGGGTATTTAATTAATTCTGGTGATAGAAGGGTCTTTGATTAATCAGTCTCACAAGTGTTTTGACTATGGTTGTTTAGTGTGTGTGTTTTTTATGAGGCTATGGTTTTCTTTAGTGGACGAGTTTTTTATGCTCAGTGTGCGCTCCTGAGCCCAGAAACCCCAAGAACCCAATTTCACTAATGGGCTTTTATGGGCCAAGTGTGGCATTTTATCAGATCTGGCCTTTTTACATGTTGGTCCATGTCCTCATGGGCCAGGACTTTTCCGGGACAGCCCATTTAAAAACCGGCATATTTATCTCCATTTTGCCCCTGTGTTACTCCATGTCGTTCCTATCCTTATGCCCGGGGGACTCTCCGCACGGAGAGCGCCTCCACGTCGGCCAGCGCCCGCCCGCCGCGTGGCCAGGGAAATTTGCGTACGGTCGGGGGAGCCATTTTGCGAAAAACCCCGTCAGTTTTTTCGAATTACGTACAGGTCCTTGGTTCTCGCGAAAAGGTCCCTGCCAGTTTTTTTAGCCCCTCCATTTTGCAGGATGGCCCCCCGAGGTTTCCGAAATTGCGCACGGGTCCTCGGTTGTTTACGTACATGTCCTCGGTTTTTGCAAAAGAGCCCTTGGTCCCTGTTTTTTTGTGGAATGGCCCCCCGCGGTCTCCGAATTTTCCCACGGGTCCTCGTTTATTTACGTACAGGTCCTCGGTTTTTGCTAAAGAGCTCTTGGTCCCTGTTTTTTTGTGAAAAACCCCTCCGATTCCTCTGAAACTACGCATCCATCCTTAATTTTTTTTAAAAAAGGACCCGTCTCACGAATTTTTCTCTTTTATTTCGGTCCACACGGTAGCTAGCGCAGCGTGCCGCCACGCTTATGTGTCTAGTTGATTGAATGATTGGTGAGAATGAGATTACTTCATGGTGTGGTTCAGAGGCCTCATGAACAGATCAGCACATAATATCCGTTCGTATATATCCATATATCAAATGATATGAGAAAGTCTGTTGTGACTTCACCTAGGATCACATCTAAACAAGCAGGAGTACTGGGTGTTCTTCCTTCAATATTTTAGTAATTAGTCTCTCCATATTCGCTGATTGTACCATACTGTCCAATGTCCTATGCAAAGAAAGCGGATAATTTTCGTCCGATCGACCGTCTGAAAGATTATGGAACGGATACGGGATGGAGAAATATATATCCGATATTATCCGTGTCCGATCCTGACTTCGAGGAAAAAATATGGAATAGGATACAGGATAAACGATATCCGTCCGTATCCGCTTCGATTGCACCCCTACTTAAATGATTTAGAAGATGTTAAGTGATTGTATTATACTGTTTAATATAAGGTGCTTTCTTTGTCCGTATGCATGGAGAGCTGTGGACAATTATAACGAAACAGAGCGAGTATTGTACAAATTACCCAACTTTCTTGTACTGTTTTATATGTAAAGAACACTCGACGACTTAAAAGGCAAGACCTGAATGAATGAACCTAGCCTTCTCGAATGCGAGAAGCTAGTCAGAAATTAAGTGGAAAAGAAGCTCTTGCTTGCATTGGCGCGCGCGATAACCAAGGGACGCACGTAGCAAGCAACGTGACCTTACCTTGAACGTACTGAAGAAGACGAGCCATTAACTCATATAGGAGTACCAATTACAGAGAGAGGAGACCTTCGATTCTTTGGGAGGCATAACGTAGTAGTAGGAGCTTGCGCATCGATCGGCCGGAAGGGTGGGCTTGCGCGCGTTTCAAGTCCCACGCACGAATCGGAGAGCCCATGCCCAGCCAACGGAGCCACCAGTTGATGTGTTTCTGCTTACTCCGGGAGCCCTCTTCGATCGATGTGATGTGGAATCCATCCATGCATTTAAACCATTTGACTCCATCGATTTTTGAAGCACTAGTACATGGCTAAGAATTCCTTAGTTAGTGAAGCAAATTAATGTAGTGGTACGAGCTCATCAGAGTCTAGTTTCCTACCTGTCCTCCTTTTGTTTTGTATTATATCTGCAGGCTATATACCTGGGAATGCATATGGAGCAAGAGCTGCTAGCACACAGCAATCTATCGTTCCTTCATTTGCCGATCGTATGCCTGCATTGGTCAAATGATTGGAAGAGCATCGGTAAAATGGGGAGAAACTGGCCAATGTGTAAAGTTCTGCAGTTCGCATAGCTAATGCTGCTGGCTAGACCACCATCTTTCAGTAAAATAATGGATGTTCTATGATTATATAGTTCATTTCATCCATCTAGCCTGCCTGCTTAATTATGGAATTTGTTTTTTGTTTTTGGGCTAGACACTAGTAGCTATCTCGATCGTCCCCAGCTATCTTATCCCCAGCTACATGCTGAAAATGTACATTGCCGTATATATTCCAGTAACTACATATATACACAGCGATTCCAAAATACAAAGGGAATTAATCAACTCAGATGGATACGTGCAAATAACAAGGTTACAGGTATATATAGAACATCCATAGATGCGTGCAAATGGGACATCAGGGTGCTGGACACCAAGTCTCCCTACCTTTAGATTTACTTTTAGATACGTGCAAGTGCAATAATATATAATATCAGAATGGAAAGTCTTAATTATGAATGGAAAGTCTCAATCATAGATGAAAAGTATTAATCATAAAGTCTGGACATCATAATGCCTCTGTTATTTATACTATATATATGTATGTATGTATGTATGTATATGTATGTATGTCGGTTAAAGCGCAAAATCCTGAAACGTCGGGTGATCAGGAACGGAGGGAGCTTACAGCCACTTGCAGCCGCACGGCACGGTACAAGATCCGAACGCGCGACTCTCCACGCACTCACTGACTACCAGTCGCTCGCGATCTTTCTATATGCTTGCTTTCTTCTCCTTCTCAGCTAAGGTACCATTTGATTAGACTAAAATAAATTAATTTATAATTAAAATTATATTATAACTAATAAAAATTATATTATAACTAATAATAACTTATTTAGTATAACTAAAATTTAAAAATAGAAAAAATAAATTAATTCAACACAAACAACACAAACAAATACGTAAAAAAGAGCCGGTAAAAAAATAAAAAATAAAAATCAAATTTATAAAAATAAAAAAATAAACCAGAAAGCACCATTGTGCGTGCGGCTTCGCGATAGTCCAGAGAGAGAGAGAGCGAGCGAGCTAGTACCAGTCAAGTCTGCGCATCGATCTCTCGCCACCTGCTGCTTGGTGCTTAGCCCAGCACATGCACTGTGCTGTCCAGGCCGACAAGTAGTGCTGGTATACTACGCCGACGCGAAGAGCGGCCGGATCGATTGGAAGCAGCGCGCGATCGATCGGAGAGGCGTTAGATCGATGCAGACGGCCGGGTCCGGGTCCCTCTCCGGCGCCGTGCTGGTCGCCGCCGTCGTGGTTCTGGTGTCGTTGGCCGCGTGCTGCCGCGGGCAGCAGCTGGAGAACAACCGCTATGCCGGCCAGTGCGGCAACGCGAGCGTGGAGGGCATCATCCAGGGGCTCGTCCAGGCCCGCATGGCCTGGGACAAGAGGATGGTCGCCGGCCTCGTCCACATGCTCTTCCACGACTGCTTCGTCACCGTGCGTACCATCCACTGCTAGCTGCATGCTGCACTCCAGCAATCCAATTCGATTTGCTACTACTTTGCATCTCCCAGTCGATCGCATCGTGCCTGCGTTGATTGGTAGAGTAGCTAGCCGCTGGTTAATACTCACTACACTGGGCAAAATCAATGCTAACAACATTGGATTGATGGGTGTACCTGGTTTTTTTGGTTTAATTATCATATCATTATCAGGGGTGCGATGCGTCGATCCTGCTGGACGGGCCCAACACGGAGAAGACGGCGCCGCAAAACAACGGCATCTTCGGCTACGACCTCATCGACGACATCAAGGCGGCGCTGGAGACCGCCTGCCCCGGCGTCGTCTCCTGCGCCGACATCATCGTAGCCGCCACCAGAGACGCCGTTGCCTTGGTAATAACTAACGGCATTGTTTGGGTCTTGCTCATTGCAGATCGAAGCAGGTGCAGAAACTGCTTAATTTTTTGGGAATTTTTACTCCGTTATATACCAACTAAGTACGGGGTGAGCGGCTTGAACTGTTGGGCTGTCACATTGCTCCATTACAACTATTACTCGTAGTAGTGAAGTATCAACTACTAATCGGATGAATTGATGATTAATTTGCCTCATCTTTCATTAAAATAGTAAATAACATCTCTCCATATGTTAGTATGCTATTACAGGATATTTTATCAAGTGATAAAAAAGATATAATAAATCATCAATCTCCCTAACTAATTCCGTAGACTATTTCGAAGTGATAAATGGGAATCGTGAATTAACGCGTAATATCATTGGCGCACGCATGCACGTAGGCAGGAGGGCCTAGCTACCAAGTGCAGCTGGGAAGAAGGGACGGCGTGGTGTCGCAAGCGTGGATGGCGAGCCAGCTGCCGGCGCCGGACGTCGACGTCCCGACGGCGATAGACATGTTCTCCAAGAAGGGCCTCAACAGCTTCGACATGGCCATCCTCATGGGTACGCCCCTGCGTTTTGTTTACCGGCTATCTTTATTTATGGGAGATTGGAGCATTTGCCCCATATATAAACATGAAATTTGATGATTTGCCTCATTTGTCTCATTGACGTGTGGGTCTTAGACCCACATGTCAATGAGACATCATAGGGTAAATCATCAAATGCAATGAAAGGTGTGGCAAAAGATCAATTACCTCCTTTATTTATATGATTTCATCCTCCTCCTCCTCCTCCTCTTCAAGTTTTTAATTACTACATACTGCTAGTAAATAAACTGTGTTCAAGGACCGCCCATGTGTATGCGTTTTCTTTATACTACTTTGAGATTGTGGCGCTTGCTAGTATTAACTTAATTAAGTTAGCCTGTTTTGACCGAGATCAGGGCGTGTGTATTATTGAATTGATGTAACGTATACCACTGTTGGTGCATAAAGAAACAGTTTAGTGGATGGAGTATCTATGGGTTGGCCAGGGCTAATGAACCTCGTAGTAGTACCGTCAAGCTTGGTAATAATATATAGTACTACATCTCAATGTAGTGCAAAACCGTCAGTAGCTCATCAACTCTATATATGGTTGTTTACTAATCAATTCTGTCGGTCGAGATCTGAGTATTCAAAAATGTAACTAAACACATTGGTAAGTGGGAACGGTAAGAATCACGACTAACACACGCATTCCTATGCCCAAATCAACCAGACTAGTAAAAAATTCAACTCTGTTAAAATCGAAGGCATACATACAGTGTGTAGTATGCCTGTTTGGTCTGTGCCTAACGCTGCCATAGCTAAGCTTAGGCGATGTGTACCTTGTCACAAATAGTGTGGTGGCTGTCACAGGAGCGGCAAAGTTAGCTAAGAAGTTAAGAGTCTACGACGGATCGACTACTATTGTGTATAACCAAACAAACACGCCTAAAAAATTATGGGTGGATTCTTTTTATTTAGTTTTTGGTTTTTAAATTATGTGGCTCGTGAGAGATAGCACGTAAAAAAAATACTCGTATAAGATTTTAACATATGACTGAATTCGATATAATGTTTCATCTTAAAAGATGTATGGTATAAAAGTTTATCACTGTGACAAAAAAAACGATAAGATAAAACTAAAATCCAACCGTACCCACCTATAGCGTAAGGTTAAGGGTGGTAAGGCATCAACAAAACACCTCGTATCGGAGAGATACATTACTAATTTGCGGGTACGTATGCACGCACGCAGGCGCGCACACGGTGGGGGTGACGCACTGCTCGGTCATCCACGACCGGCTGTACAACTACAACGGCACCGGCTCGGCGGACCCGTCGACGGACCCGGTGTATGCGTGGATCCTGAAAACGTACGCGTGCCAACAGGGCCAGCCCTTCGACAACATCGTCTACCTCGACGACCCCGGCAGCATCCTCACCTTCGACAAGAGCTACTACAACCAGATCCAACTCCACCGCGGCGTGCTCGCCGTCGACCAGGCGCTCGGCGAATGCAACGCCACCGCGTGGATGGTGCGGTTCCTCGCCTCCTCCGACTTCTTCCCATCCATGTTCTCCTACGCCGTCAACAAGCTCTCTGCCGTCGAGGTCAAGACCGGCACCGACGGCGAGATCAGGACCAACTGCCGGAGGACCAACTAAACTAGCTAGCTAGTAGTTACTGCATGCTAGGTGGCTACCCTAGCTAGAACTAAAGATCAAACAGGAGAGAATATATGACCACACACCACCCATTCATTCTTTTGCCTCTGTGTCAATGATTTTTGCACGATTCTACTATAGATAAATTTGACTAAAGATTGTCATTTTACTGGAGCACTAGCTAGCAGTGTTTTCCGTATGTACTTCTGATTCTTTTGTAGGCAACATTCAATGATGTAACAATCAATAGCGTTGTTTTCCCAGATCAGATCGAACATACCAGCTAGTTTAGGATTCTCGAAGGAAATGAAAAGGGGAAATTCTACTTCCTCTCAGGAACAATAGAGCCCGACTTAAGTACCTCTCAAAAACGGCAAGAATGCCAATTGCCAAGTTAATGCATTTTCTAGAGCTCTTTTACGGTACCCCAAAATAAATATGGGCCCTTTATTCTTTTTAATCCAACGTATCAGATTAGTTTAGATTTATTTATACTACCATCATCATTATTAGCAGTATAATCCCAAGAGGGTTAAATTTATCATGGAAACATGTAGCGCAACAGTTCCCGGGGTTCTTGGCTGACCTCACAGCCTCCAGGAGCTCATCGCCTACAAAGAGTTCTTGCCGTTGCCATTGCCAGATAGGCTCGGCGACCTTGCCGGCCTCTGCATGCTGTTCATGCCTTTTTCCATACAGGGTTTTCACTTCCAACAGAAGAAGATGTAGCACCTGCAAGATTCAGACCCTTCATTGCCGTTGATTCAGCAAGTAGACGATAGGCTGATTGAACTGAATACAGGCCATGCTTTTCATACGCCCAAGCCCGCCAATTAGATGACGACCTTCCAAGAGGAATCCTGATGACAGCTTTGACATCTGGCTCCATTAGATTGTTTCTCAGGGTCTATTCATCCCAATTGTAACCATCAGAAGACATCAGATCACACACCCTTTGTGCCGTGGCTCCCTCTAGTTTTCCCATAGGTTTATGGTCGTAGGCATCCAGGATCTAGCGATCTTCCCAAATGTTTGTTGCAGCCATCCCAATCCTTCTAATCAAACCAAATCCTTTCTGCTAGGTATGCGAAGAGTGCTTCTTCGTGCCATCCTTGCTTCCCCAACATAGCAAGATTAAATTTCTGCATATCTCAAAAACCCATGCCCACCTTTAAGTTTTGGTTTATGTTTTTAGAATTTTAACTGTTCATGAGAAACATTACACAAAGAAAAATAGTCACATGCAATTTTGATCGATATAGCTAAACTCAATACAATATCTATTACAATCTTTCTATAGACCCGCATTAAAAAAAAACATATCATTTAAAAGTTAGTTACTGTAGTAATATAAGTCAAAGACTAAGTATAAGTGCTCACGAACCCACATTTTATTTCTACTTACCATCTTTCTACTATCAGTATAATCTACAATAAAAATCTCATTTTCTAAGGGCTCTTCTGCAAGTTCTATCTTCTGTCTTCCGTCACCATTTTTACACCACATTTCTATCTTCTGCAAGTTGGTCCATATGATTCACTTTATTTCCCCATCTTAACAATTTAAGAGACCATAGTGTAACTGTAATTTAAGATGAAGATTAAAGCAATCACAGTTTATGGCAGCCAAAATTCACTGGTCACTAAGACTCGACAAATTGTTGAATTCATGAACATCAAATGGCAGAAAACAAATTTGGGACTGGCTCTAGCCCGTGGGATTGGAAAGGCATTGGAGGATAGGTGCACGACAATGAAAATTCAGAGAAAAATTCATTCGACGACGGCTAACAGATCTGACTCTCGGCAGAAGCAGTGTTTCTTGTCTGTACCCAAGTCAACCTGCAGGTATGCATCCACACAATGAGCAGTCACATAACTGGAATCAAAAGGTTTTGTCCTCAGAATAAGGCAACAAAATACTTTCAGTCAGACAGAAGAGATTCTGAGTACCTCGTAAGCATTTATGTCTGAGAAGAGAACCTGCAACAATCACAAACAGAACATGGTTAGAAAATCCTGGATGCTAGACATCTTACTTGGATAAAAGAACACAGATGGGATGACTATGTCAACTGGAGAAGCTGGTAGCAGAAAATAATAAGTTTGGCAAGTGTGTGCGCGGAAAGCATTAAAGCAGATACTGAAATAAAGGGCAGAAAAGTAACAATCAAGCAGATGTGGTTTCATTGTTATGCAGCAGATCATGTTTGTATCATCTACGCAGATTGCAATAGCAAACAGCATGTACTACAGTATTTCTCTAAGATCGGAGTTAGTTCACTTAACATGAATTTGCTCAAAAAACAAAAACACTGCTCAACTTTCATAAAGTTAAACGGACATTTGAAATTCAATGCAGCATTCTTTGGGCCAGTTAACTGTCATACATGCTGGTTTCTTTCCAAGAAGGATCAATACCTCTTGCCCTATAACACAGCAAAAAACTTGAATATGCTACTTACCGGTACAGCGATATCCTATATAACACCACTAAGCCAAAAAAAAAAAAAAAGCTAATAGCTTGCGTAGGAGCCCATGTTGTTACACAAGCTTCAAGGAGACCTAGCTAACCATGGAGGTCATTTCCACCTAGTCCTAAGCATACAACGAAATTCGGTAATGGGCAACTATTTGCCGTGTTATAAGGTGTTAAACTTAAGATATATTGCACCATTGCTGGGTGGTTGCAGTTTGCAGGTTAGCACAAATGTATTTTATTCAGACATTAAGCCACTGTTTAAGTTTCTAACTGGTTATGCTAGCCAGAGCGATGGCTGGCACTAAAAGGAGTGAAAAGTAGCTCACTAAAAGGGCGGTATCTAAACAGCAGATTGCATTCTCTTACGAATGAAGTGTGCCACAACTACTACTTGTGTTGGTAAGTACAGGTCAAAGTAAGCACACCCTCAAACTGAAAATTATCACCCATCCGTTTACTGTACAAGGAGCAATGTGCAAGCATAGAATGATACTGTTATTTAAAAGGAGGAATAGTACTCTTAAAGTATAAACTCGATTCACATGCAAGCATAAGATGCTTCTTTGTTGGTACACATAAGAGCTTGGACAGGCATCAAGAAGAGTTACTGTTATGAACCTTAGTTCATAACGGATAAGCACCACCGAGAGGATAGCCGGGTGGCGTCGGCGTCGAGGGAGAGGGAGACTAAAGACTAGAAAGACTTGTTATTTCTCTTCATACCTCCAATAGCATGCGGTAGCCCTCTTATATAGATGGCTCCCCCTAACAGATAGAGTCTAATTCCAATCATATCTCTAACAGATATAGTAACTAATATCATATATCTAATTATATCTCTAATACAAGTAAACCAATCTCTAACTCAAATAGAAACCAATCTCTAATTCCTAATAATAACCCGGTTGGGCCCAAGGCCCACGCCTATAACACTACACCCTCCGGACATGCGGCTCGTCTCGAGGTCGCTAGGCAACGATCAACGGAAGACTTTTGGCGCGATATAGAAGACAAGCGGTGGCGGTGTTTGCGGTGGATGGAGATGGCGGCGGATCCCGCGGAACAAGGCTAGGCAGTGTAATGCCTTGAAATATAATACACGCAAAAAAAAAAAATTTTCTTCTTTTTTTTTTTTTTTTTTTTTTTTTTTTTTTTATTTACCTTAACTATTCAATCGGTTGGTTACAAAACCGGCCGAGACCAACAGCCACCACACCTCCACGACTCGGTCGGTGGCGGCGGAAGGCGGCGGTTGAAAACGCAGCGGCGGCGGCTCGGTGACCGACGGCGGGCTGCGGCGAAGAGGCGGCGGTGCGGCGAGGACGGCTCCGGCGGCGGAAGCCGTCACGGAAGGGCGGTGGCGGCGGCGGTGCGGCGGATTGAGCGGCCGGCGGCGGCGGAGACGGAAAGGCGGCGGCAGCGGTTGAGCGGGCGGAAGCAGGCGGCCGGCGCGAGCGGCTGCAGCGCGAAGTGGCGGCCGTCGGGACCGGATCGGCGGCAATAAACCGAAGCGAGCGGTGAGTGGCCGGCGGTGCGGCCAGATCCGGGCGGCCGACGGCGGCGAGAGGAGGCGGCCGTCGCGTGGAAGCGGCTGCAGTGCGGCTGCGTAGCCCGGCCGAGATCCGGCGGCGGCGGCTCTGGCGGTCCACGACGGAGGCTCAAAGACGACAGCGGCGTCAGCGGCGCTGCGAGACCCGGCGACTCCGGTGACCCCAGCGGAAGAAGGCCCGCGAAGACTGCGGCGGCGACGCAGAGGGCGACAGCGACAGCAGGCGAGCTGCCGGCGGAGAGCGGCGGCAACTGCGGCGCGGCAATGATCGAGCAACCGGCGGGCGGCGGTGGCGCGGTGGAGGTGGCGGGCAAGCGGATGCAGGTGGTGGTGGTCGGGGACCGCGGACGTTGGCGGCTTCGAGCTTGCCGACGCGGGCGGAGACGCCAGAGGAGGCACCGGCTTTGCAGCTATGGGTGTGACGGCGGTGGAATCCTCCTGCTTGGGCGATCGGCGGTGGGCGTAACTGGGATGAACTTCCCCCGTATTTAAGTGTTGCAATCCTGGCGTTGTTTGCGATGCTCTGCTGCGTCAAATCTGCAATCTGGGACTTTATCTCGGTATTCTGCTGCATGATCACAGCCATTTGCTCCTGGATTGCTTTAAATATTGCTCTCTGGCCGGTCTCCTCGCCGGAAACCATGGTAGTAGAAATCGTGGGAAGGGATCGAGGGCTCTGATACCAAGTTGTTATGAACCTTAGTTCATAACGGATAAGCACCACCGAGAGGATAACCGGGTGGCGTCGGCGTCGAGGGAGAGGGAGACTAAAGACTAGAAAGACTTGTTATTTCTCTTCATACCTCCAATAGCATGCGGTAGCCCTCTTATATAGATGGCTCCCCCTAACAGATAGAGTCTAATTCCAATCATATCTCTAACAGATATAGTAACTAATATCATATATCTAATTATATCTCTAATACAAGTAAACCAATCTCTAACTCAAATAGAAACCAATCTCTAATTCCTAATAATAACCGGTTGGGCCCAAGGCCCACGCCTATATGATTACATACTTCCATGAGAAAAGAAGAAATATTTTGGTTACCTTCTTTCCACTTGACTTCATCGACATCAGCACCAACCGATAAAATCTGGCATGAACAGTGCAACATAGTGGGAGTATAGCCTAATGATGTTCTGGAAGCAAGGGAGCATGCAATGGAGAAGCTGGTAGAAGAAAATAATAAGTTTTTGGCAAGTGTGTGAGCGGAAAGCATTAAAGCAGATACTGAAATAAAGGGCAGAAAAGTAACAATCAAGCAGATGTGGACATGTGGTTTCATATTTATGCAGCAGATCATGTTTGTATCATCTACGCAGATTGCAATAGCAAACAGCATGTACTACAGTATTTCTCTAAGATCGGAGTTAGTTCACTTAACATGAATTTGCTCAAAAAACAAAGACACTGCTCAACTTTCATAGAGTTAAACGGACATTTGAAATTCAATGCAGCATTCTTTGGGCCAGTTAACTGTCATACATGCTGGTTTCTTTCCAAGAAGGATCAATACCTCTTGCCTTATAACACAGCAAAAAACTTGAATATGCTACTTACCGGTACAGCGATATCCTATATAACACCACTAAGCCAAAAAAAAAGAAAGAAAGAAAAGAAAAGCTAATAGCTTGCGTAGGAGCCCATGTTGTTACACAAGCTCCAAGGAGACCTAGCTAACCATGGAGGTCATTTCCACCTAGTCCTAAGCATACAACGAAATTCGGTAATGGGCAACTATTTGCTGTGTTATAAGGTGTTATACTTAAGATATATTGCACCATTGCTGGGTGGTTGCAGTTTGCAGGTTAGCACAAATGTATTTTATTCAGACATTAAGCCACTGTTTAAGTTTCTAACTGGTTATGCTAGCCACAGCAATGGCTGGCACTAAAAGGAGTGAAAAGTAGCTCACTAAAAGGGCGGTATCTAAACAGCAGATAGCATTTTCTTACGAATGAAGTGTGCCACAACTACTACTTGTGTTGGCAAGTACAGGTCAAAGTAAGCACACCCTCAAACTGAAAATTATCACCCATCCGTTTACTGTACAAGGAGCAATGTGCAAGCATAGAATGATACTGTTATTTAAAAGGAGAAATAGTACTCTTAAAGTATAAACTCGATTCACATGCAAGCATAAGATGCTTCTTTGTTGGTACACATAAGAGCTTGGACAGGCATCAAGAAGAGTTACATACTTCCATGAGAAAAAGAAGAAATATTTTGGTTACCTTCTTTCCAGCTTCGACTTCACTGACATCAGCACCAACCGATAAAATCTGGCATGAACAGTGCAACATAGTGGGAGTATAGCCTAATGATGTTGAATACTACAGGAGCAGCTTATAGTGCCTTAAGATCTTACCTCACCCATCAAATATCTCTCGAACTTAACAGCAGATTTCGGTAGCAGGACTCCTCCAGCAGATTTCTGCAGGTATCAAACAGTTTTCTTGGAACAATCAGCTAGATGAAAAGATAACCTGCTCCGAATAATTTTAGCGTAACATCAGAATACCAATTACAAGATTTTCCGGGAATATACAGTGATACAGCCACAGGAAAGCAAATTTTGCAGCAGGTGCTTCTATAAAAACAAGGCTATCGAATTATTGCTCTTCTCTGAAAAAGTGGAGGTGTCATCCTAGCCAATCCACAGCATGTCAAACTATCCACACTCAAGGATAGGCACTGCAAAATTTTGTTGGATTCCTAACAGCTGAATAAGAACAACGCAGTATTGTACTCTGCCCCACAATATGTTGGCACTGCACTAAACAGATATGCGCAATTTTACTTGGTAGCTGAGTTATTTCAAAGGCTTAGTGAAAATAAAATCCAGCAACACACGTCATCTACATATAGATATACTTTAAAAAACGATCATCATTTCTTCCCATTCCAAGGGAATACAGTCGGACTGTCGTACCATGTCTGTCCATCAATTTTACCACATGCAGAATTAAATCCCTTGAGCTTTTTCCCGGGCACATTTCAAATCCCCACTCACCAGTGGTGCTTTGTAAGCCAAATAACTACTGTGCTTAGGGTTTAAGTTGTACTCTTCAGCGCATCCAAGTTATGAATGTTTATCAGCCACCTTAGCATGTAATTTCATGCATATAATTCAAGCTCCAGCTTAACTGAATTGAAACAGTTTAAAAATTGTGGAAAATTACAACTTGTTAAATATATAACTACTAATGTGAAAGAAGGCAACAATTGAAGCCTGAATTTATTAAACATTTCCCCCTAATCAAATCATTCCTAACAATTTCTGAACCATTAGTTCATCAGTGTGCAGTGTTCACTTACAAACTAGAATAACCACATGCACACAAGCCACACCATAGCTAAGCTAACGCTATATACTCTTAAAAGGATTCATTCAACTAGAAGCATTCAGATTTCAGATAAACACAACCAACCAGCAAACAACCAATCTAAACATTTGGCAAACCAAAAAGACATTGGCTCGCAGAGACCTCAGGGATCTGCTCGAGACGGACGAGCACCCGGTCGGATTGCGGCGACACCTGACGAAAACCAACGCAAACAACAGAGCGTCAGGCCTCAGAACCCTAGCAAAAAAAACTCTGGAACTAGAGATAGAGGCATCTATCTCGGTGGCGCAGTCACCTTGGAGGGGTCGTACTTGAGGGCGGCAACGCGGAGAACGGAGGCGGCGCGGCGACCGGGGGCGGCGGCGAGCGGCCTGCTGCTGCCGGCGGCTCCGTGGAGTAGGAAGGGCGAGGCGGCGGCGAGGAGGGATGGGGCCATTGGAGAGGAGGCTGGTGGAGACTGGGAGGCGCGGAAGCTTCTACAAGAAGAGGGCTCTGCTCTGTTCGGTTGCTTCGCTGAGCCCTCGACGGGGAGCGCCTCTCTTATCTGCTTTCCTTTCCCAGGAGGACAGCAACTGGGCAATGGATTGGTTTCCTTCTCGATGCTTCCGAAGGCTACTGCCTAATTCTATTTTTATTTTTTTAGAGTTCCGTTCTTTTAGACTAGCCGAAAAAAATAAAAGGAACGAATTATTTATAGGACCGTAATTCTTAGAATTACAGGTGCTATTGGTCAATAATTTCCGTGTAGTTTGGCCCATGATCTGAGTCGCTGGGCTGGGTCGTCCTGATGTTGATGGGCCATCGAGTTAATTCACATTTGGGCATGTCACTCTCTCATCCATTTAGGCTGGGCCCATTGCTAAGCAGGCCGTTGATCGTTGGGAGATACCACCTAATCACATATATTCCTTTCGATATACTCATCGTTTTACACAGCGACGCAGTCACCAATACATATATTTCAACAATGTTATCAATTCCTTTTAATTATACGTCAGTAAAAATATGATAAATATAATGATATGAAAGTGCTTTGTACGACAGATCTAGGAATGTGCCTCTCTTTTAACTTTTAAAAGTTGCTTTTTGATTTTTCTATAGTAATTAAAAGCTGCTTTTGGAAGCTCCATCAATGTTAGCTTTAAGCACACCGGCCGGACGAGGCAACTAGCGAGGAATTGGCTCTGAAATTGTCTGCCCCTGCGCATCTTCCTTGTTGTGTTCATACATGAACTCTGAATTGCTTATATCGTGTGATTAGAAACTGGAATTCGTCGACAGAAATAATGCTTCCGGCAACATTTGCTTTTATTCATCCCTGTCCACCAGCGCCACATCAGCACCGCGGCTTTGA
Source organism: Bonia amplexicaulis (assembly GCA_036346245.1). NCBI lineage: Eukaryota > Viridiplantae > Streptophyta > Magnoliopsida > Poales > Poaceae > Bonia > Bonia amplexicaulis. Next base: position 2,065,594 of record CM070764.1, read on the forward strand.
GGCCAATTTACTCTGTTAACTGCATCAGGGAGATTAACATATGCCAAGAAAATAACAGACGGTCTCCATCCTCATCCATCGCAATATGAGAAGAAGATGGTGATCCCGCCATTGAATTCCTGGCTGTCCTTTCTACAATGCATTTGTATGTAACGTCTCCGTTTTTGACAACAGGAACGTCGTTACCTACCGTAACAACTCGAAAGTTCAGTTATAGACAGAAGAAGTATCATGACTACTCATGAATATTCATGAGTATTTTCAGTACTCTGGGATCTCCGATTACACAGTACTCAAACACACGAGTACTCAACACACGATTGCATAATACTCGAACACATCGAGTACATGGGCTATATATTACTCGAACATACCATATACTCGACATACAACTATATTGTAAGGCTAATAAGTTCGGCGAATGTGCCAATAAGGCTGAAAACTCGCAGCCATCTCTGATGGATGGTTGAGTTCATGGTTGTGTACTCTTCTGTGCTATATACAGTCATCTCCTTTTTTTTCGAAGTTTATCGGGCCGTAGATTTTTACTGGGCGGACCTTTTATTATTTGTGGCAATAAATAGCGTAAATGGGCGTGGTCCGCCCAAACTTGATGGCCCGGTTCTTACACGTTTTTGTTTAGACCAGATACGAAGTGGGCCATTTATAAGCAGGCTGAAGCCCATCGATCGTCCAATGGTAAAATTACTTACTGCATGTAATCCAAGTATCCTCTAAGAAAATCCAAGTAAATAAACGAAATTCCACTGAAAGAGTAAATTTTCTCAAAAAATAAAAATAAAATAAACGAAATAATCTCTCAACTACTTGACAGTACTGTTAGGGTGACCCACGTGTCATCCTCCGCACTGGACCACTGGTCCCGTTGCCTTCTACAGTTCTCTACAACTGAGATACCACGTCACGAAGTACATACTCTATTGTCATAGAAGAGAGATTGACGCCTTGACGTACGACACACCCAAGTACCCAACCATCCTTGATCACGCGCCCGACGATTATTTAGGGGTAAGAAGGGAACGGATAAGATCTAGGGTCTAATTTTTTTTGTTTTGGTTTATGGTTGTGGATTATATTTTTGGACTGTTCGTAAGAGAGAACTGTGTAACAAAAATTCGTGTGCGGTTTTAACCAATATAAATAAAATCGTTACAGTATATATTTTAATTAATTTGTAGATTTTGATGTAAAATATATTCTATTTAAAAATTAGTTACAATCTTTACTATTATAAAAGAAGGAGTTTGTGGTTGGTCCGGCCTCTCCCACCCTTTCTTATAAAAGGTAGCGCTGACATGTGGCCCTAAAAAACCTGCGTCGAATCTTCTCACCTTCCCATCAAAATATTTTTCTTTCCATGATTTAGTGGTCAAGGTGGATTTCATCTAGACTACATTGTAGAGTACATGCTGTATTTTTCATCCAGTGCTTAATCTTGTACTAGATGAATGCTCGTTGCTACGGATTTTAAAATTTTATCATACTATATGTTCTGAAACTAACGGGTGGTAAAAATTTTTAGAACATACATACAAATATGATCTAAATTTTTTTTTAAAATCCGTAGCAACGCACGGGCATTCAATTAGTAAAAAGTTAAAAGGTAATTTTTAAAAGTCGAAAAGGAGATATCCATGGAACCTTCGTCTTAGACAATTTCGGTTTCGACCAACTCCCCGACACGTCTCGCGACGAGACTGAAGAGATGAGGCCATGCACGCATTGCTTCAACCACGTACGCGTTTCAGCAACCAACACTGCATGCGCGCACCACTGCAAACGAAACCCCATTCGCGCCAGAGATTAAACTGTCAATGGACTTGACCGAATCACTTAACCACAATTAGTAGTGGTATACCGGTATACATGCATGGTCAGTATATACTCGATAGATCCCCGCTTCCTACGTACGTGGAACCAGATCGAGCACCGGTGCAAATCCGTGATCGAGCTGGCCGGCCGGATCACACACTGTAGCTGCACACCAGGCCTGCTGCGACGCATTGATGCACCACTTGGGGCCCGTCCAGGTACTGTACAGTACCTGCATGGGAGGCCAACACCTAGGCCCGTTTAATTCGGTCTCTTGTAATAGCTTTTTGGTTGGAATAATACTTTAGCGATGATTACTTTTTTTGATGTATTTAAACAAAGAAAAATAAATGAAAATAAAAACCACAGATAATACAAAGTAAAAAAACATTAAAAAGCTAATGTATTTCGAATAGCTTTTGACTTCTAAAATTTATAAGGCAGTAGCAAAAAGCTATGTGAAACTGTGTCCCGCTCGTTTCGATTTCAGCTTCTGTCTTATTTTTCACTATTTGTTTGCGTTGTCTCGTGATGAGCTAGCATATTTTTTCTATTTTTATTTTTTTAAATTTAATTACGTCAAATAAGTCATCTTCAGCTACAGTGAAATTTCAGTCGTTACAATGTAATTTTAGTCATAAGACATAGCTTTTCACCCCAACCGAGCAGGCCGGACGACTTGTGAGAAGAGATCTTATCGTATACGCACACCAACCGTACCGTGTATGCTAATACTGCTACTGTTACTGTACGTAACACACAGTATGTACTGGTAGCAGATAGCTAGATGGGCACGCGTCGGACCACATATGCAGACTGCAGAGAGAGAAATCAAGACAACGACCCTCTGTTTGGAGCTTACTGCTCCTGCCCGCACTGCAGGCTGCAGCTTACCTGCGATCCTAGCTGATACATTAATTTAATTAATTCTTCGTCTGAAAAATTCTACCACACATGTATGCGTGTTAATATCTGTCAGCATCACCACGTCATCAGCGCGTTGAACCCATAGGCGACTTGACGTGACACGACGCCGAGTCATGTGTGCGTTGGTTTCCTCTTAATTTCTTAATATTGTGGTACGTTCTCGGCAGCGACCAGGTCCTGTTTATTTCGATTTTAACTTTTAATTAATTTTTTTTCTTTTAAATTTGCTAAATAAAATTTATCAGTGTAATTTTAACTATAAATCATATTATTTCAGTCCAATCGAGCAGTATGTAAGCCTAGTTAACGCTAATCTAATCAAGATGGAGTATAGTGGTAGCCCAGCAGCAAATTAATCATAGTAGTTGATCGTTGGGGACCAAGCATGCACATTGTAGCAGCTAGCATGCGTTCGCACAGTAGTTTCGGATCAAGCTAGTGGCCACATGTAACGTATTCAAGTCCTGAGTCTACGCGCGGCAAATCGATCTATCCCTTAAGATGGGTTTCTTTTTCAGACCTTTTACAATTGATGCAACTCAACAAGTGATGTCGACGTCGACGACGACGACGACCTGTAGTTTTGGTCTACTGCTAGCTTACGTGCTCTACCTGGACACGCAATGGAAGTTACTGGGAGCATTAACAATTTGAAGATGGCATAAGTATGTACATATACTAATAATCAATCATCCATGACGTACGTCATGACATGCCAGGATCGAAGAACTCAGTTCGAAGAAGATAAATCGCTAAGATCTTCCATGTGGTGACAAGGATCAATACAATCAGTGACGAAGCTAGGATTTAATTACATCCGGACTCAATGGTGGAATGATCTAGTCTATCTGAGCTGGATCATGAAAATATTACCCAAGATGAGCTAAATTTACCTAGATTGTACACTAAATAATTTTTTCATACTCCGGGTTAAAGCATACCATGCCCGGAGTGTGGCTCCACCCCTGAATACAATATAGGCAAAATCTAACACACAACTGGCACTCACTGGTCTTACAACGTGCCTAGTCGTGTGGATGTTTGATGTGCCTTGGAGATGACCAACCGCTTGCACCTTCTCCGCTCCCTCCTCAAGTTCTCTTCTCCCATGCAAGCCCACCTCCCCCACAACTGCTCTTCTCTCTCAAGTTCTCTTCTCCCGTGCAAGCCTACCTTCCCACTACTGCTCTTCCGGGGACTATGTCAAAGTTTGAGTTTGATTTTGTATATATTGCAATATCTGGTTTTTGCTATCATATATTAAGCGGTATGACCAGCGGGGGTTGGCGGTCTAATCGTCGGTCCGGTGTGACCTGATTATGGTTGGCGATTGGACCGCTAGTGCGGTGTGATTGGATTCTAGTTAGCGGCTAGTTTCCCCCTCAAACAACATGTTTTGTAGTTGGGCACATGCGGTCCGATTGGCTGTTGTTGGCGGTTGGACTAAAATCGAGTTGGGCGGTGTGACCAACATTAAAGATGCGGTCCAACCACCATGGGAGAGCAATCGATCCAGTAGCTGCCCTCCAAAGAATAGTGAGAGGTGTTTTTGGTTGGCTTGGGTGTGTGCATGACATGGGTGTCGTTACTTGGTTATGTTGTGTTGGATGATGTGATGCTTTGACTAACGTAAGTCAAGTGCATGAAACTTGTATTCGAGATGGTTGCTTGGTTTTTGGATATACAGGTGACTTGAAAAGCGTTAGCGGTCTACGGTAATAGATCGGGACTAGGCGAGGGGTGCTAAGGTCTGAGTGGTCATGTAAGTCCGGATGAAGCTACATGGCTCAAGTGGTAAGCACAGAGAAAATAAGGATAATGAAGAGGTGAGTTGGTGTATGTAGTGAGTCTAGTGACGAGGCTGATGCACGTATAGATGGCTCAAGAGAGTTTGAATGTGTGAAAAGCGTGACGGCTAGTCATTGGACAATATAGGCTGCATGTTAAAGGTAAGAATTCTTGGCTCATCAATTATGTCAATTGATGATTTTGTATTATGCGGTGTTAAATAACGGTTTGTTTATTGTTATTAGTTGTAGTACTCCAGATCTAGTTCATTGTGAGACTAAAAGGGATCGGGACTAAATTAGGGGTGCTGAGGTCTAGAGTAATCAACGCGCAACCGGAAGATGACTGAGGCTAGTGGAGTGTTACAAGCCAGGAAGACAATGAACCGAAATGGAAGCTACCGATGGTGGACGTGATAGGCAACGGTAAGGTAGACCGAGACTAAGCTCAAGGAGGAGCTAAGGCCTAGAACGATCATAGAGAAGTTGGGTACTGTTATGTTGCATGGAGAGGCTTATGGATATGGTGCGCCAAATGACTTAGGCCCGCTTGCAAGTATGGACGGTTCGGTGGGATCCGGATGTGTGGGAAGCTTGAGAGGAAGTCATTGGGGCCACATAGAGTTGAAGATGAAGTATGTGACCACTTCAAGGCAAAGAAAGCACGAAGAATGGAAAGTGGCTTGGGGGCAAAATGGTCTTTTTGCCCCCAAACCAAAAGGTTAGGACTTAATCAATCCATAATATGAAGGCGTAAGAGAGGTGGTTTAGGTCAAAGATATACTAAAAATATTAATTGGATCAAGTATTGACTCACTATTGGATTAATGGTTGTGTACGCTTTGACAAGCGTGCACGTGTGAGTGTAAAACTTAATGTGGTGTTAGGTTAACAAGTTAACCTATGTAAATGGATAAAATCCAACTAGAGGGTTGGTTAGGGTTTCTTATGAGCCTCCATATATAAGAAGGGAGGGGTGTTGGCTTAGGGGTAAGTTTTGGAGAAACTTGTGCCTAGCCAGCTTTAGAAGGTTGGGATTCTTATAGAGAACCTGTGGGAGATGAGTTGTGACTCTTTATCTTGAGCTTTTTGTTATCCTTGGACTTTATGGTTGGCTTGTTTTTGTTGTTTCCTTTTCCCCTCTTAATCTTGTTGTGATCCGTGATAATTAAGAGGTACTAGAAAATCTTAGTTGATCAATCGTTGCCTACCTAGATCACCTCTATAGTAAGATACAAGATCAAGCCTGGTTTGGCTTGTTCTTGGTTTAAATTTGAGTTTTTGTGGTCAAGGTAGTTTTATCCCGAATCTATACCTAGATGAGCTTGCTATGACATGTAGGAATAGATCTGGATCATCCTTTTGATTAGAAACTTCTCGAGCAAGAACTAATTTGGATTTTTCGGTTTTGGGTGCTCTTGAGGCTTAGATTTGATCTACTTCTAATTAGTGAACCTAACCCATGAACCTTGTGATTCTCGATTGATTTAGGTTCCTATATTTTGAATAAGTCTTATACAAAAATTAGGAATGTTTGGATGAGACTTGAGTTTTGATCCAAGAGGTTTTGAAGTCTAGGAATAGGGATATGGTTAGACCAACATTGAACTAGCGATCAGGGCGGTGGAGCGATCAGACCGACTTTGTCCTAGCGCTCCGACCGCCTGAGCCCGATCAAACCGGTCTTGATCCTGCGGTCAGACTGGCCCAACGACGACTTGGATCGTTTTGTACTTCGGTTGTTCTATTGGCTATTTAGCTTCTGTTTGAAGTTTGGTTTTGTCATACATATGATCTTCTTAGCTCTCTCTAGCTATTAAAATAAAGAGGTATTTGTATTCAAAGATTAATTTTATTAAAACTAAAAAGAGACAAAGATCATCTATCTTCCACTGGTCTCCGCCATTGATCCTAGACTCTCTCCCGCGCACCCATGAGGTCGACGTTCCGACAGCAAAAGACAAACTCGATCGCACCTCACTCCATTGCGATGCACAATTGCCAATACACATTACACAATGAGGAGAAAGTCCAGTCCTAGTACTACAAGTCTAATCAAAATGCAGCAGCGTAAGAGCAGTAGTAAGTTGTGCTCCTACTTGTCCATGCTGGAAAGTTTCCATTTCGTCCCACTTCAATGCATTGATATTGAGGCTAAGCTAGGTTTTGCCTCAGAGTCCCCGAATTCCTCCTCAGTCTTCCCGCCGACATTCTCCAACTCGGAAGCAGTTTTGAAATCCGTGCGGCATCAATACCTCCCCTCCCCTCCTAGAAATCCACCCACCTAAGCGCCCGTAAAAAAAAACGACAGGAAAAGGAAACAGCTAGCCTAGTCGCGAATGCCCAAAACAAAACAAAAGCAGAGGCTGCCGAGCCGCATCAGAACAGAGTTCATTTGAGGAGAGGGGCATTTCGGGAATACCGCCCGGCGCCGGCCGCTTTCCCTCCGCCACCGGCAGGAGCTTCTCCCACAACGGGCGCCTGCGCATTTACTGCTATACCCCCGTCAGCCACCGCAGGAACCCGTAGAACGCGCTCCCCTCCTCCGCCTCCCGCCGCCGGGCAGCCGGCGCCGCGCCGCCGTCCATGTCCCACCACCACTCCGCCGTCGCCGCCTCCGTGACGCTCCCGGCGTCGTACCGGCTGCTCCACCGGCTGCTCCACCGGTTGCTCCACCTGTTGCTCCACCGCGCCGAGCTGAACGACGCCGTCGGCGTCACGGACGATGGCTGCCCACGCTCCACCGCGGCCAGCTGCTGTTGCTGCTGGCTCGGCTCGCCGGTTCTTGGTGCGGGAGACCCCGGCGGGTTGGCGCTCGGCTGCTTGAGGACGATCTGGAGCTCCTCCTCGACGAGGTACTCCGAGTTGGGGAGGCTTGGCAGCGGGTAGGCGCGGACGGCGGCTTCATCGGGCGGCGCCGCGGCTACGGCGGAGGTGGAGTTGGAGCGGCGGCTGCTGACGCTGCCGAGCTCGACGCGGAGGAGCTCCGGGAGGGGCGGGTGCGGGAGGGCGATGGAGGCGCGGCAGAGCGGGCAGGAGGGTTGGCACGGAGCCAGGGTCGACGCAGCCAGAGTGGAAGGCGTGGCGGCAGGCGGGAAGGAGGCGGAGCTCGTCGTCGTCGCGGAACGCGCTCTGGCACACGGCGCAGTCCCCGGACGACTTGCGGAGCGCGGCGAGCGACGACGCCAGGCTGAAGAGCGGCAGCCGCGAGATGAGCCACTCCGTCTCGGCGGCCGCCTCGGCCGACGCCTTGCCCTGGTCGGCCGCGGGCGCCACGGACGCCGGCGCCGCGGGGCGGACCACGAGCGGCAGCGGCGGCGCGGAGGAGGAGCCTGACGAGGCCGCCGTCTGCCGGCACAGGTGGCGGATGAAGTAGTGGATGGAGATGGACGCCAGGAGCATCACCACGACGATGACGGCGATGATGAGAATGCTCGGCGAGATGCCAGCCACGCTCCCGCGCGCGTCCTCCCTGGCGCCCCCTCCTCCCCCTCCGTCGTCCGCCAGCTGTGGCACCATGGGCACCACCGGGACCCTCCGCTCCGGCGGCGGCGGAATCGGAGTAGAAGACATCAATTTGTCGGCTTCTTGATGCGCTAGCTTCTTCTCTCTCTGCTCTGCTCGCCCCTTAGGTTGTGTAGTTGATGTGGTGGTGAGGCGAAGGAGGAGGCGTCGCTGCTGCTGTTGTCTGTGGCTTATAAGTAAGGTTTTGTCAGCTTGTGAGGGGAGGCCGCCCATGGCTGCTTATCATTTATAGTTCTGCCGGGAAATTGGCCAATAGACTCTTAGCTCCAAATTGGTGTTGGATTCTTTCTCTTGTAATCAACCCTCCTATAATCAACTGAAATATCATACTACGTACTACGCCAGTAGTGGTAGCAGTACTAGATTTTCACATTGTGATTTTGGGGGCCCCAAAGGTTTGCCTCCGTTGAACTGTTTCCTTCATTCTTCTCTTTTGCCTAAAAAAACCTTGAAACTATAGGAAAGGGGTGGTGGGAGGGTGTTGCTTGTTGCAAAAGGAAAAAGTTTACAGTGCCAGATGTGCTTAAGAAAAGAAGCCATGGCTATGATGATGTAACTTTTTTATTTTTTTAAATTTAATTACTCAGAAAAAGCTAACAGACACTACAGTGCAAAAAAAAAATAGAAGCCATAGCTTATAAGCCAGTTGGAGCACGGTCCTAATGAAGTGTCCCTACAAAGGGGCAAAAATGTAATTCCATCGAGTATCAGGAAATGTTTTGGACCATTCAGGAATAACATGACAACAGTTCCTCTTTCGAAACGACCGATGATATCCCATACAGGTGTCTACTAACATGCAATGCAGGCGTATCAGTTTTCCCAGGCAAAATTTTGCTACCTAAAGGTCAGCCATTTCCTCTCTTGAACCATATCTCTTACACATGCCTGCTAGAATACAACGGGCAGGCATGCATCAAGTTGCTCGTGCGCTATCTTTCGAGACCGACAAAACTGTGCAGTACACATCCGGTGAAATACATTATGCATGTAACAATGCGTTATCTTTCTTAAACCAACAAAAGGGTTCCGTATATATACATGTCTATTCACTGGAAATACAAATAGCAATGCAAGCGTATCAAGTTGCTCGCGCGGTATCCACAAGACTTGCCCTAGTTTACAACGTGTTTGTTTGGTAAGCAAGGAGGATCCGTAGAAAATATGTTGGGAGATGAGTAATCACTGTGTAAGTTGCCTACGTAATTTTGGCTTGAATCTCCGTTCTTTTACCTTTGAGGTGGGGCTTTGACGTGGCACGCTGGTGGAGCGGAACGGTTCACACGTATATTACTGTATCTATTTTTTTTTAAAAAAAAGAAGTTCTTGGATGTTCGTTTTTACAAATATATCTCTCTTTTTTTGAGTTCAGCAGGTATTTACGGAACTAGAGAAACTCGATAGAAGGCCGGCCAGATTAATTAGTGTTAATCATACTTCATTAATATTAATCATGCAATATATTAATTAATTAGTGCTAATCAAAGCTCCTTAATTACATGCCATTGTGCTGTAGCTCGGCAGGAGTCCTGCCACACCTATCGAGTCGTGGTAGCTTGGCAGGTGATGTCGAGTTCTGGTGGCTCGGTAGTTGGTAGCATCTGCTAAGCTGCTATAGCGTAGCAGGTATCGTTTGTCGTGGCTGTCGAGCTCAAGATGAGACTAAATTTATAAAAATAGATATATGAAGATCAAATCAACAAAAAATATCTGCAAGCACGTACGGCCCAACCTGCGTAGTACAGGCAGCATCACGAGTACTACTTCAGCATAGTAGTAGCTGCAGAGGAATAGGATGCTTTCTGGTGTGCAATGGCATGACCCATATTTGGTGTTTTCTATGAAAATTAATGTGCAACTAATTAATTCTACAGATGCATTTCCAAACAAGTTACAATTGGTTACTCTCGTCCTCCCCTGTCCTATTCCGACCTCTATCATGTACACACATTGTCTTATGTGTGACTGTTCAGAGCTGGTAGCAGATAGAATTGTGTATGTTCACTCTCTATCTGCATACAGTCAATAATCAATTCCATTTTCTTTTTTTGGTTACATGTTGATGATTAAATCACCGATCTTTATAAAATAATATAAGAAAGATGGCTGAATTTCTTAGGAGAGAATATATATGCTCTTTATTACTAAGAACTGGTTACAGATGCCCTTACAAAGGCCTGAAATTAGCCATAACCTCTTTGTTCTTCCAACCGGAAGAATGCAACCTGCCCTATCTCCTTGACTCTCTTGATTGTCAAATGGAATTGTCTTGTGTGTTCTTGAATCGAATTCCGTTGTTCTATTTGTCTTCTTTCGTCGACCCTTAAATACCATTGAAAGGACACTAGACACCTTATAGAACCAACACATTCGATCTAGGAGGTAGTTATTGTCAAAGAGAGGACGCCTGATCGTCAGTTGCTATCAGTGAGAGATAAACATGTGGCATAACTGTAAGGCAGTTGTTGTTAGAGAGGCAGTGCCAAAACATCTTGTTGTTTGGGCCGAATAAAATATGTCTTATCCATTGCACGGAAGGAGTCCTTGGAAATGGGCCCAGGTATCAGTTCATGAATCGCCCAGGTATCAGTTCATGAATCGTCCGAGTGGTTCACTGGTCGGGCAAAGTGTAAAGTAAATCTCCGACCAATGTACTTGGGGAACAACTATAGGAAGCTTACAACCATAGGGGTCTTTTAGGGCCTTAATTGAGTACTAAAGCCATGTTTAAAGATTATTCAATCCTCATCAGCTAGCCCCCAAACTTTAATTAAATTTATAATATAAATCCAATTGAATTTCATTTCGGAATATCTACTCTTTCAATGGTAAGAGTAAAGATGCAGTTTTTATTCACTTAACGTTGAGAAACCAACAGGGAAACTGAAAGGTTTTGCATCCGCTGGGCTTCAGATTTGATAACTACTATTTGCAATTGGAAAAACCCTGGCGTGGTACCTACTGGCTTCACACTTTCTAAAAAACCCTTTCGTATTCAAGTTCCTCGGCCTCTTCGCATTTGCACCTATAGCTTGAATCCATCCAATCTTTGATTCTCCACCACTATAGCAGAAATGTCAGATCTAATTACCGATTGGCTAGTTTCTGAGCTCGGATCAAAGAATATGAAATCTATCGAAGAGGAGGGGTTGCTCCATGACAAGGTTTTGATTCTGTGGAGATTAGCAATTGGGGAGAATTTCCCAACCGGAAGCAAAGATGAAATTGCAATCTTTAGGTGTACATTGAATGCGGATTCAGGCTGTCGATACATCTGTTTTTTATCGGAGGTCTTGGAATTCTACAAGATCGAATTGGTTAATTTGGCCCCCAATTCGATCGCCTGCTTGAGCATTTTCGTCCATCTCTGTGAAGCGTATTTGGAGCTCCTCGAATACTTCTACAAGATGATGGAAAGTTTCAGGAAAGCAACAAAGACACTCGGGGGTTACTCTCTGTGGCTCCACGATGGGAAAGAAAGAGAGTACATTCCAATTTATGACAACTTCTCATGGTCATCATGGAAGAACCTATGGTTCTACATGACGCTTAGCAAAGAGGATAACCTCTCCTTCATCAGCCAGATCGCAGTCAAGAATTCGAGGTAGGGGTCTTTGGCGAAGAAGGTTGGAAAGATAGAATGATGGGTTGATGCTATTATAGTATTATCTATCTCAAGGACAAGGGACTGACCTCTTGGCATGTGGTAAGGGATTTCTCCATGTGTTGAATCAGTCCTTTCAAGTCATACGACCACATCATGCTTTGGTATGAGGTCGCGAAGGACTTTACCAGGGACTCCTCAGAAGGTAAGCATCAAGAAATCCGACTAGTCAGATTTTATTTTTATTTGGTTATAATTTCCGACCTTAAGATTTTTTTCTTTTGTTATCCCTATCTCCAACCGAGGTGAGGGAGAGGATAAAGATGATCTACAAGAGGAAGACCGAGCAGAAAGATGGAATACCCTTGATCCTGGCCATCACCTCTCTAGATAATAGGATCAAAAGAATTAAGGTAACGGAATAACTCTTTTCATCCAAAAAACTTTTCTCATTCCGATTGGTTATTGCAATATTTTGTAATGTGCAGATGTTAGGTTGGAAGATGATGCGCTAGATGAAGAGGATGAGCCTACTGAGGGTTCGAAGGAATTTGCTACAAAACCCAAGAAGCGGTAGAGTGTGAAGAAGTAAGACCGGGGTACTCATAAGGTATCTTTTAACTTCTTCAAATGCATCATTTGCTTCCATAATCCATTGGGTTAACCTAGAGCATGCACTTATGAATCATTGATCTACTCCCTCTGGTCATCAATGAGTGATATTTTTTACTTTTTAAAGTTAACAAGATGCTCCTTTGACCACTAAATTCTTTTATCATATATTAAAAAAAACCTGTAAAAGTCCAGTATTGTGAAAGTATTTTGTATGACAAATTCACTCATATCATTTTTATATATCCAAATCACATGTTTTAAACAATATCTTTAGCCAACACTAATAGAGGTTTACTGCACATATTCTAAGATGTCACTCTTTTGTGATTACGTCGCTCTTTTATGGTTGGAGGCAGTAGTACTTAAGTAGGTTGGCACATGGAAGAAGGCAGAAGAAAGAAAGAAAGATGTCTATGAAGGAAAGAAAGAAAGAAAGAAAGGTGTCTACTCTCTCCAACTCTAATGCATGCATTGCATCTGCACACATACTGTAGTTGAGTGGGTTCATGATGAGGCCCATGAGCATGGAGTAGATGCATCCTGGAGTTGAGTTGCTGACCATGCCGCAGGAGGGCGCGGAGGAGACTGGAGTGTGCAAGCTGCACTAGCAATAGCATTTACAGGTCATCTTCTTTTAAACTATAGTTGATATCTTTTAGTTACGATTGTTAGATTTTATTCGTATTTTTTGAGATGACAGCGAATGATGAAGATATTGATATAGACGACGCGCACCATTAGGACTCGGAAAACCGTTTAAAAAAGTGGTTTCGAAAAACTACTTAGAGAAATCATCTCATATATTTTAACTTCTTGAAGTAAAAGAAAAAGCTATGAAGAAACGTGACCATACTCAACTCTGCAAGTGCTGCCTCCCAGCAGTCTCAGGACATGTTCTTTTTGGCTGTGATTTGTGGCTTTTGGCTGTGCCTCATGGTTTTTGGGTTGTTCATGTGAGAGATTATAGAGTAACTGAAACTCACGTGCGGTTTTTGCCGATATAAATAAAGTCGGTACATTATGTAATACAATTAACTAGTAGATCTTGTCTTAAAAGACACTCCGTTTAAAAGCTAGTTACCGTAGAAAAATTAAAAGCTAAAGTCAGTAGCCGAAAAGAACAGCCCCTTGTTCTACTTCCTGCGCCGTCTGACCGTTTCTCCAATGATGGAGGGAGCTCTCACGTGCATGTCTCCTGCCTGCCTGCCTTGCTGTGCTGGCTGTCCAGTCTTCATGCACATTATACAGTCTACTACTACATCGCCTAGTGCAAGTGATTGACATTTGGTCGGCATGCATGCTAAATCGATCACTGCTTTGCCATCGATCATGGCTGCTGTCTGCCGTCCATAATGTGCATTGGATTTCTTGCCATGTGCTATCTCCTGCCTCTTGACTTCCTTCCCTGATAAATCAGCACCTTCATTGGATATCTTGCCATGTGCTATCTTCAGCAACGCATCAGCGTGACTTGAGCGTGCAGGATTGTTCTGATGGCGATCGTTAGTTACATACTTCTCTAGATTCTTCAGGTCATCGATATGTCAGGGCTTAAGGAAGAACAGAGAGCAATTTACAATTATAAAGGAGGCCAGGTAACTATCATCGATTGGGTTCGATTTGATTCTCCGTTCCATCGGCTTTGGAACCGAATATCTGTGCACATGATGATGAGCGACATGAATTTCTTCTTTGATTTAAGCTGCTTCTCCTTCGGTCTTATTGTGATTCCGTGACTAACTCACAGTATATGCATGCTCCCTCCTCTAGCAAATTAGTGACCAAAGTAGGTACGTTTTGTCCTGATCACTACCAAGTGCATGCCAACCTTTTGATCTGATCATTCTAACACAGGCAGCATCAGCACACAGTAGACTGAAACACTGGTGCCTATGTAGGAGAGCAGGAGTCCGTAGCTTCAGAAAAGTCTACATTTGAGAAGATCCTGAAACAACCCCAAAATTAAAAAAATAAATTTCCTTGAATTTTATTTAAATTTAGAGCTTTTGCCAAATCTAGAAAGTTTCCAAAGCCAAGACATTTTCCTTTTGAATTTACGCTTTCCAAGCGCGGAGGCGCACTCAAGCCTCGCCAACGCCCCGCTCCCGCTGCCACGAGCCATGATGCCATTCACGCCCATGTACTCATACTTGCTTAATTATCATCAGAAAAAGTTTACTTAATTATCATCATAAGAAGCTTAGGAAGATATCAAGAAACCTTTTGGAACGTACGCGCGAATCTTGAGGCGTGTAAGTACCGGAGTACGTACGTACTTGCCCCAGACTCCAATGAAAGCACTTCGACTGGATCGACGTACGTAGTACGTTCCTTCGATCACGTACACATTTCCAAGCAACTGACCGGCGGTGTGGAGAGTGCATTGTCCGGTGCGTGTTGAGCATCTAGTTGCTCAAGAATGTAATTTTGTTCCTGAGTAACTAATAAAGAGCCTTTTTTTCGCAAAAAAAGAGTTTAAAGCTACTGTATTTTTTCAGTAGCAAGATGTTTCAACTTTCAAAACCAATATCAAAACAAGCAAGGAAAAAGGGATTCCTGCGAAAATCCTGGTGTCCTAAGCAGGCTATAAAATGGCAAGCAGATTACTCTGAATCTAGAAAACAAACCACCATGCGTTTTTCACATGATCTACCAGTGCGATGGAGCATGACAGATGCTGCACTGTTCAGCCGTCCCATTATGTAGAGATCCAAGCAGCTCGATGGGGCTCTGGTTGGAACGAAATATTTTCCTCTCGACCTTTTCGATCGATCGATCGGCGACAAGGCAAAGACCAGACGAGAGACCTGTGTGACGTGACACGGACAGCTAGATTCTGCTCCTGTATTTGCATCAAGCCATAAGAGGCCGTCCTTTCCTGCCTGATCCTTGGAGTGAATCATACTCACTCGCGTTACTCCTCTTTCTCTTCTTCAATCATGCATCTTCAGACGCAGCGCAAGGTGTAAAAAAAATGACAGAAAGAAATTCATATGTTACAGGACAGGTTTGGAGCACTGAACTGCACATGAGACATTATAGTGATACTGATACAGGGCATGGAAGCGAGGAGCAGTGCTAGTGCTCTGCAAGAGAAGAGAGAAGGCACTGATTCCTGGCATTGGCAAGGCAGCAGAAGCCTCTGAAAAACTCACAGGGCTTGGCGGCAGCGCTTTGCCATTGCAGCACTACGAGTACTGCTCTGAAGAAAATTTAAAATGGGATCAAATTAACCCCACCGATCAATATCCTAGGCATTAGCAGGTATATATGCAGTGAAGATGACAAGAGCATTACCAGTATATTTCTCTTTAGCTGCATTGGAGCACATGATGGAACGAGAAATCCAGGCTCAGAATCGAATAAAACCTCACGTTAAGCTCAACATTTTTTGCACTGACCAGGGGCATAAGCTAGTGCAATTGCGTTGCAAAGCAGCTTGACACACAAAAAGAGAAAAGAAGAAGAGAATAGAAAAAAAAAAGTTTCTGTCCTTCCATTGTCGTACGTATTAAAGAAAACCACTGTGTCTTCTCTGATCTGTGCGCTTTGCTTTGCTTCTTTCTTTAGGGATCCGGATTTGACAATCTAAATTTTCTATGTATTCTAAGCTAGTTTCTAGATCAGTAATTAGTTCACACAATAACATAAATAAATACCACGTTCATACATGCGAATAAATAAAAAAGAATACTTTATATTACATAAACAACTATAAATAAATCTTATGACCAAGTTTTACATAACGAGCCAACAAGCTAAATGAGATTGTCCATACAAAGCATCGGAAAAGTAATTGAACCAAAAGGGTCTCCATACTACAAGCAATCATCTGAGGCTAAATCTAGTCATGGCCTTCGTCTTTATGGGTGAATTCATACACCGGATCATCACTTCCGTCATCTAAAACAACATATTAAGCAACTTTGAGTACAAAAGTACTTAGCAAATCCCTATAGCAGAATAAAACTACACATATACATCTACACGCAAAAGTTATCCAAGTGAGAGTATTATGTCACTTTTAACATAAAAGCCAATTTGTCAAACCTACTAATTTAGTTAGATTCTAAACCTATGGCTTGGCCTTTTTAATTTAAACCAATCTCTATTTTTTGGTCAAGTTTATCATGATAGCGACCCCCTTTGCTTTCATTGCCATCTTGAGTTGGTTATCACAACATTACCAGTTTATTATTTATTTATGAAAACTACAAGTGTAACTTTTCTACACTTTTGCCCATGTCCGGGTGCTCGGCTATTTGAATATATTTTTTAATACTCTGTAAAGATTGTATAGCTTTACCCACAAGATATAATTAACTCATAACGTCAGCCACTACACACTTTCGTAGGCGTGCGACTGAAAAAATCATAACAAAGCTTTTACAACCTTCCTCTCCAAAGGCGCTGGTGTTGTGTGAGCTTGGAGGAAGGTCTGAGTGAGTACGCACAAAGCTTTTGATGCACAAGGCTGGGCTTAAATAGGGGGAGAAGGGAAAGAGGGTTTGGGTGCCATGAATGGCTTCGTACATGAGTGAGAGGGAGGGAAACTTGCGATGGGACAAGGTCGCGGCAACGAGACAAGGTCGTGGCGCACATGGCTTGAGGCGCAGAGGTCTTCAATGCTTGCTTGCATGCGGACACAGGCGAAGAGATGAACTCGGGCGCGCTCGAGGGAGAAAAGAGAGAAGGAGGAAGAATAGTAGCTAGCTGATGGGTGAGACCAGGGCCCACCAGGGAATTAATTAAAGTTTAAGATTTAATTCTGGTTTGGACTTGAGTTTAAATTTCTAATTTGAATTTTCGAGGAATTTGCACACAAAAATTTTAGGAAAAATTTCTCAGTATCCCATTGACTTTTAGAAATTTTGGATTCACGTCTTTGAGCTAAGGAATTTGTTTTAAAAGTCGTAAATTCTAACAATGCTTTAGGGGAAAGTTTTAAAATGTACCAAAAAAGTAGAAATTCATGAAAAATTATTCATGTTTATTTTGAAGCAAAAAAGGGTTGTTATAAAACCTAGCCCCTAAAAGGAATCTCGTCTGCGAGATTCGAGCTAGTCAGCAAAGAGGTTGGAGAACCAGCAGGTGAGATCGGGCCTATTATTTTAGCCTACGGTTTTTGGCTATGGCTCATTAGTTTAATAAATAGTTATTGCTAAGAGAAGCAAAAATCACTGAAAAGTAAAAAAGAACCGGCATTTGCCTTGGACTATGTTCTCGAACAGTTGGGCTACACTCTTGACTCTTCTCTAAAAGTTGAATGGGCCACTCAGGTCGATCAGCCCAGCTCAGCCGACACCAGTGTGCACTCCAGTACTACTGCATCAGCCATGAGTAGTTAGTACTGTACTGGACTCTTAAACTTCTTATAGTTGTTATTAAATATTTCAAGGTGTAGGCTCCATGGTTAGGCATCATTTTACAGAGTGTGCCGATCAGTAACCAAAGCTGCCAAACCCCACTAGCACTAGGCCTGTCTGTGGGCCTTTACCTGCAAGCTTGTTTACCATATATCTTTGCATTTTCTATCCACATCATGAAGCATGAAGCTCTCAGATTACTGAACTTCGCACCAGTTGTGTTGGGTAACTTTTGTTCTGAAAACCATTACCTAACTCAATGTAGTCAGTTCTATTAATTATAGCATCATACAACTTGACAAAAATACGATGTCCCTTGTGCTGCTCTGCACAAATGTGCTCGTCAGAAAATTAAAATCCTCCAATATGATTCGCAAGGATCGAATACATATATGATGTCAAATTGAGCCCTCGTTTCCGAATGAGGAAGTACTATGATATCTAGAGCCACTGAATTTGTTGGGAGGAAATCAAAATATTTCAGGTAGAGCATGGATTGTTTGTAAAGCAATGGTGAGCAGTAACGCCTAGCGTCACCGAAAGAGATTTTGTCCTCGCATCTGATTCTTCCCAAGTCCTCTCTCTTTCATGAAGAACCAGTGCTGCCTTGGCCCCAAAAGTTCTGCAAGCTAGCCAACTCTGTTGACTTCGGTGTTTGTGCTCATCACTTTGATTCACCACAAAGATTAAGGCTGTTGAACAGTGGTGGTAACTAACCACTCCACAGAGGATAGAATTATTCTGAAGAAAGGTAGCTCGAGCCCAACTTTGCCGAGCACTGCCGGTGGCTTTAGCTCTCTCACGCATGTGTCTGTCAATTCTCACTTAGATTCTCCAACACCCATATGGCTGCCCCTTTAATGCTTTAACCCTCCTCATTTGCCTGTGGACCTCTAGTCCAGATCTTGATCTTACTTCCTTGTGATGTGCACACCCACATATATGAACACACGTACAGATATTAAGGCCCTCCTAACATCTGTCATCATAATCTTCAAAGGCCATCTACTACTAAGAGTACTAGTACTTAAGCTTTATCTAGCGATGCTTTTCTTCTCTTGATAATTACTACAAGAAAAATGTCGTTTGATGACACTTTCTTGGAGAAACATCGATGAAGTGTCACCGGGATTTTTTGAAGTTGTTGCTTCGTGACCCTTGTGGTGACTCTTCAAGGAAGCATTGTGATATTACTAGAGTTGGTGACACTTCTGACGACTCTTCTTAAAATCGTCATAACGTAGTACTCACGGTGACCCTTTAAAGTGTCGTATGGTATTATTTAATTTTAGGGAAAAGAGAATATACATGCATATAAAGATTGTTAAAAGTGGATTTTTTTTGGTGAAGAATACATGAGAAGTTTGAAGAAAGCATAGTATGATCGATTAATGATTGAATTGATTATTGTGCTTCTTCAAAACATTCTTAAAAATACAACTATATATATAATCAGTTTCTATCAACTAGAAAGTTTCATCGCAAAAGTCCCTTGAAAAAATTCATCAGAAAAGAAAAATTATATAATTTTGAAGGGCCAATTGTTTAAATATATAGTTCCCCATAGTTAAAAGGGGAAAATCTATAAAAAAATCCATAAATCATCTACTTTTTCAATTTACCCCTTATATCTAATTATCATTTAATTTGTCCCCATTAGTAAAGTTGGCTTGTAAATAACCCCTAAGCCTCATGTTAACACTATTTCTCGTAGTTTTTTATTATCTTTGGTGCTTGTTTCGTGTTATCAAAACTTGTTTCAATGATTTTAATACTTATTTTAGCTATTTCTATGATTTCAGTACTTTGTAATGCAATACTTCAATGCTGAAACCGTATATTACAGAAACCTAAATCACTCAGATCTTGAAACAATTTTGAATATAACTTAAATAAGTACTAAAATCATTGAAACATTTTCCAAAGATACTTGAAACCAAGATAAAAAAAAATAGTACGGACATATGGCCTAGGGGGTATTTGCCAGCCAACTTAACTTATAAGAGGCAAACTAAATGAAAATTAGATATGAAGGGCAAATTGAAAAAGCAGGTGACTTATGCAGATGTTTATGGATTTTCCCTAGTTAAAAATATTCTCTACTTTTGTTTTGTTGGGGTGCGTCAAAATTTTAATTTGAACCTTACTATAAATTTTAGACAACACCATGGTGCCGACTTAATCTTGTGACCCTCTTGGTGACTCTTCAGCAAGCGACACAAAGAAAACTTGCGACACAAAACGGGTCTCAAAACGCAAAATAAAGTGTCTCTAGAGTCGACCGTGCTGTAGTGTAAGCAGGCTCGATATGGAGTACAGTTCGAGGCATTGGCTCGTGAGCTCAATAATTGCAGAGCAGGTTTCTAAGATAATGCGAGTCAAGCTTGCAACTATTGGAACAACAGTTGTATATGCTTGATGAGCATGACAGCCAATAGAGATCACAACGCACGAGTGTTGTCTAGGGCTTGTTCCACAGCTTCTGCTTGATTTTACCTGGATGGAACAGGGCCTCTACAGTCTTACACCAGTCATATTATGATCATCATGCCAATCGACACAGCGTCCATGTTACAGATTAACTTCTCTGTCTTTTTTATAAATAGATTTTACTTCTTTGCAAGGAGCCATCATTCATTGATTCCCCCTTCCATTCAGTATGTTTGATGTTGGCAAAGATGCTTGGACCTCATCGCAGCCAGTTGCCATCCCTGTGGTTGGGAGGTCTGGAGCAATCTTTTCACGCAGCTGAACCTAATTAGTGGGCTCCCTGTCATGCTTATGGAATAGCACTGCTCTTAGCAAGCAATTCCCAGCTCTTAAAAGCACATCTGTTTCCCAGCTAATCCTAAGTACTGAAAGACCTATTTGTCGCTCAACGCTATGGCTGCTTCTGAATTTCTGCAGATAGGTGGCCTCCAACCCATCTCCGATGAATCACGATAGCGCATTATATATGCAACTATCAACTGGCCGTGGCAGTTGAGTCGGCTATGATCAATACTCCTAGATGAAGTAAAACTAATCAATTAATAATAGTACTATTGTTCTCTCCTTTGTCAGGTCCAAACTATGTCACTACTATGTCAGTGCATTTCATGGAAATCAAACCTAACAGGAAGGATGCAGCAGTGTCGTCCTGGACGCTGATGGTAAGTTTTAGGTTGGTCCCATCAAATGAACCAAAATAAATATGTAGGATTTTAGCATAGATGAACCAGATTTATCGATTTGCTGTGAACATATAAAAATGTTCTAGACTTGCCGGGTTTCCCTACAAACCCTTAAGGTGAAAACCACGTGACCTAACAAAGAAATTGTAGATTGCTAGCAAATGTCAGCGGTCAGTACTAGCTTGACATCTACAACATGGTGATATTACTGTGGTAAGTTAGTAAATATTTTCTGCTAATGGAAATTAAGAGCTAATGCCACTTATTGGATGGATCCGAATTGGGTGCTCTCTTACTAGATTCATCACATGCAATTAGTTTTTTTTTCTGAGCCTGAGCCGAGATAGTGCAAAGCTAGCTTACTATCTGACACTGCATCAGATTTGTGAGCTGAGGTAGAGCATGTGTTGTTGGTTAGTTCGCTAGTCCTTGGCAGAGACTTTATTGAGGAGGAAAAGAAAGAGAAGGAGAACGGGAATCAAATCTGATTGATGAGGTGAGTTGAGCCACTGGGAATGGAATCCGAGGACCATCCTCCCTGCTGTTTCATTCATCCATCCATGCTTCTGAATGGGAATGGATTATCCGGTCGAGTTTTGGGAGGTGGGAATGGAAAGAAGAGGAGAACAAGAGGACGTGGTGGTGGTGCTCTGAGATGCGGGCATCCTCTGAAAAGGAAATGCGACTGTGACACTGGCAGGCAGTGCTGGTGAATGAGTCTCATAACTTGATGCTGGTACTGGGAGGGAGATGAACGATGATAGCTTGAGGGATGGCTCACTGGGCTGGGCAGATCAGATGTCAAGAAACCAAGAGGTACAATACAAGCAGTCTGCATCGCTGCACTCGTTGATGCTTCGTTGCACTCGCGCTCGCTCGCTCAGTTGTTCTGCTTAGTGCTTGGAGGATTTAATTTCTCTGCATAGCTGCAGCAGCATATATAGGTGGTTTTTCATCTTTCTAGCAAACAGAGATGCTTTGAGAGAGGTTGCAGTCAGAAAGGGAAGGAGAGGAAAGCAACCCGAGGAGGGGAGGAGAATTATGGGGGGAGGTCGAGGAGGGACACAGGCTAGTGGCGGCGGCGGCGGTCACTGGGGAGCATCCATAGATGGATAGGGAGATACTCCTCCGTTTTTTTTTTTTACTTAGCGTTCTTTTTATTTTTTATAGTTTTGAGATGTAATTTTGTTATGAATATTGTGTGTGTTGATATGAGACCCAGGGCCATATATATAGGAGAGTACAAGAGAGGCGGGAGGTCGCTGACTGGGCCGGACCAGGAGGCCGAGGAGGCGGGCGGCGGAGAGGAGGCCGGCCACGGCGACCTGAGCGGCGGAGGCCGGAGGAGGAGCCGGAGGAGGCCGGGGGGCAGCAAGGGGCGTGGAGGCCAGCGGCCATGGAGGCTGCGAGGCCGGAGCCATGGCCGGCCGGGATCTTCAAGTCTGCCGGAGAGGAGGAGGCCGTCTGCTGGGAGGAGGAGGCGGCCGTCGCGCGGAGACGCGAGTCGCCGTCGGGAGGCCCTCATCACAGGCTGCTGCTGGCTGGACACTGCACCAGTGCGAGGGAGAAGCCGGAGGCGGAAGATGACAAGCCCGCCGGAGGCGAGCCGAACCGAGCGGAAGCCCCTGAGGCGAGCCAAACCGAGCGGAAGCCCCACGGCCGTGGGGTCGACTTGCAGCCGAGACGAGAGGTGGTGGCCATTTGGTCATTGCGGCTAGCGGTGGGCAGCTATTGTCGAGATGGCCGCCTAGAAGATCTGCCTTGAGGAGAGATTCCGCGTCTCCGGGCAACAATGGAAGATGAACAAGAGCTAGGTATGGAACCTTGGCTCGATCTGTATTATGAATATTGTGTGTGTTGATATGAGACCGAAAGGCCATATATATAGGAAGTCTGAGATATCTTAGTATAGAGATAAGGCGTATATGGAATGAATCCAAACTCTATCTCCTAATACAACTCTATCTCTATCTCTTTAAGAATTTTAACTATTGGTGGCGGCGGCGGTGGCCGCTGCTGCCTGCGTAGATCGATCGATCGATCGTGCTCGTGGATGATCCCTTTACGATTGACGAAGGCGCTGAAGTTTTTGATGGCGGACAGGACACTGGATCTCGCAGAGCGCCACGAGGAGTTTGCCTGGATTGGCTTCATGCGCGACCAAAGCGAAGGGTCGTTTCGTTGCGGTGGATTTCCACGTGGGTCCCGCCCTCGCTTGCCAGCGAACATCGCGCGCCTGCTTCTGCTTCGCAGGTGGCACCGCAGTACCGCACGGATCCACCGCTCAACGTGGCTTCGCATCTTACGGCCTCGTCGTCGTCTTTTTTTTTTTTTAGTAACCAGTACAACTCATAGATATCTACACTACACACAACTATCACACACATCACAACGTCATCTTTGCCCTCCTTTTTAAACAGCTTCTAGCTTTATATCTTTAAAAATATTGATATTTTCACTTAACTTTTTTTGTTGTATATATGTATAAAATATAACGGTTTTTTTAATTAAATGTCTTAGCCAAATTATAATAATACTACAGTGATATTTTAGTTAAAAGACACAAATCAAAAATCATTAACCGTAGCCACCGAATTGAACGGACCTTTGTTTCGCGTAAATAAACCGAGTTCCATAGGAGTACTAGCTGCCCCCCCCACCCAATATGAGTGCTCTCTCCTCCGATTTCCCTAGAGCCTCCGATAGCACAACTGAGATAGCGACGGGTTCTCCACACATACGGGGATGGAGCGACAGAAGTATGGAAATAGGATAAGGTAGCGGCGAGACGAGCAGTTTAAATATGTGTCAAGTGAAAGTACAGTAATGTATGTAGCTGAGGCGTCCTAACGAACGAACGATTTGAACCTTGTTCCTACACAACCTGATCAAATTGATCAGGCACTTGCCATCTATCTTCATTGTTCAACTCTTTGATGAAAAGATGAAAAAACCAAAAGAAAGCTCTGCCCTTCCATTTCTTGGATAGATAGAGAGGGAGGGCAGAGGCCTTTGGTGTCCCTTCTAGTCAAGAATTGAGGATTTACAATTACTAGCCAATATTTCTCTCATGCCTTTCCTCGTTCATGGTTCACAATTACTAGCATCACTAGTTTATGCTCTGACTACGTGCCTGTTGAAGAATGAGCCGACGACTCATAGGTAGTGGCTTGGTTAAGGGAACGGAGCCCACCGGAGCCGTAGCGAAAGCGAGTCTTCATAGGCGATTGCCATCGCTATGGACCCGAACACGGTGAACTATCCATGATCGGGATGAAGCTTGGATGAAACTAAGCGGTCCGAACCGACGATATTGAAGAATCAGCGGATGAGTTGTAGTTAGGGGTGAAATGCCACTTGAACCCAGAGCTAGCTGGTTCTCCCCGAAATGCATTGAGGCGCAGTAGTTGACTGGACATCTAGGGGTAAAGTGCTATTTCGATGCAGGCCACACGAGCGGTACCAAATCGAGGCAAACTCTGAATACTAGATATGACCTAAAAATAACAGGGGTCAAGGTCGGCCAATGAGACGATGGGGGATAAGCTTCATTGTCGAGAGGAAAACAACCTGGATCACCAGCTAAGACCCCTAAATGATCGCTCAGTGATAAAGGAGGTGGGGTGCAAAGACAGCCAGGAGGTTTACCTAGAAGCAGTCACCCTTTAAAGAGTGTGTAATAGCTCATTGATCGAGTGCCCATGCGTCGAAGATGAACGGGGCTAAACGATCTGTCGAAACTGTGAGATGTCAAAATGCATCGATAGGAGAGCGCTCCACCTTAGAAGGAAGCAAACGCGTGTACTATCACCAGTCAACCAACCAAGCCGATGACAACGAGGGCCCACCGGCTCTTGGCCTCTTGCATTAATTTTATTGATGAACCAGCGCACACTGCTAGCTAGCTATGCAGCATGCAGACTTGAACCATTGCACGCTGGACACTAGTGTTTCCTGCTTTCTTTTCTGAAAAATTGCACACACACTGTTTTTCTGTCTGTGCTTTCTGTGAACAGTATTATGTAGTACTGCTATATAGGTAGTGACACGATTAAAGACTTGCCCTAATGAATAAATTAAAGCAGAGGAGTGCGATGAGAAACCGAGGCCTCTCCTCCACGCTACCAGTCTACTTGTAGTAGAAGGTTCACAGCTGGTGACTGCGGTGCGTGATGGCACAAAGAAGCAAGTAATTTCTGGGCTGCCGTGCTATGGTGCTCGTCACATGAACTTTGGCGTGCAATGTGCATATGATGTGCTGCTTTGCTTTGGTTGCCTTCCCTTGTGATGATACAATAAATATTGGGGCACTGCACAGGCAGGGCAGGGCAGGACATGCATGTAATGTGAAACTAGGAGCGACGCTGCTGCTGGTGCATTGGCCATATGGATGCAAGGCCTGGCCTGGGCGTGTTTTGGCTCTTTTTTTTCAGCTTTTCAGCCTATTTTTGGATTCAATTTTATTCAATAAATTATGGTGCCGCTCGGTTGGACTGAAATAAGCTGACTTGTAATTAAAATTGACATGTAGCTTCTGAAATTGCACTGTAGGTGATAGTAGCTTATTTGGCATAACTAAACTTAAAAAATTTAAAAATAAAAACATATTAGTCCATTATAGATAATGCAAACGAATCGAAAAAAAGAACGGGTAAAAAAGCTAAAAAGTAAAAAAAAATCGAAATTTAGAAATAGTAAAAATAATTTAGAAGCCAGAAACTAAGTCGAAACGAGCCAGACCCATAAGGGTCGGTTCGGTTGCAAGAAGGGAGTGGGCGAGGCAGAGCGTGGTTGCGAAGGAAGGGAAACCTCCATTCCTAGCTTTCAGGCTCATTCATGTAGGCAGATGGAGATCGCAGACTGATTATACTGTGATTGATGATACACGCACTGGACCACCAATAACAATAATAAGCGAACAATATAGTCGAACGAATCCGGTCGGTTATGCCTCTCATGCATTCTCAGGCTCTCAACGAAAAAAAAATACTAATAACAATGTTGTGCCACCTGGACCTGGGAGTACGTAGTGGAGACGCATCCGATCCATTCGTTCTCGATCATGTTGGTGCAGGTCGGATTCAAGCTAGTGATTCCTTTTTTCTCTACCAACCAAAAATTTTGGACTCTAGTTGATGGACTACTACAGCTAGTACTTGCATTTGGAACGAAGCCGGTCGAAATATATGGAAAAGTTTTAAGTGCCGGTAGCGAAAGTCGTAGAGAAATCCACCGATGAAATGCTCCACAATCCTCGCCAAGAAACATCCGTTCAGGTTCAGTCCACCAATGCAGCCGCTACCGACAGCCCTGAGCAATCAATCTTTGGAGGAGCAGTAGCAACCAAACTGGACTAGTGATCAGTGAGCTAACGCCATTGACTCTGCAACCTATATGAATCTGCCCGGCCCGATCTGCTGCCACAACGCTAGTAGTACCACCTATATGCTGCTAATACATTTCCATCGGCCGGCACTAGAATAAGCTTAGGAAATCTGCTATGCCTTTCCTTCTCTCTTACCTATCTCTGTTTTCTTAACCACTAGAGGCAGAGGGCTCGAATCCTAGAATCGCTTTGCTTTGCTGCTGCTACTTACTACTGTCGCCTTGCATGGGATGATCTTGTTCTTTTGCTCTTCTAGGTGACATGCATCAACCCGACGGAGCGGCAGTGCACGTCTCTGTCTCTGACGAATCGAATGGAATCGATGCAGATCGACGCAGCTCTTCCAGGCCTTGCTTTGCGGATGCAGCAGCAGAACAGCCCGCCTGCCAAGCTGCCAATTTACGCATTTGGCACCGTCGAATTCTGCCGTGCCGATCCATGCGTGGATGAGATCGAGATGGGACCGATCGGTGAAACCGAAGCATTCGTGGTGGTCACTGCGTAATTTGCAGGCAGGCAGGCAGGCCGGCCATTAAACCTGCCTGCGCGTACTCCTCCGCGGATCTTGCGTGTACAGCAGCACGGAGATCTCGCTAGAATGCCGCTTTAATTATAAGCATTGTGGATTAATGTGAGATGGATCGATCGATATAATGGCATGACATGTATGCATCGCAAATTCACAAATCACAAGCACCTGACGGCCCAGCAACTTAGCTAGTAACCTGCAGTGCAGAGCAGACAAACCTTCCGTTGCCATCGTGGGCGCGAGGCGCGCACGACGTCGATCCATCCATTTCCGTCGTCAGCACGGCCTGATTTGCCGGCCGGAGCACGAGCGTTACTGGCACCATTACACTATGCGCATATGCACCTTTCGTGGCGCACAGTTTTCTGCCGGCGACTAGCCAGTAAACAGTACAGCTCCATTGCAGCTCCTTCCGGCCATGGAAAGCTGTCGATCGTCAGCTTAATTTGGGCCCCAATAAGCATCCGTTTTCTCCCTCACTAATGGAGCCGTGTGGCCTGAAACATCTGCTAGCTACTATCCATCGAACTGACTCGAGCATGTCCTGAAGGGGGGGTGCATGCACCGATCATTCGTTCATGCTTTGTCGTGGAGAGGAGCCAGGGAGCAGTGCATGCATCATGCATTCATGCGTGCGTGCTTGTGGCCGGCTTGCCTTTTTGCTGCTGCTTCACTGCTATTACTCATCTACTCACATTGCTGCGAACTTGCAGCTGCGAAAGAGAAGCTAGACTCGCTCGAGGCTGGGTGATGATATAGGCAGCGACATCTACAAGGCATTCTAACATTCTTGATGCAACCTGTTCTTGATGCCGTACCTTGTCCCTGAATTGGATTGTCTCCTTCCATTTCTTCGATGATGAATGGACGGTAGTGGTAACATGTCAATTTGTTTGGCTGGAAGTTTGGATCGATGCACTAACAACCGGCCGGTTTAGCTAGCTACAGGGGCGGAGCTAGAGAAAATGAGGGGTGCGGCTAAAGGGTGTTGAAATTTCCTGACCGCAGAACTTCAGTCTTTGGCTGAGAATGGATTTGTTTGAGGCTTAGGTGCGCCACTTTAGTTTTAGAGGGTGTAAATAAGGTGAAAAATCAGGGTTAATAACTGTGTTACGATTTTTCTTTAGGTGCGGCCGCACCCACCCCCACAACGTAGCTTCGCCCCTGGCTAGCTATCTGTTCATAAACACGATTGTTGTTGTTGTTGTTGGGGTGGAGTATTATTATTAAGCATTATTTTTGGTCTGGAGGCCGTACTGGTACTGGTTTCGAGTTGGGAGCGCTGAACTGCACTGGGTCGATAAAGAAAAGAGAAGAGGCCTGCATGAAAAAGATTGCTTGCCGTGCATCTAGGGCCTTTGACTACTGTTTCGCCTTAGGGAAAGCATAGGCCATAGGGTGTTGGAATTAGCTTTAAAAAATATGAACAACTGCTTTTTTAAAATAGATTTTTCATTCACCTCGCTTAGAAAATAAGGTGTAGGTTACGGAAGTATCACATGTCTTACTTTTCTTGCTCTTATCTTGCACATATATACCTCTCTTTCTTTTTTCACCATTCGCTCCTCCTTAAAAAAAAATACTTCTTTCAATTACAAAAACCATCACTCGCAGCTAAAATCCATCCATCACAACCAATACGAACGCCTCGTATGCTTGCCATGTCCTTTTACTATCGGTAGTAAATCCTCGCACGCAGCAGCAGTGTCGTAAATCTAGAGGTCCTGTACGTATGAAACTACGAAGGAAATTGAATTATCTGATTCGATCACGCGAAAAATCTTCCGGTGAATTTTTTGTGTTGCAAGCATGGCTCAAATACGCAGATTATCACGAGATGTGTGAATCCCTACCATTATGACCAATGACCAATTCGATGACCAAGATGCCATTAATTAGATCCTGTTCGAAAGCACACGGTTTTTGATTGAAATGATATTGTAGAGGATATTAGTTTTTTCTAAAACATTTAATTAAAAATAAAAGAATATTATATCTCTATAGATAATATAAGGAAAAAGAAAAAAATAGAAAAGAAAAAATACATTAAAAAGTTACACGTTCTAGATAATTTTTTGTTTTTAAAAGTCAGAAGTTATTACTGTTTACAACGAGGCATAAGGAGACCGAGCAACAGTTGGAAAATAAAGTACTACTAACAGTGACAGTATTTTGACCAAATAAGTGGGTAGCTGCTAGCTAAGCCATTTGAACGCTGTAATTTCTTTGATTCTTTGCAGAACTCGAGACGAAGACACGTTCATAATGCCCGGGAGAGGAGAAGAGAGATAGATAAGAGAAGGAAGAGAAGAAGTGCCCCGGCATCCACGAAACGCGGCTTTTTCATGGGCATCCGGCTGGGGTTGTCCCTTGCGTCGAGGCTACGGACGGGGAAGAGGAGGTGAACGGAATGCGATAGATGGCAGCAACGCAGATGCAACGCTTTCGAGGTACCTGTGCCTGCCTTGCTCCTCTTCTCACGGGAATCCAATACTACAGCCGCATCCCATCGCATCGCATCGCATCGCTCGGAACTAATGCTTTCCCTGGCCGAGATTTATGTGGTTTCTGTGGCCGAGTTCTATCTGGTTTTTGGAGTAATTAGTTTTTAAACGATATATTTTTTTAAGATAAAGTATATAAATTAATTATAGTAGATATTATACCGACTACAGCTATATCGATTAAAATTATATATCAATTTTTCTCTTTATTCTCTATCATAAATAGATAGAATTTAAAAATCAGAATTATAAGACACAATCTACAAGAATCTATCTTTGTTTTTTCCTCTCGGTTTGCGGTCAACCCGGCTCCGACGTTTCTGAATTCTTCTCCACACCCATCGTGCATCCGTCCGTCCCTCTGTCTTGAACGAATGACGTCTCTTTGGTCGTGCTCTAAACCGTTTCTACTTCTGTTTCTGTTTTTTAAAACGCGGCAATTTTAAGCTTTTTTGGTTTTTCAGATTTTTTAGCTCTTTTACCCTTTGTATTTTCTTTCTTATTTTTTGTATTGCTTGTGAAATATAACGATGTTTTTTCTCTTAATTTATCGCTGTACAACAGCTAAAATGCAATTTTGGCTAGAAGCCATGTTGGAGCAGCACCGAAGACACAAGTGTCTGCTTCTGCTCCAAGTCTCCTTTGTGATAAGATTCTGCCGTGTTTCCATGTCCACTAAATCGAGGTGGTACTATCGATCAGTACTGGTCGATCTTGACGATGGAGGCATGCAATTACTTGCGGAAACACCAAATCAATGAATGTTACATGTGTTTCAGGCTTTTTTTTTTTTACTCCAGCCAGGGCAGTCCGATACGACGTAAGAACTACCACGGTTAGGTATTCTATCCGTTTAGAACTCGACGGGCATCTGCGTGTGAATTGAACACTTCAACGCTCATTCATTAATTCTCTCAAATATATATGCACACTATTATATAAAGAGGAGTTGGTGGTCGTCGGTGCGTTCTCCTCTTCCCTCTCTATAGCCATCCGATTTGATCTGAATCATTCGTCTCTCTCCTCCTCTCTCTCAGGATACAACCGCTCACACCCTCCACTTTCCCCATCTCCTCGCGCATTCTAGCCACACTTGTCTCTCTGTCGCTTGTTCTCTAATGTTTCATGTGTGAAGTTGGCCAGGCAGTAAGTTCCGTCTCACCATTTTTATGACTCTGTTATAAAGCACAGGTCTCTAACTAGTACTCCTTAAAAGTTTGAGTTGGTGGTAGTAGGTTCATTCTCCCTTGACTCTCAGCCGACCGATTTGAACACTATGATCTTTACCATCCGTCTCATCGTCCTCCCCCCACCCCTCTCAAGTGATCTAAGAGCCTCTCCACTTCCAGCTTCAGTTACATCCCCTTCCTCTTCTCTCCCCACCCTCGCAACCGCTACTTTCCTTTTTTGTGTCACCCTCTCTTCACCCCACAAATCCACCTGATTCCATCCGATTGATTATTGATTAACCCGTCCGTTCGATTCCTCCCTCTTCGTCTTCTCCATATCTCCCCTCGAATCCGGAGCTCAGAGAGAGAGAGAAGGGCAGGCCCAGCAATGGCGGATGCGCTGAGGAGAGCCGTGGCGCCAGCGTACGAGATGCGGCACTTCCTGCAGGAGCGCCCAGCGTTCCAGCCCACGGTGCCGCCCGACCGCGGCTTCATGCCCCTGGCTGACAGGATCTGTAATCTTTTTTCCATGGATACTGCCACACTTTTGTTGGTCAGTGGAAAAGGTATAGTTCAAAGCTGCTAGTGGTGAAGTCATAGACAAATATGAGTTGACGGAGTTACAACATACTTGCATCCAGAAAGGATGTAAAAGAGGGGTTCACTTCAGAAAACCACAAAGCACAGTACAAAATGGCGCTCTAGCTACAATCTTTCTGCCTTATGCACATGCTACCATTGCTTTCAGCAACCAAAAGTAGAAATTTTTTACTGAGCTTTTGAGGCTGGTGCATAAATTTTTTATTGTGCTTTTGAGGCTGGTGCAGAATAGGTTACTAGTGGATTTGAGGTGAAAGGCTTAATTCGTGGAGCCGGTCCAATTCATTTGGGCTAACCTCAACGTGGACCAGGGGAGACCGG
Source organism: Bonia amplexicaulis (assembly GCA_036346245.1). Taxonomy (NCBI): domain Eukaryota; kingdom Viridiplantae; phylum Streptophyta; class Magnoliopsida; order Poales; family Poaceae; genus Bonia; species Bonia amplexicaulis. The sequence continues at coordinate 2,096,933 of CM070764.1, forward strand.
TTAGTCTCCAAACACCACGGTAAAAAGAAGCCGTGTTATTTGCGATTTGTTTCCTTGTGCTCAATTTATATTTAAGCAATTTACATTCATAGGATTAAATTGATTGCTTGTTATCCTAGGAGTGCAAACCTTGACCTGCCTAGAATTGTTGGTGCACTTAGGGTAAACTTAATTGATATAGACGTTGTTCATGCTAAACCAATTTGAATTGAGCTTCCGCATTATATACTCGTGTTTAACCAAATAGCTCAAATAGATTTTAAAAGAGATATTTCTAGAAATGACTATTCACCCTCCTCTAGTCGGTTTCCTCGATCTTACAGCTAGGTCATTCTCTAGAAACTACTCGAATTGGTCATCGTTCATCTCACGCAAAGCAGTCAAAGAGAAACTAGAAGTACCATCAGACGATGCTCCAGAGGCGAGAGTAGGATTGGTGACCAAGGCCATCGACTGTGATTTTATCTTGCGAGAGATGATATCGATCTCATGAGTCTTGAGGCATGAATACAACGCGTCAAGACTCAAGGTCAACAGATCAGTCGTGTCCTTGATGGCGATCACCTTCATCTCCTAAACCCTAAGATCCAAGGCAGAAAGCAACTGACGAGCGTTGTCCGTGTCTGAATATGTGAAACCAACAACTCGGAGGTTACTCAAAATCTTGTGAAATCTGCCAAAGCATTCATCCAAGGACTCACTAGCAAGCTTATCAAATTTGTTGTATTCTCACTTGTATTGGTCCTACTGGACGGTCTTGATCTGGGTGGTGCCCTCATGCTATGCATCGAGGGTTACCCAGGTATCAAACGCCGACGTAAGATGATAGATGCGATCAAACGCACTCTGGCTAAGATATTGAATGATGATGTTCCTTACCTTAGCATTTGCCTACACATCTGGCATATTCATAGTCGTGATGTGCTCATCGGCAGGAACAATGAATCCGGTCTTAACCTTTCCCCAAATTGCACAGCCTTGAGCCATGCTTGCCATGTGTATATGCATCATTCGCTTGCCACGCGTCGTGAAGTCTCTCCCGTCCCGGTTCCACCGAACCACGGCTCACTTGGCTCGTGCAAGCCACATGGCGTCATCCCACCATTCGAATTCGCCTTCAACATTTTCCGTCTTTCTCGTGACATGCTTTAGTTCACCGTCTCACCCGGCATCATCGTTCGTTCTAGGCCTCAACTCCTCCATGAGCCTAGCCTCGATCATCGCTGTTGACCACAGTTGACTCTAAGCGATCCTGCGCATCCATAGACAAAGAAATCGTTTTCAGTCACAAGTTCTTTACAACTTGACCTACAGTAGCCAAAACATGCATTATACAACCTTAATCCAATGACCCAGGGCATCCCAACTCAATTTATGACTTAAATCCCAAAGCCTGTTTTTTTAGGAAAATCGGTAGTACCATACTTAACATGCCGGTACAACCGCACTGCGGTACTACTACTGTCCAAAGCGGTACTTCCGCACCTTCGCTCAAAACACAGGACCTCTATGAAAAAACGTACCGCCATATTATCGGAACTACCGTATTACGGTACTACCGCACAAACCCTTGCGATACTACCGCTCTGCGGAGGATACCTGCGGTACTTTCAATATTTTTGAGACTTTCAGATTCTGTCCAAACCAAATACAGTCTTTGCAAAACCGTTTGATCACTCCATAAAACTCGTAATAGTTCATCACAACAGTATGGTATGCATTCTCACGTGTTCCTTCTCAAATTCAGTAGGGAACTTTGGATATTTCACCCGCTCATCACCATTTACATAAAAAGATTTGCTTACGGAAGGAAATCATCAAATAGTCTTATGACATAATCAGACAGGTCACCACCAACCCTGCCCACCATTTTTAAAGGTGCTTCCACGCCCCCCTAATTTTCATCCAAGAATTAGTGTATTATTATCGTGCTTACCACCATGGGGAAACAAATGCATCGGAAAGGAAAAGGAATTCTAATAATCTGATTCAACAAATTAATGTCTTAATCTAATGTAGGAAAAGTCTTGAGAAATTGCTTTAATCCCCTGCCGTGGCCTGCTGCATGCGCGAAGCGGGTGTGTGAGAGAGAGGGCGAGGGAGTGCAGCCACGCGCACGCCACCCTCATAAGAGGAAGAGACGGTGGACCAGTTCATTCGCGTTGCCCGCATCTCTTTCCTCCTACTGCCATCCAACTCCTCGTCTTCTCATACACTTGGCGCGCGCCTCGATTGGTTGATTGGGGCCAGAGCAATGGCAGTGCAGGCACATTACAGCCATCAGCAGCCGCTGTTCCTCGCCAGGTACTCGCCGTGGCTGTTGGTTTAGTCTTTCCGACGTGATCATCGGTGGTCGATCGGATGGCTGATTTGGGCGCTGGGTTGTGAGCAGAGGCGGCGCACCGGAGAGCAGCAGCAGGGCGGCGATGGAGCTGCCGCAAACACACAACGAGATGACGACGCCGCAGCATCCTCCCCTGTTCTTGGACTTCTCCCATGGAGATGGAGGTAATCAAAGCATCGCCTACATGCCTTGGCTCTGCGAGGTTTCCTCTTCTTGGTTGGGAATCCCCTGTTCTAGCGCCTGTGGATGCCAAGATCGAGGCGATTAATTCCTTTGAATGATGCGACCACGCAGATGGCGGCCGCGAAAGGAAGCGGCCGCGCGAGGCGGAGGCAGCCGTGGCGCCGCAGCTCTTCTCGCTGCAGCCGCAGGCTTCTCTGGGGCACAAGGTGATAAGCCTGGCACAGCTGCACAAGCGGCCGGCAACGGGCCTCCGGCTCGACTTCGACGAGGGTTCGGAGCACGTGTCGTCCACGTCCTCGGCGTCGTCCCTCCTCTCCGAGGAGCTCGCCGTGCAGCGCGACCAGTACAAAAACGACGTGGACCGGCTGCTCCAAGAACATGTCAGGCCTCTCTTGATTCGTTGCTGCCATCGATCGACATGGTGATTGTTTCGTTTTATTTGGGGTTGGGTTCTGATGACGACGACGAGTTCCTTCTTGGTTTCAGGCGGAGAGGCTCCGGCGAGCGCTGGCTGAGGTGAGGTGGCGGCACTACCGCTCGCTGCTGGGCGCGGCAGATGCGGCGGCGGCACGACGGGTAAGGGAAAAGGAGGCGGAGGTCTCGACAGCGGCGCGGCGCGGCGCCGAGCTGGAGGAGCGGCTGGCGCGGCTGAGGGCGGAGGCGGCGGCGTGGCAGGCGAAGGCGCTGGCCGACCAGTCGACGGCCGCGGCGCTCCACGCGCAGCTGCAGCAGGCGACGGCGGCGGCGCAGGCGAGGGCAAGGCCGAGGAGGAAAACGCGGTGGACGATGCCGAGTCGGGCTTCGTCGACCCGGACAGGGTGGAGGTTGTCGCACCGCCGCCGGCCAGGCCGTGCCGGACGTGCCGGCGCCGGGCGTCGTCCATCGTGCTGCTCCCGTGCCGCCACCTCTGCGTGTGCGACGCGTGTGAGCCCACCGTCGCCGGTACCGCCGCCGCAGCCTGCCCCATGTGCGGCGGCGCGGTGACCGGCACCGTGCAAGTCTTCTCCTAACGCCTCTTGAAATAAAAAAGAAGAAAAAAGAGGAAAATGGTACAAAAGGCTTACCTAAAATGGCCGTTGAAAATGTGGAAAATCCGAACGATGGAAAACTGTAGAGTGCACTGTTCCTTTTCATTTGTTAATTAATCCAGTTAATCCCTCGATTACTAGTGGAATTCCATTACTAGCTCGTCTTTTTTGCTGTGCCCGTACCAGTATCTTTCGCTGCTTGCGATTCCGAGAAGCTTTGTGCTCGGTAAATTTTGCAAGACAAGGCGGGTTTAGTGCTGATGCATGCAAGATGCAAATTTTACCGCGTTTATCCTGTGCATTTTCTACCACTGGTGCTACAGTACAGTGCAATGCTATAACGGCAGTCTCCCTTGCCACGTGGCGATGCGGTTAAAGGCAGCAGGCGAGGCGAGGGAGGGAAGTGGCGGGAGTGCGGCGATCAGGTGAGCGCGTACGTGGGCGTCGCCAGGGCCGTGCGATCCCGATCGGACGTAGGGGAGTGGATCGCGGCGGCGCTGTCGGTTGTTCGCCCCGCACGTCAGAGAGGGCGCGCGCTGCGTGCGGCGCAGCCTTTAATTTGCGACCCGCAACCGCCCACGTCTGCCGTCGTGGAGCGGAGGTTTTGGTGGAGTGCCTTGTGGGGCCTCGGTGGCTGTGGCTTGTGAATGATGGTGCCACGGTGTCGATCCTCGCGTGGCGGAGGACATGTTGTTTTGGGTTATAAGTTTAGTGTATGCTTTTTTACTTGATTTTTCAATATTCATGCTGTTAAAATTTTAAAGTTTTACCTGTCAATAGACTCAAAACCAATCTACTTGATTTTCTAATATTCATGCTGTTAGAGTTTTTAAAGTTTGGCATCAAAACTATCTAGATTGGTTATACGAAAGTAAGCTATCGTTAAAAATATTTTTATAATATTATATTTTTATTAGTATATCTTTTCCACCATTTCTCACAAAAGACAATGACGACATGTGGCCTCTCAAAGACTGCTGTAGAATCCAAAATACTTGCACCAAATTTTATCATGTTATATGTTTTGAAACTAATGAGTGGTAAAATTTTTTAGAACATGTATACAAATATATTCTAAATTTTTTTAAAATCCGTAGCAACGCACAGACATTCAACTATTAAATTTATAAAAGTAGCGATCAAGGTCATATATTGGATCAAGGTCATATCTTGGACATCGTAAAAAGTAAAAAAAATCAAATAAAAAGAACCGAGTAAGTATTAATTTAATAAATATTAATTATTTTCAGTTAAAAAGAATAGGGCCGAAGAGACAATTGTGAAGAGGAATGCAGGTGTTATGGCTCGTCCGATGAATCATCGGACGTCTCGAGCATCAGTAAAAGTTTATAAGACGGAGAGAAAAAAGATGCTGGTGTACCCACATTCTGGATGTGTTAGGTTTGGTGTGGCCTACCTGTGTTTTGAGCTAAAGGTTGGATGATATGCATGCAACTAACAATGGATGCATGACAAGTGAGTCAGCTTAGGTATACCGCACTATACATCTCGACTAGCTTGGTAGCTCCAGCGACGCCGTCCTTGCTGTTTGTTTGTTCGCTCGCAGTATGTGTGCCAAATACCTGCAGCGATTCTGCGCGACTTATCGATATGTCCATGGATTGATGCGAGCTCGATCGGTCGTAGTAGTGCACACTGTCTGCTGATCAGCTCTCGGTTGTTTTTTTTTCAAGTATTGATTGATTGCGTAGGGACCAAGGATTGCAGCGCGTACTGCATGTGTTTTCATACTAAGTACTGTATTGTACTGTCGATGGATATGCAGTATATATTCAGAGGCACTCCACTGTTGTCCCTCTTGCTAGAGGCCACGCGGTTAGACTGAAAAAGCTGATTTATAACTAAAATTGTACTGTAGCTGGTTAAAATTATAATATAAATAATAATATCTTATTTGGTGTAACCAAATTTAAAAAAATAAAAAAATAGGTTAGCCTATCACGGACAACGCAAATGAATATAAAAAAAAGAGTCGGCCAGAAAACTCAAAAAAAAGTAAAAACTAGAAAAAAAAAATAAAATTTAGAAATAGTGGTAAATAAGTTAGAAATTAGAAGATCAGACTGAAATGAACAGAACCTTAAGAGAACCTGAGACGTGAGAGGAGAACATACCACACAGCTCCATATGGACTGGAAGCTTGCTAGCTAGCTAGCAGCATCGTAAATATTTTGGTCTTGGGTGCAGTAAGTTTTCGTCAAAATCTTGGACGAGTTGAGCTAGCACGGAACCCGTACTCTTACTACAATTTACGTGCAGTTACTTACGGGATATCTATCAGCTGCAGGACCAGTGTACAATACACACGCGTGTTTAATATTTTCTCTCTCACACTCTTAGAGCGTGTGTGGAGCATGACTGACTGAGAGTCCTAGGAGCATGTGCATGCCAAGTCAAGTGTAAACCAACACAACTTGCGTACGGCACCGTGCAAGCTACCTGAAGTAGTAGTTTGCAATATACGACACGCAAGATCGAAGAAGCACCATGGAATTAATTGTGTTCATTGCTGAATTTTTTTAATTTTTAGCTTTTGTTTTTTGTATTTTATTTATTTATTCTTTGTATTGTCTATGATGATATATATATTTTTAAAAAATTAAATTTAAGTATATTGAAAAAACTATTAGTAGCTACAATACAAAAGACTGTTACGGTGCAAAATAGTGTAAATGCTTGGGCTTAAAAGCCACAATGAGCAACCCCCTACCGATTCTCTTCTAGTGGAATCCTGCTAGAGATTATTATGGGCGGGTAAATAGATTTTGTGAAAGATGAGCTCTTTCCCCGAAAAGCTAGCATGCACCAGCGGGCGTGATCGATGGATGCTCGCAAGCTACGACACGGATGAAACATACATACGCCCAATCGGGAGCTAGAGTTTCGTCAGAACATCTAGCCCAGGAAGATGACGAGAGGGCCCACCTAGCTGCTTGCCGTGCGATCGTGGCGACTGACTAGCGGGCCCGCATGCGTCCGTGTCCGGTACGTAGTTAGTAAGATCCAGATATCTGCACGGGCCGGTCGATGCGTGAATGCCTGAGCCCTGCACGCAAAAACTGCACAATTGTAACCAGTGGACGGAGGTTCCGTTCATCTTTAATAGTATCGTTTTAATTATTTTTAACTATATTAAATAAGTAAAATTATATATATATATAAAAGATAATATACTTTCTCTTATACAAAAGCAACTTAATCTCACAAATCAGCTTAAATAGTGAGAGGTATGAGACAGAAAATTATGATAAAAATAGTATTATATGTAGGTGAGTGAAAATCTTAGACAAACTTAAGAGACAAGCTATTAAATATATTTTTAATTTTTATTTCTAAAAAATAAAATTAAATAAAACGGTTTTTATAGCAGATTCTTTAGGTGGTGCTTGGTTGAAATTTGAATTTTGGTGGCTTATGGTGAATTTTTCTTCATAGTAGGTGAAATTACATCAGAATGGCGATGGTGGTTTATTTGACATAATTAAATTTAAAAAACTTTAAAAATGGAAAAAATAGGTTAGCCCATCACGTATAATACAAACGAATACGGGAAAAAAGAATCGGTAAAAAACTCAAAATAAACTAAAAAATCAGAAAAAAAAACGAAATTAAAAAAACTGAAAACCAGAAGCCTAAGTCTAAATGAGCAGTCTAAATAAGCAGGGCCTTAAGCGGCTTCAACCGTGTGAAAATAAAAAAGGAAGAAAGCCCTAGTAATTTGTTGCTGTTGCCGAACAAGATAGGAAAAGAAGAAAAGGTGACTGGTCGACTGCCTGCCCGTCCCGTCCGTCCGTCTTAAGTTACTTTGGTAATTGGTGAACTCCTGATGGCTACATGCATGACCAGTTTGCCGCTGGTGTCGGTCGGCTTTTGCTTTGCCTTGCCTTGCCCTGCAACATCGATCCGACGGCATCTATCCGCCCCATCTTGTGCAGAGTGCGTCCTTTCTTTCTTTTTCACGTGCGCTAGCTGTTTTGGTCAGGCTGAGGCGCGCGCTTTCCACCAGTTTCGTTTCGAATATTGCGCCTGTACCACGGGCACGGCTCATGACTTTTTAGTTACAATCTATTAATCTAATAAATAGTATTTTTTAAGAAAAAAAAATCAAAACTTACTAAAAACAACAAAAATAGGGCAGTTAGTGCTTGGCATCACCTAGCTAAGATTCTGTTTATATTGGATGTGGCTATGTATTTTGACTATGGTTGATGAATTTGGCTGGAAGTGAATAATAATAGTTGAAAAAGTGGTTTTTAGAAGATAGAAATGAATGGTATGAAAAGTGAGAGAGATGTGTATATGAGATAAGAGTAAGAGAAGTGAAATACGTGATGCATTCGTTCTTTATCCTTGGAACGAGATGCGAAGGAGAGAAAAAATGCCGCTTTTAAAAATCAGATTTTCATACTAAACCAGAATTCTATACAAACATGCTAATGCGTGTAGCGTTCCTAGAGATCGTTCATCCACCCTAGCATCACATTAGCATTGCATAGAGAAAAAAGGAACAAGAGACAGTGCACGCTTCTTAAGGTGGATCATGCATATCGCACCGTATTCGTTCGTGATGCATGAGATGACCCATTCTCCACTCCGCTTCTAGGTCATGGACTCGTGGTCGGATAGATACAAGATGGCAAGATCCCAGCGAGGCTTCTATAAAAAAAATCTACTAGCTAGTACTCTCGTGTAATACAGTTGGGCTGAATTTTTTATAGTTTATGGTTAAATTTCTACTATAGTGAATTGAAACTACATTATAACAATGATGATAGCTTATTTGATATAATTAAATTTAAAAAAAAAAAAACATGTTATCCTAGCACATGTAATACAAACGAATACAGAAAAAAACCAAAAAAAGTCAAAACAATCAGAAAAAAAATTAAAACTAGTAAAAAATAAATTAAAAATCAGAAACCTATACCCAAACAATCAGGCCATAAGGTGTCAATCAATTAGCGTGACATCCCAGCTAGTCGATCATCGGCCGGCCACATCATACGTGACATGACAAGGCTTGTCCTTTTTTCATTATTTTTCTTTTGCATTCCGCTTATCTAAAAGTACAAATAAACATAAATGCTTCTTTGAATAATTTTTTATATTTAGAAACGTTTAGTTTGACAATGGTTTATATTTTTCACTATAACTAACTTATTTTTTATTATATCTGATGATAATTTATTTAACATAATTAAATATTTTAAAAAATAAAAATAAAAAATAAGTTAGCATATCACAAACAATACGAAGGAATATAAAAAGTAAAAGGTAAAAAGCCTAAAAAAACCAGAAAAAATGAAATTAATAAATAGTAAATTAAAAGCTAGAAGTCATAAACTGAAACTAAACGAGCGAGATCTCATTTATATCAACGTCTTCATTATTTTAAAAAATATAGGTAAAAATCATTAGTTATAATCAGAAATCATCCGTTGTGATCTAAAATAACATAGCCATAGTATTTTTTTGTCGATCTCGTCCAACCAACACTCACCTATAACGCACATTAATCAATCGTTCGATCGACCCTTCATCAAAGCCGATCCATCAAGTAGTACCACGTACGTGCCAAGAGCAACACCCCACCATTTTCGCTTCCGGTTGTTCGTGTCAGTGGTACAAGGCGGCTTTCATAATTGGCCGCTGCACGCTGCTTTACAAAGACAGAGAGAGGGTTGGGTCAGGTGTTCATCCACCAGCCAGGAACCTCAAGAGAGTAGATCTGAGTAGTGCATGCATAATAATTGGCTGCAACATACTGATCTGGTATCCAGTTGCGTCCAGCTCGAATTTAATTACTAGTTTGAGTTTTAAGCCAAGCCAAGGCAAGATTGTTGATTACCAATTGCCGTTCTTGGTTTTCCCAAAAAGCTCAGCATTTGGAGGCATCATGAGGCGTGGTCAGGTCGATCAGTAGGTGACTAGGAGAAAGAAGCTGCCCTACTCCCCATCTTTCTGCATCTCACTTTCGGTTCTTAAGCAGGCATGCATCATGTGCTTTACCTAATTTAATCTCCTTATCTCATTCTCTGCTCGTGCTCCTCTTAATCAGCACTCAGCAGGACGCATAATGACTTATTATGCAACAGGCCAGGCCTCGTATACACGCACGGCACTTGTGTACATGGAGAAGTAGGTATTCTTCCAACCATCACGACTGATGAGTACACGGAGAAGTTGGATCCTACCATCTGTGTGCTATTCCGGTACTGATTTATTCTCTTGTTTTGTTGCCAGTTGCCGTTTCTGAATTACCAGTAGCGTTGTTTGTATGGACAGAAATTTGCAGGACATCAATATCGGTGTCTGATCTCTGATGGAGAACGAGACAGTTGTAAGGACGCGTCCCAGTCTAATAAACCTTACATACATCTACACGGAGGAAAGAAAAAAGAAGAGGGGAGAAAATGAGAAAGGAAGAAGGCACAAAGCTAGTTTTTGCAATGATATATGACACGGCCATACAAGTGCGTGAGAAAAGGCGAGTTTGACACCGAAGGCATCGGACAATGTTGGGAGAGTTCATTCCAGAAACGATGTCTTGATCAATTCATTAACCGGTGGGGAGAAAAATGACCTGCTTGACACTGTTCAGTGACCTCTCTCTTGGCTGGGAATTGACAGCGACAATCAATCCAATGACCAAATGACCTGCTTGATGTCAATATCAGCAAGCAAACCAGTGAAGGGAAGATGTACTTGTGGACGGATGGATTCTGTTTCAGCTAAAAGAGAATCAGATGTGTGCACGTACAAGGGTAAGAACACCCTAGAAGCGATCCTCTTTTCTGTGCACCGGAACGCAACAAATTAAAGAGCAAAATGACAGTTCAACTAGGCTGGAAGGGTGCTTTCCTTGGACCGGATCATCCTCCTTCCAGCAAGATGCTGCAAGGGAATTCCTGAGTAGCTTGAACATATCCGTTCATCTTATGCTCTGTAATGAGCGATCAAACACAGATTGCTTATGGAATTGAATTGTCAAGGAATATTCTAGCTAAGGTGCAATACACAGGACGATGCCTAGTCCCCTTTGGTCCTAAAATTGAAAACCGATCTCATTATTAACTTGTCAAAAAAAATGCAGAGGTAGATGCCATCATCATGCATGGAGAGATGCTCTTCTATTTTCTTTCCTTTCTTTTTTTTTCTGGGGAGCAAAATCATGGTGGTTTAGGCAAAGAGATGATGTCTCTTGACCACGAGAAGTGCACGAATCTAGAGGAATTGGTTACGTCATACGTGCGATTTGATCTCGAAAAAAAACCAGGAATAATTTTTGGTCAGCAAACATGCAAGTAGACCGCGTTAGGTCAGGATGCCCTCGCTGGCGAAAGCATTTCAACTCAAGCGATACAGATTTAATTATTTCTTTTTCGAATGATTAGCATTGGTTGGAACCGAACGCATGGTTGATGGTCTCCAAATCACCGTGCGGTGCTTTTCGCGGTGAAGCGGCAGTCTAGGCAAAGAGATGTGTGCGTGGTGTGATTTTACCATTTTGCTGTAGCTTGGGCCGTGCATTGCGTTCTAGAATCTAGACCGAGCTTCTAATAGTCTCCCAGTGGTCTGTGTGGGCTGAGTGCTGCTCCATTTAAAGCCGCGTCGCACCTCTTCTTAATGGGCTTAGGCCTATTTTTGCAGCGGAAAAAGTGAAGAAATGATTCCATTCAATTGGAATGGTTTATGGGCTGTTTATATTGATTTTTTCTGATACTTTTTGCTGCGGCTGATCAGGGGTGATTCTGCTGTGGTTCAAGGGTGTTTAGTTGAACACCTAAATTTTATCGTAAAATAACTAATATTTACTAGGTATATTGAATATATATTGATAAGTAGATCAAACACTTCATATTCATACCCCATTAATTTCAACCCACTCGCACCTCTCCTCTCCAATCGCCTTAAGTAGTACGGACAAACAACTCATCTGCTCCCTCCTCGAACTGGCTCATTGGCTTATCCAAAGCCCCATCTCACGCTCTACCGCTCCATTCCAAATTCGGGCGAGAAGGAAAAGGCCACGACAAGCACGTAATGGTGTGTTGGTACACGCAAGGTCGCAAGGAGCAAGCAGTGGCGATGAGTGGGGCCCAGCCTCTTGACTGTGGGACGATGTCCAGGTAAGCGAGAGCGGGGCAAGGATTGCACCGTTGCACGAACTTGGATATAGGCTATGTTTTTTTCTTTTTGGTGGCTTTTAGCTTCGACTTCTTGAAAATCGAAACAAACGAGTTTCTACAGTTATTTCTCTAAACGGTATTCTAAGTTTAAAAGTGTGTATGTTGTCTGTCTAAAAACACAGTTAAAAACATCAACCGTAACTCAAATCCATTAGCTAGGATCCAAAATAACATGACTGTAGACACGCACGGCGTCTGATTTCAACAGGCCACCTGTGTTTATCACGTTAGCCAGCCGTTCCCTTGTGGGTTTGGATCAGAACCATACGATGAGATGACTCCTCCGTTTCGGATGCACATGCACGCACCTCTCAGACCAGCGCCTAGCCGGAGCCACACATGACACGCCTTCCCCATTTGAAATGAAGCGGACGCACACGCACCACTGCAATGTGATAGCGTCCACGCGTAACCGCGCGGCTCCGGCACGCAATGCCGCTGTGAGAAGGAAGGGGACACTGTTCAGTGACCTCTCTCTTGGCTGGGAATTGACAGCGACAATCAATCCAATGACCAAATGACCTGCTTGATGTCAATATCAGCAAGCAAACCAGTGAAGGAAGATGTACTTGTGGACGGATGGATTCTGTTTCAGCTAAAGAGAATCAGATGTGTGCACGTACAAGGGTAAGAACACCCTAGAAGCGATCCTCTTTTCTGTGCACCGGAACGCAACAAATTAAAGAGCAAAATGACAGTTCAACTAGGCTGGAAGGGTGCTTTCCTTGGACCGGATCATCCTCCTTCCAGCAAGATGCTGCAAGGGAATTCCTGAGTAGCTTGAACATATCCGTTCATCTTATGCTCTGTAATGAGCGATCAAACACAGATTGCTTATGGAATTGAATTGTCAAGGAATATTCTAGCTAAGGTGCAATACACAGGACGATGCCTAGTCCCCTTTGGTCCTAAAATTGAAAACCGATCTCATTATTAACTTGTCAAAAAAATGCAGAGGTAGATGCCATCATCATGCATGGAGAGATGCTCTTCTATTTTCTTTCCTTTCTTTTTTTTTTCTGGGGAGCAAAATCATGGTGGTTTAGGCAAAGAGATGATGTCTCTTGACCACGAGAAGTGCACGAATCTAGAGGGAATTGGATACGTCATACGTGCGATTTGATCTCGAAAAAAAAAACCAGGAATAATTTTTTGGTCAGCAAACATGCAAGTAGACCGCGTTAGGTCAGGATGCCCTCGCTGGCGAAAGCATTTCAACTCAAGCGATACAGATTTAATTATTTCTTTTTCGAATGATTAGCATTGGTTGGAACCGAACGCATGGTTGATGGTCTCCAAATCACCGTGCGGTGCTTCTCGCGGTGAAGCGGCGGTCTAGACAAAGAGATGTGTGCGTGGTGTGATTTTACCATTTTGCTGTAGCTTGGGCCGTGCATTGCGTTCTAGAATCTAGACCGAGCTTCTAATAGTCTCCCAGTGGTCTGTGTGGGCTGAGTGCTGCTCCATTTAAAGCCGCGTCGCACCTCTTCTTAATGGGCTTAGGCCTATTTTTGCAGCGGAAAAAGTGAAGAAATGATTCCATTCCAATTGGAATGGTTTATGGGGCTGTTTATATTGATTTTTTCTGAAACTTTTGCTGCGGCTGATCAGGGTGATTCTGCTGTGGTTCAAGGGTGTTTAGTTGAACACCTAAATTTTATCGTAAAATAACTAATATTTACTAGGTATATTGAATATATATTGATAAGTAGATCAAACACTTCATATTCATACCCCATTAATTTCACCATCTCGCACCTCTCCTCTCCAATCGCCTTAAGTAGTACGGACAAACAACTCATCTGCCCCTCCTCGAACTGGCTCATTGGCTTATCCAAAGCCCCATCTCACGCTCTCGCTCCATTCCAAATTTGGGCAGAGGAGAAAGGCCACGACAAGCCTGAATGGTGTGTTGGTACACGCAAGGTCGCAAGGAGCAAGCAGTGGCGATGAGTGGGCCAGCCTCTTGACTGTGGGACGATGTCCGGTAAGCGGAGCGGGCAAGGTTTGCACCGTTGCACCGAACTTGGATATAGGCTATGTTTTTTCTTTTTGGTGGCTTTTAGCTTGACTTCTTGAAAATCGAAACAAACGAGTTTCTCAAGTTATTTCTCTAAACGGTTTTCTAAGTTTAAAAGTGTGTATGTTGTCGTCTAAAAACACAGTTAAAAACATCAACCGTAACTCAAATCCATTAGCTAGGATCCAAAATAACATGACTGTAGACACGCACGGCGTCTGATTTCAACAGGCCACCTGTGTTTATCACGTTAGCCAGCCGTTCCCTTGTGGGTTTGGATCAGAACCATACGATGAGATGACTCCTCCGTTTCGGATGCACATGAACGCACCTCTCAGACGAGCGCCTAGCCGGAGCCACACATGACACGCCTTCCCCCATTTGAAATGAAGCGGACGCACACGCACCACTGCAATGTGATAGCGTCCACGCGTAACCGCGCGGCTCCGGCACGCAATGCCGCTGTGAGAAGGGAAGGGGATGGCTGGTGGTCCACGAGACAGAGACGCTGAGAGGGAGGGAAGGAAGTGCCAAGGCCAAGGTGAAGGTGGTGACACAGACTGCCCACCACAGGGGCTGCGAAAGCAGACTAGTGCCGGTATCTGTATGTATCTATTGGAAATATCAGGAAATATCAGGTATTGGGAGAGATATTTCGGCAAAGTGCAAGGAAGGGCCTTTTAATCATAAAAGTGGAAAAAGAAACCGCCTTAGTTTTCAAAGAGGAGCCTGGTGCGGCTGTACTTTATTGAATTGTACATAGGTCTTTTTTTCAGCTGACTTTTAACTTAAAATTTTTTAAAAAATTAATATTTATTAGACTAATAAGACACAACCAACATAGAAGATATTCGATTAGCTCTGCGATGATTTTACTGAAAGAATAGAGAACGAAAAATTAGCTTTTAGAAGGAGAACGGCGGAATGGGAAAAGTGAGGATGATACGTGTATGAGATGGGAGAGGAGAGTGTGTGATGTTTCGTGACCTCTTGCCCTATCTCTAAGCGGGATGAGAGGAAGTGTATTATTTTGGAAGTCGATATTTATATTAGTTTTTTTCTTTAAATGAAATCGAAGAACAATAGAACGGCCTATAAGCCGTAGAAAAAATACGATCGGTGACAAAGACTGCCCCCACAGGGCTGCGAAAGCAGACTAGTGCCTGTATCTGTATGTATCTCTTGGAAATATCAGGTATTGGAGAGATATTTCGGCAAAGTGCAAGGAAGGGCCTTTTAATTATAAAAGTGGAAAAAAGAAAACCGCCTTAGTTTTCAAAGAGGAGCCTGGCGCAGCTGTACTTTATTGAATTGTACATGGGTCTTTTTTTTCAGTCAACTTTTAGCTTAAATATTTGTACCATCTCTCATAAACAATTTAAAAATCATAAATTTTGATCATAAACTATAAGCTAAAATAAAAACAGATGTTAACTGTCATGCGAGCCATACGTGACGTCACCGGCAAGCAGTAGGGATCCTGAAACTAAGCTGCTCAGTCTTTTCCTTTTTTTTTTTTAGATGAAGCCCACAAATATAGTTTTATTATTTTAAAAGGAGAAATCGTCAACAAAATTAGCCAGCGTGTGAAAGGGAGCCACAAACACACAGAGGAAGGGTCCAAAAGGTCGCGGTAGTAGGGCCCACGGGCCCAAGTACGAGGCAACGCAACAGGAAAAAGCGCAGGAAAGCAAGAGGCAATTCGAGCCCCGAAAGCGCTTTGCCCCGCCTCCCGCAACATGGGGTGGCGATCGCGTCGGGCGACGCCGCGCGCGGATAAGGTCGCCACGCCGTCACGCGTTTCTCTTGCGCCCACGCGCGGCCGCGTCACCACCAGCTCATCGCCGACGCAGCAGCTGCGTAGTACGGCGCAACACCTGCACTGCACTATTCTCCTCGCTCTTCTAGTGCTTGGTGCCATTCGCTCCACTCTCTTTTAGGCTACAGTCCATAGATCGGTAAACGATAGAGCTGACGTGCATGACACATATGGATAGACTCAGGAATCCTTTTAAAAACGTATTTGAGAAATTGTTTATCATATATCGATAGACTTGAAAACCAATTTGAAAAATCGTTTAAAGAAGCCGTTGAAGAAATCGTGTGTGTGTGTGGGGAGGGGCGTTACTTGCTAATTCGTACAGTATGTTACTGCATGACTCTACTCCATGTAGGCTTTCTCAGTAATATGTACTATATTTTGTTAGTGGTCATGCACGCAAGGGCGAATCATCTTCAAGCTGACCCTATTTGGACGGAGAATCGAGAAGGAAAAAGTGCAGATATACGTGTTTAACCGGCGTCCAAATGAACCTCGAGAAAGGACGGACAAGATCCGATCCTGACTCAGCACTGACGCGCGTTTAGGCCGTGGTCGCAATTAAAGTCGATCGCAAGCTTCCAAACCGACCATGTACCAAACGCCAACGGCCTAGAAATTACGCAGAGTCATACGTGCGATTTGATCTCGAAAAAAAACCAGGAATAATTTTTGGTCAGCAAACATGCAAGTAGACCGCGTTAGGTCAGGATGCCCTCGCTGGCGAAAGCATTTCAACTCAAGCGATACAGATTTAATTATTTCTTTTTCGAATGATTAGCATTGGTTGGAACCGAACGCATGGTTGATGGTCTCCAAATCACCGTGCGGTGCTTCTCGCGGTGAAGCGGCGGTCTAGACAAAGAGATGTGTGCGTGGTGTGATTTTACCATTTTGCTGTAGCTTGGGCCGTGCATTGCGTTCTAGAATCTAGACCGAGCTTCTAATAGTCTCCCAGTGGTCTGTGTGGGCTGAGTGCTGCTCCATTTAAAGCCGCGTCGCACCTCTTCTTAATGGGCTTAGGCCTATTTTTGCAGCGGAAAAAGTGAAGAAATGATTCCATTCCAATTGGAATGGTTTATGGGGCTGTTTATATTGATTTTTTCTGAAACTTTTTGCTGCGGCTGATCAGGGGTGATTCTGCTGTGGTTCAAGGGTGTTTAGTTGAACACCTAAATTTTATCGTAAAATAACTAATATTTACTAGGTATATTGAATATATATTGATAAGTAGATCAAACACTTCATATTCATACCCCCATTAATTTCAGCCCACTCTCGCACCTCTCCCTCTCCAATCTGCCTTAAGTAGTACGGACAAACAACTCATCTGCTCCCTCCTCGAACTGGCTCATTGGCTTATCCAAAGCCCCCATCTCACGCTCTACCGCTCCATTCCAAATTTGGGCAGCAAGGAAAAGGCCACGACAAGCCTGTAATGGTGTGTTGGTACACAGCAAGGTCGCAAGGAGCAAGCAGTGGCGATGAGTGGGGCCCAGCCTCTTGACTGTGGGACGATGTCCAGGTAAGCGAGAGCGGGGCAAGGATTGCACCGTTGCACGAACTTGGATATAGGCTATGTTTTTTTTTTTTGGTGGCTTTTAGCTTCGACTTCTTCGAAAATCGAAACAAACGAGTTTCTACAAGTTATTTCTCTAAACGGTATTCTAAGTTTAAAAGTGTGTATGTTGTCTGTCTAAAAAACACAGTTAAAAACATCAACCGTAACTCAAATCCATTAGCTAGGATCCAAAATAACATGACTGCAGACACGCACGGCGTCTGATTTCAACAGGCCACCTGTGTTTATCACGGTAGCCAGCCGTTCCCTTGTGGGTTTGGATCAGAACCATACGATGAGATGACTCCTCCGTTTCGGATGCACATGAACGCACCTCTCAGACGAGCGCCTAGCCGGAGCCACACATGACACGCCTTCCCCCATTTGAAATGAAGCGGACGCACACGCACCACTGCAATGTGATAGCGTCCACGCGTAACCGCGCGGCTCCGGCACGCAATGCCGCTGTGAGAAGGGAAGGGGATGGCTGGTGGTCCACGAGACAGAGACGCTGAGAGGGAGGGAAGGAAGTGCCAAGGACAAGGTGAAGGTGGTGACACAGACTGCCCACCACAGGGCTGCGTTGCGAAAGCAGACTAGTGCCGGTATCTGTATGTATCTATTGGAAATATCAGGAAATATCAGGTATTGGGAGAGATATTTCGGCAAAGTGCAAGGGAAGGGCCTTTTAATCATAAAAGTGGAAAAAAGAAAACCGCCTTAGTTTTCAAAGAGGAGCCTGGTGCGGCTGTACTTTATTGAATTGTACATAGGTCTTTTTTTTCAGCTGACTTTTAACTTAAAATTTTTTTAAAAATTAATATTTATTAGACTAATAAGACACAACCAACATAGAAGATATTCGTATTTAGCTTCTGCTGATGATTTTTGGCTGAAAATGAATAGCAGTAACTGAAAAAATTAGCTTTTAGAAGGAGAACGCGAGCAGTGGGAAAAGTGAGGGATGATATGTGTATGAGATGAGAGCGAGAGGAGTAGCGTGTGTGATGTTTCCGTGACCTCTTGCCCTATCTCTTAAGCGGGGATGAGAGAAGTGTAGAAGCTATTTTGAGAAGTCAGATATTTATATTAGTTTTTTGTTTCTTTAAATAGAAATCAGAAGCAGAAACAAATAGGAACGGCCTATAAGCCGTAGAAAAAAATACGATCGGTGACAAAGACTGCCCCCACAGGGCTGCGAAAGCAGACTAGTGCCTGTATCTGTATGTATCTCTTGGAAATATCAGGTATTGGGAGAGATATTTCGGCAAAGTGCAAGGGAAGGGCCTTTTAATTATAAAAGTGGAAAAAAGAAAACCGCCTTAGTTTTCAAAGAGGAGCCTGGCGCAGCTGTACTTTATTGAATTGTACATGGGTCTTTTTTTTCAGTCAACTTTTAGCTTAAATATTTGTACCATCTCTCATAAACAATTTAAAAATCATAAATTTTGATCATAAACTATAAGCTAAAATAAAAAAAACAGATGTTAACTGTCATGCGAGCCATACGTGACGTCACCGGCAAGCAGTAGGGATCCTGAAACTAAGCTGCTCAGTCTTTTCCCTTTTTTTCTTTTTTTTAGATGAAGCCCACAAATATAGTTTTTATTATTTTAAAAAGGAGAAATCGTCAACAAAATTAGCCAGCGTGTGAAAGGAGAGCCACAAACACACAGAGGAAGGGTCCAAAAGGTCGCCGGTAGTAGGGCCCACGGGCCCAAGTACGAGGCAACGCAACAGGAAAAAAGCGCAGGAAAGCAAGAGGCAATTCGAGCCCCGGAAAGCGCTTTGGCCCCGCCTCCCGCAACATGGGGTGGCGATCGCGTCGGGCGACGCCGCGCGCGGATAAGGTCGCCACGCCGTCCACGCGTTTCTCTTGGCGCCCACGCGCGGCCGCGTCACCACCAGCTCATCGCCGACGCAGCAGCTGCGTAGTACGGCGCACACACCCTGCACTGCACTATTCTCCTCGCTCTTCTAGTGCTTGGTGCCATTCGCTCCACCTCTCTTTTTAGGCTACAGTCCATAGATCGGTAAACGATAGAAAGCTGACGTGCATGACACATATGGATAGACTCAGGAATCCTTTTAAAAAAACGTATTTGAGAAATTGTTTATCATATATCGATAGACTTGAAAACCAATTTGAAAAATCGTTTAAAGAAGCCGTTCGAAGAAATCGTGTGTGTGTGGGGAGGGGCGTTACTTGCTAATTCGTACAGTATGTTACTGCATGACTCTACTCCATGTAGGCTTTCTCAGTAATATGTACTATATTTTGTTAGTGGTCATGCACGCAAGGGCGAATCATCTTCAAGCTGACCCTATTTGGACGGAGAATCGAGAAGGAAAAAAGTGCAGATATACGTGTTTAACCGGCGTCCAAATGAACCTCGAGAAAGGACGGACAAGATCCGATCCTGACTCAGCACTGACGCGCGTTTAGGCCGTGGTCGCAATTAAAGTCGATCGCAAGCTTCCAAACCGACCATGTACCAAACGCCAACGGCCTAGAAATTACGCAGAGTCTCAATCAAATTTCACCGTGAGATGGCCCCGCACGTGACTCCCGTTAATTTAAATTAAAATATTAACTCATCCACGTAGATAGGCTAGAATTATGATTCGATCAAACAAGGCCTAAGTTTGTAACCTCAGAATCCCAGTAAAATACAGCTAATCGGCACCAAATCAATATTATCAACATATATAAAATATACGTGAAGGAAAAGTAGCTTGGCGTCCATCCAATATCGGGCTATGACTAGGCAGCGTGAGAGGCTCCACATGTGATGTTCCCATTTGACATTGGCAGATTATGGTTTTTGAGGAAGGTGATGGAGAAAGCTACCATGTTGCAACCATCAGCCCCCGTTGATGTTGCTCTTAGCTCCTCCTCTCCCTCTTCTCTCTTCTCCATACCATTCTCCTTACCTTCTTCTTCGGCATCTATCGTAGCTCCACACTCCTCCCCTTCCCTCCACCCCTCCTCCCTCACCAATGGCTGGCAGTGACCACGCCCAGTGCCATCTCCTTTTCCCTACTCTCACGCTGCTTAACCTAATATTCACCGCACCGCCCTCCGACGCCGCTCATCACCCTTCTTCGTAGGGGTGCAAATGGTACGTGTTAATCTCAATTTTGTCAAATTTTCCAAAACAATAAAATTTTCATTTTTTGCTTTGATCTCTTGTTTCCTCAAACTATTCTCCACAAATCTCAAAGCAAATCAACCTCTAAACCTTGCCAGCTCGGCCGGATTGGGAGAGAGAAGAAACGACACTGTGTATGTCCGAAAACAGTCGCCGCCACCCTGTTTTGCCGCCGCTCACACCCCCTGCGTGACCCTCTCCTCTGCGCCTTCTCCGCCAACGTGGCACAGTGGATAGCCTTCCCCAGACCCCGCTAAACCCGCAGCCAGGCCGCCGTGTCCTCTCTTTTTGGCTGTCGGTCCAATCCGCCGCCGCCACCACCTCTCCGAGTTCTCCTGTTGCGCCACCTCTCCTGAGCGGACAGACTCCATTGCAGCCTTGCTCCCCACCGCCCTGGCAACCCTGAACGGCCCCGAGACGTGGCACACCGCCGGCCAAGTATTGCCGCCGCCCTTATCTCATTTTCCGGCCAACTCCATCCCACCGACTTACACTGCCTATTTAACCGATTGAGGACCTCTACAGTGGTCACAACACCTCCCCGAAGTCCACCGACAACCCCAATCAAACCCTAGCCGCCACCATTCTCCGTAATTGCAAAAATCCCCAAAGTATAGCCCTAGAGCAATGTCGGTTCTCCGCCCTTCCATTCTTCAATTGATTTCGCCTATAGCATCCCCATGGCCCTAGAAACAATCCCCAACCATTGCCCTAACTCCTCGGCCACTCTACTTCTCCAGCACCGTGAGCCTCTTCTTCTCCAAGAACGGCAGCCGTAGCCAGCCCAGCTCCGCCCTCCCTAGCCCCGACCAACTCCTCCCCGAGTCCCTTGGAACCCTAGTGATGCTCAAACCCTGGCCAATTTGCCCTAAGAAGCCTCCTCTCCTCCCCGATTTCAAAATCGGCCGAATTGGGGGAAAAACTCGCCGTCGGCGATTGCCGCCTCCGGCGGACCCCTAACCACCGAAAATGGAACTCTGGCCCCATGAGCAACTCATCCATGGTCTTAGATTCCGTCGCAACCCACCCAAACTCCCTCGTCGGCCGCCGCCTTTTTCCTCTATTCCGTCGGCCGTATGCGGGCGAGAGGAAGAAGAAGCATCAGTGTGCCGCCGCTTGCCGCTTCGCTCGACCGAGCCGCCCATCCCGGCCGCACTGGCTGCCTGCCCAGCGCCCAGACCCGGCCGCACCGACCGAGCGCCCCGCGCCATACCAGATCCGACCCGCACTGCCTTGCCAAGCCGTGCCGTCGTGCCTCGACCGCCCGACCGCACCCGCCTGCGCGCCCGACCGAGCTGTGTGACGCGGTGGAGCCAACCAGCGCGCCCGACGCCTGACCGCCCGCCGCCTGAGTCGGGTGAGCCGCACCGCCTGCCGCCCGAGTCCGTCCCATCGACCATGTTGGATCAACTCGGTTCCACCGAGTCGGTTCGCCGCGCCCGTTCCAACCGGCTCGAGCCCGATGCATCCGACTCGAGCGATGAATAGTAAACCCTAGAAAAATTCAGAAAAATCCAAAAAAAATCCAAAAAATAAGTTTATACCCATTGTGACCGTTTTGAGCCCACCAACCCATTTCTCAGGCCCATTTCCCCATATGACACTCCTTTAAGCCCAAAATTTCATTTATTTGATTTTTCAGATTTTCTTTCTTTATTTTATTTCTTTATTCCTAGCCCAAACCTTCGGGCATGGAGTTAATTTATTTTAATTTGTTTTTGTGTTAGCCTCGGACGCCGGAGGTTCTCAAGAGCTGGAAGGAGAAGATCAAGTCCAAGCCCAATTTTCTGGAGAGTACGAGTTAGTCGAGATCATAGACCCGCAAGGCAAGTTACGCATCCTTGATCATGTTGAACCCGTAATTGCCTTATTTATTTATTTAATTTGTAATTTTATTATGTTATTTTTCAAGTCAATATTTTGGGTAAAATTTATATTAGAATGACATGATATTAGTTATGCCCTACCACCTGAAAAAGCCCCGATTAATTTGATGGACATATTTGCCTTGAAAGACATAGTAAAATAATTATAATAGTTAAATAAACATGGTAGTTCAGGGACTCACCAAAATATTTTCACTGTTAGGAATTTTAGCATTTGTCTAGAATTTTGAAAAGTTGGAACTGGGGTAAGCGAGGATCACAGAGGTGAATCCAAAGACCTTACCCTAGGGTGGAGGCTTGGATGAGGATTGGTGGCGGTCGCTGCAACCGAATATGGGTTTGTGCATGGTTATGGCCTCGATGAAAATATAAGGACTAGACCCTTATCTTTGAGTAAAAGAACATAGTACTCGCCCAACCACAAGCGTTGACTTGGTCAAACCGGCTTTAGTAATCGCTCAAGTTCGATTGAACCTCTGCAACCGGTTGGGGGAGTCGGAGGGTGAGTTGTATGGGAGGTGGTTAACCATACAACAAGAGGGACCGCCATGAGTCGGAGGAGATCCGTGGGGTCATCCGAGCTCATGGGGATCAAGGACCTACTGGGCAGAGACTATATAAAGAATTGAGCAGTGAACAACTTTGTTTTCTTAACTCTGTCGCGGGAGTTGAGAGATCTTGTGGGTAAAGCAGGGCAACTCTGCAGAGTCATAAAATGATGGTATTCGAATCGCGTGCTTCCTGTAAATGAAGCTATGTTTGATGGGTGATTCGGTAACAAAGCATAAGTAGATTTGAGAATGGTTTGGTGATGTTGAAGGCTAATAATCACGCTTGAAAACCCCTGCTTACTTTAATGAAGTTACTTTCATGTTTTAATTGATTCTCAACTAAATCGCATCCACACAAAGTAATAAACATGTTTCCCTCTATCTTGATATGCCATGCATATAGTTATTGTTAAGCTCCGCGTGACTTGCTGAGTACGGTAGTTGTACTCATACTTGCTAAAATCATAAACAGAAACTGCCAGTTTTGAGGAGCCATGCGAAGATGATGAGACAACATTCTATGAAGTAGAAGAAGCTTGGGATTAAGGTCATCCTCCACTCGAGTATGCCTGTGGTATCTTTTTGCTGTGATGTAAATTAGGCCTTTGGCCCTACTGTGAACCTTGCCTTTAAGCCTTTATAATGTAATAAAGTCGACTTCTGTTCTTGAGCTTGTGTTGGCAATGTTATACACTCGATGGATATCCTCGCAGCTGAACAATCCTGGGCAGTTGCGAGGGTTTCATAACGCTCCTAGAAATGGGGGTGTTACAATGCTATACCGTTAAAACACTTTAGTTTTCTTTAGTTTTTTTTAGAGAAACAGGCAGAATACAGGTGGTAGAACGAATCTCGCCATTAATATTTTCTCGTCTCAGACAGCAGTATGTCGCACTGTGACAAAGGAGGGTTCGCAAACAGCTCGAGATCGCGTCCCAGTCTCACTTGGACTGCATCTCTGCATGCAGGCCCTGGTCCCACCAGCAGCCAAACAACACAACTTGATCACGTCATGTCATGCCACGTCACCCTCCCGTTCCCATTTGCAAAGAGAAATGCTAGTCTATCCATCCGTTCCGTTTTACTTGCTTATCGTTCAAGGAAAGGATGCCACTCTTATCCATTTGAAACAATTTGAAACTATAGGATCTGTTCTATCCGACTTTTGGTCTTTTTCCGTTTCTAACTTTTAAACAAAATATTTTTTAAAAACGAAGTTTATAAGTAAATTATAGTGCACATTAAAAAGTCATCATTTGTATCGGTCAAAATCGCATACGAGTATCTCTCTCCATAATCTCTGTTATGAACAGTCAAAATTCAAAATTTTCAGCCAAAAAGCATAAGCCGCAGCCACAAAGAACAGACCCATATGACTCCACTCCAAACGGTTTCAGCTTCTAACTTATTTTGGCTTATTTAAGTTATAAGCCACTTGTAACGTGTCGATTTCTAATTTCAGCTTATTTTAGCTTTTTGGAGTTTTCAGCTTTTTCGTCTTTTCTTTTACCCTTATTCCTTTGCATTGTTCATGATGATATAACGAGTTTTATTTTCTTTTTCTATTTTTTTCTTAGAAAAACTATCGCCACATCATGATTTTAACCATAAGCTAAAAGACATTGTTAAAAGTATGAACCGGAGGGAAGTTGGAGCATCACCTATCTTCTTTGTCCCTGGTCTTTTTGCTTTACTTTTTTAAACGGTAGTAGATGATAGAGATGATAACACGAAAGGTGTATATAGTTTTGAGCTTAGCATCTATTTTAAAAAAAATATTCTATTTATTTTGATTTTTAAATAGCAAAAAAATCAAAAACAAAAAAATCATTTCTCTCGCTCGCGGCTAAGCCAACTGTAACATGTGCGTGCATGTGTTACGCGGCTTGCCGGTTCTTACCACTTCTACTGCTACTACTTGTTTGCACCGTCACCATTGACCACTACGTTGTCGTGTCAAGCTGATCGTGTAAATCGTTTTTTTTTCTTTTGAGAGGTTGCTCCTTAATTCAACTTTCACTGGGTAAAAAAATACGGGGATGTTTTTTTGAGTAGAATGATCGCAAAAAGAATACGATGATGCTGATTGATCTGGAATAAGTAGCTCCGTAATGAACCCAATCAATCAATCCGATTACGCGTGTTGTTAATTATCCGAATTAAACATGGTGTCTGAACTCTGAACCGAGAGACAAAATGCTAGCATTCGATTAGACGCCTAAAACGACGAAAATAAATTTTAATAAATGGATAAGGCAAGCAACGCGCGCACTCCACCGTGGCCAGCTGATCTAATCCTGTCTAGCTAGGACGCTAAGGGCTATGTACAACGGTGTATATTAATTATCTATAAATTTTATCATGTAGAATATGAGGTAATGTGAAAAGAGAAAATGAGTATAGAGAATTAAGTCGTCTCTTATGCGCTAGTCGATTATAACACGATAAATAAGATATATTGTGTCATAAATAAGCTGTATATAGAAACATACAAAAAAACAATTTATTGTATGAGATATTTTTAATATTATCTATAAATAATATAGAAAATATTATAAACAGTGGTTATCTGTACTATTATCCATGATCCAGTAGAGAATTCACATACTACCTGATGAGAGACACGCAGCGTCCTAATCTCCCAAAAGCAGAGCGCCTAATACCCCAATTAATTAGTGATAAGCACCCGTGCCAATCACATCATACGGTTCCACTGAAAATTCCTCTCTATAAATATCCCCGCACCCACACCGAGTCCTCCCTCCTACTTGCTACTTTTCTCTCCTCTAGACTTCACACGCGAACGAATCAAAGCATCAGGCATCTCTCCTCGCCTCTCCCCCTCTCCTCTTTCCCAACAAACTCAAAGCCATGGCGCTCACGCTGCGGTCCTCGACGTCGTTCCTGCCCCCGGTCGACCCCTCCTCCAAGCTCCACAAGCCCGCCGCCGACGACGCGTCGCCGTGCTGCGTCTCCCTCCCGCCCGCGCCGGCCACCGCGCGCAGGCTGCGCCTCGTCCGGGCGGGAGCGGCACAGGCGCCGCTGGACCGCGCGCCGGTTCCCGAGCTGCTGCACGGCCAGGGCCAGGGCCACGAAGGTGGCGCGCCGCCACCGGGGGTACCGGTGTACGTGATGCTGCCGCTGGACACGGTGGGCCCCGGCGGGCAGCTGTCGCGGGCGCGAGCGCTGGCGGCGAGTCTGATGGCGCTGCGGAGCGCGGGGGTGGAGGGGGTGATGGTGGACGTGTGGTGGGGCGTGGTGGAGCGGGAGGGGCCAGGGCGCTACGACTGGGATGCCTACGCCGAGCTCGTGCGCATGGTGGAGCGCGCCGGACTCCGCCTCCAGATGGTCATGTCCTTCCACCAGTGCGGCGGCAACGTCGGCGACTCCTGCCAGTAAGCAACACTCCCACCATTTTCCTTTAGTTTAATTAGCTCGTGCTTTATGTTCTACTAGTATCAGGAAAAGTCACGGTTAAATTGGTTCAATTCGATTCGTTTCCTTCTGAAATTTGGAGCTGGCGATGGTTCAAAGTCAGATAGAGTGTGTGACAGTACATGGCGATTGTTGTTGTGCAAGTGTTCTTTTTTCAGGAACCAGTTGTTCTATTTAGCTTCAACGGGTTGCAAAAACTTAATTAGGGGCACAAGTTATTGTTACATGGCGATTAATTATAAGATTTTGACCTTTTTTTGTTGTTGTTGGTTTCTTGCACGCGAGGATATGTACTTCCCTAAGGTCTGTACGCAATCCAAGTGGCAAGGGGAAAGCATAAAGCGATAGAAAAAAAGAGGAGATGATATTAACACAGACAATGAAGGAAAGGATCGAATGGTTCCCCAATAACAAGTGAACAAATGGCTTCCTGCTAGTGCCTAATGCTAACCAACGAATACCTGCTCTTCCCACAAGATAGCACTCTATTTTCGATTGAGCTAGGTGACTGTTATCTGTAGCTTAAGCAATCAAAGAATGATCAAATTCTAAGTTACACGTGCAGATAACATCAAAATCGAAGCTGTAACTATTTCACTCTGTGCAGCAAATTAGGTGTGTGACTAATGAATAGTATCTGACTCTGAAATTAATTGTCGTGTGAATGATGTTGCAGCATCCCGTTGCCGGCATGGGTGCTGGAGGAGATGAGCGTCAACCCGGACATTGTGTACACGGACAGGTCCGGCCGGCGAAACCCCGAGTACATCTCCCTCGGCTGCGACGCGCTGCCGGTGCTCAAGGGCAGGACCCCCATCCAGGCCTACTCCGACTACATGCGCAGCTTCCGCGAGAGATTCCGCGACTACCTCGGCAACATCATCGTGGTAAGAAACCCATCCGTCTCCAAACACTGCAGTTGCACTTACAATTGAGCATGTACATGTTGCAGTCTGATGATGTGAGCGACGATCTGAGATTAAACCACACTGTGTTTTTTGCTCTAATTCTTGCAGGAGATCCAAGTCGGCATGGGGCCTTGCGGTGAGCTGAGGTATCCTTCCTACCCAGAGGCCAATGGCACCTGGCGTTTCCCAGGCATCGGCGAGTTCCAATGCTATGACAAGGTAGGCAACGACAACACACACTATACTAGTATTTACTAGTAGAGCGTTTCCTTGGAATCGTTAGTGAATTGGTTTGGTGCGTTTGGTTGGTGCAGTACATGCGGGCGTCGCTGCAGGCGGCGGCGGTGGCGGCAGGGCACGAGGAGTGGGGGAGGAACGGGCCGCACGACGCCGGCGAGTACAAGCAGCTCCCGGAGGAGACGGGCTTCTTCCGGCGGGACGGCACGTGGAGCACCGAGTACGGCCACTTCTTCCTCGAGTGGTATTCGGGGATGCTCCTGGAGCACGGCGACCGCGTCCTGGCCGCCGCCGAGGCCGTCTTCAGCGGCACGGGCGCCACGCTGTCCGCCAAGGTCGCTGGCATCCACTGGCACTACCGGACGCGCTCCCACGCCGCCGAGCTCACGGCGGGGTACTACAACACGCGGCACCGCGACGGGTACGCGCCCATCGCCCGGATGCTGGCTAGGCGGGGCGCGGTGCTCAACTTCACGTGCATGGAGATGAGGGACGAGCAGCAGCCGGCGCACGCCAGCTGCTCGCCGGAGCTCCTGGTGCAGCAGGTCAGGGCTGCGGCGCGGGCGGCGCGCGTGGAGCTCGCCGGCGAGAACGCGCTGGAGCGGTACGACGAGTCGGCGTTCTCGCAGGTTGTGGCGACCGCCGCCGGCGCGGGGCTGAGCGCGTTCACGTACCTGCGCATGAACAAGAAGCTGTTCGACGGCGACAACTGGCGGCAGTTCGTGGCGTTCGTGAAGGCCATGGCTGACGGCGGCGCGAGGACGGCGCTGCCGAGGTGCGACACGGGGCACTCGGACCTGTACGTCGGGTTCCTGGACGCCGCCAAAGAGCGCAGGGCGCCGGAGGCAGAGGCCACCGCCGCCGCGGCATAGTAGGGACGCCTCGTGCCTGTGCTGCGCGTATATACACACACACACGATACACCATGATGTTGTATATATATGTTCATGACACGCACCCTTGTGTATCGGAAAGGGAAGTGTACATGATCATCAGGTCGGGGGCTTGCTTCGACCAGGCATGTCCAATTCATACTTAGGCTACCTAAGTTTTTGATTCCTTTTGGAATTGTAATCCAAAATGAGCAGCTTTGCAATTGTTCATCGTGTACCGTAGTACCAGTTGACTCCTGTAATTTTTTTTGTCTTTTCAGTAATTTTAATTTTTGGCTTATCGTCGTGATCGTTATTCATTAGACTTGCTGGAGTTCCAATTGTTCATTCAGACGGCACCTTGTGACCAGCGCTCGCGGTTTTTTCACCACGCATTTCCCAGTTGAATTGGTCCACAGAATAACTAGTTAATTGGACCGACGTTGTGAACTTTCTAGGCCGCATGGGCTTTCATTAGGCCTACTAACGGGCCGAAGCTCAGCATAAGCCTAGTCTAAATCCAAAATTTTGTTACTTTAATCCAATCCAGTCTAAATACAAAAATATGAAACCTATATCCAATTCAGGCCCAAATGAAGGCTTGGACCTTGATCCAAGCCATTTGCATGCACTAATACTAATCCTCCTCTTCAGCCTTCCTTTTAGACTCCATAGCTTGCCTCATGTTACCTCTCTCCTATACTAATACCAAGGCCTAAAGTCTGGTCGAGTCTAGCCCAAATCTGACTCAAAAAACAATGCATTCAAAATTCATCTAGCCCAGATACAATTTCAGACTGATCTGATCCAAAAGTCTGGACCGGCCGAGCCCATTAGCAGCTTTCATTGGGGTCAACGAGCACGTTCCCTCTTCGCTACGCTTTTATTTATGCTGAATTCATTGGCCCGGCCCACGCGTACCAAGTAAAACGTACAAATTTTTCCAACACTGTCTTCACGCGTACATTATGTTTGACCACGTTACGGAGTCAAATGACAGTAGGAGGCAAAACTGAAATGTTATGCTCAGTGCATACAGACACTTCAGCAGTAAAAAGTTGCCACGATTCTACGAACTGCAGATTAGCCTACAATCTCTTCAAATCTTATGTGCTCTGAGCCCAGGAGCGCATCACATTCCCTCAAATCGTTAACAATTCTTCAAATCTTATGACAATAGGATGAAAAAAAAAGAAAGAAAGAAATGTTATGCCTTGCCTGGTTCTTGAAGCTGGGGACATGCATACCGGCTCAGTCCCTTGGTAGAAAAGGTGTAGAAATTAAACCGGTTTATCTGCACAAGAGAATATATGCATGCCAGGTAATTAGAAGGGATCAACAGCAAAACTTTGACGGATGGAATATATAATATGATGAAATATCACTCCTGGACAATGAATCCATAATCTTCTGCTGAATGCGAAGGTAGGAGATATGGCTTCGGCTTATGTTTATTAGCTGCGGAGAACGAGTACGGAGTAACAGAAATTCACGTGTGATTTTGACCGATATAAATGAAGTCGCTACAGTGTGTACTACAATCAACTTATAATCCCGTTTAAAAACTAGTTATTATAGAAAAACTAAAAAACAGTTTGAAAAACTGAAAAGAAGAGGTCAACGTGCTGTTATCAATTCCCACTAGCAAACAGTGGTCCAGGATGATGTAGAGCGTCCATCTCGGGCCTATTCTTTTGATTAAGTTTTGTAATTTTTACTATAATTTATTAGTTTAATAAATAACCATCGATGAGGAAAGCCAATAACCGTTTTAAAACAAAAGGAACATGCCCTTTTAGCAGGCCGCGAACCTCGGGCGGAACAGCGCGGTTGAGTGCAGAATGCATCAGAACTCGAAAATGTTGGCTATCCCCAACGGGCCCAACAAGAAATCGGTCATTTCAGCCTGAATGGATTAGCCGCTTGGTTTCCGTACGCCCGTGCCTAATCTCGAATTTTTTTGTCCATCTGGCCCTTGGGATTTTTTTTTAAAATATGACACGAGGAGACATGTTTTTGCACAATTGACCTCATCCCAATCACATAACCACCGACGGTCGATATATGGCAGTTCCACGACGAGGGTACGGAACAACGGCTGGGGAGCGTGAGCTTTTGCCTCCCGTGCATGCGCGTGTGGAACGGTTCAACGGGGGCTCACCCGGGAGCTACAATGTTTGAAATACCGTGATCAAAGCGTCGTGGTCAAGGCCATGATCGAAATACCGTGGTTGAAGCGTCATAGTCGAAGTCATGATCGAAGTGTCTTGGTCGAAGCGTCGTGGTCGAAGTACCGTGGTTGAAGGGGCGTGGTCGAAGTGCGCGCCAGGGAAGACATAAGTCCGCGCTCCTCGGCCGCTGCTCCGTGCCCTTTGGACACAGAGTTGCCACGCGTCAATCACCGATGGTTCCGCGGTCGGGAGGAGGTTAATTACGTAAAAACACATCCTCCCGTGCTATATCTACAAAAAAAAACAGTCCTGGGTAAGATGGGCGAAAAAACTCCCTAATCTCTATCATCGTTTGGTCATAGCCCAGCCTACTATATGTAAATTCACTGAAAAGGAGTAGTTTATTATCTCAAAAAGAAAATCAAAGGAGCAGACAGAACATGGTAACCGGATTTTGCGTTTTTCCATTCGCAATTTTTCCATCCGCCATTGTTAATTGGAAAGTTTTAAAAACATATTTTTTGAAAAGCAAATACTTCAAGTTGTGCAATATTGTATAGCTAGATATGTTTACATGGTAGGGCTAGAATATTCGTGATACAGTATTATGTATTTTGGATGGAGTCACGTGGGATTCTAGATTTACGTACTATATTATGTGCCTAGAATGTTCAAGACATGTATAAAAATATTTTTGTCGTCCGACTAGGATTTTAAAATATGGGAAAAATGCTGGCCCGTTTATTTCGGTTTTTAAGTGGTTTCTGGCTTTCGATTGATAGTTTTTAACTAGAATTACACCGTAACACATGTTAGTCTTTTCTAAATCATTTAATCAAAATAAAAAAGAAAAAACATTGTTATATTTCCACAGACAATATAAAGGAAAAAGGAAAAAAGCAAAAAGGAAAAAGAAAAGGTAAAAAGGTAAATAAATGAAATTAAGAAGTCAACGTGTTTATTCCGACTTCTAACTTCTGAAAGCTAGAAACTAGAAGCTGAAGCTAAAATAAACGGGGTCTCAATCTTATCTCTTTATTAAAACTGAGTAAAATCTATGGACAAGCTACAAAACGGATAAATTTTCACAAGCGTAAGAAAATCACTTTACATGTGATATGTGAACACCAAAACAGAATAAGTAAAATCTATGGACACCTAAACCCAAAGGATTCATCTCTCAGAACCAAATGAAACAAGACCAATTTAAGCCCCGCTCCAAATGTTTCGGTTTCTGTTTTTTTCAATATTTCAGCTTGTTTAAATCAAAAGTCACTTGAAAAATGTGAGCTTCTAATTTTAGCTAATTTTATTTTTTTGGTATTTCTTTTTTCATCTTATTGCTTTGCATTGTTCGTGATATAATATTTTTTTAATTTTTTAATTTAATAACTCAAAAAAAAACCTTCGCTATAATATAATTATAGAAAAAAACTAACGGTCAAAGCCGTATATTTATTCTCTTTGAAGCAGGTTAATAGATCACCTACTTAGGAATAAAATGGTTGAGTATCTGTCGCAGAAACTGCTGCTCCTCGGAAAGTTGTGCCATCCTCGAAACTTGGCAACTTCGTGCCTCATTGCACCTGTCGCAGATAAAACAAAGCCAAGCCGACGAGGATGGCAGGGAGGGGTGCTGGTGGTATTTCAATTTTTTAGATTTTAATAAAATTTAAAAGCATCGGTACCATTTGACCTATCTTATCAAATATTATTGTATTGTACGATTTTTTAATCCCAATTATCTTTAATTTTTGACTCTCGACAAAAATTATATTTATTTGGTGCGCTAAGAATAGAGAACCTAGTTAAGAATAACAGTCGCGTACTAGCTCTGCCGCTCCTCAGGAGGCACACACCTAGTTAAGAATAATAATAGTTGCGTACTCTCTGGCTCTGCTGCTCCTAGGATAGATGTGTCTCTTTCGTGCCTCGCTGCACCTCTTCCAAGTAAAACGAAACAGCGGCACGCCCGCGGCGGATATTTGAAGAAACAGCTTAGAGAATATGCTCCATTTGTTTCGGATTCAAGAGCCAAAAGCCATAAAAAAAAAAGAAAAAAGAACGGGACTAGCGTCTTGTGAGATCGGGCACTTGTGGTTTGTTCCGGGCTTCTTTCTGGCTCTGACATTGGTCACCGCGCGTTTCCCAGTTGAGTTGGTCGACAGAATTAAGTACTAATGTAATGGGCAGGCGTTGTGAACTTTCTGGGCTTCTTGTGGTTTAGGCTGTCAACGACAATGGCCGTGAATCTCTCTTCGTTACGCTTTTAGTGGATTTATCCAAGTTGAATTCATTAGGCCGGCCGACGCGTACCAAGTCAAACGTACAGAATTTTCCACGCGTACTTTATGTTTGACCACTTTACGGAGTCAAATGACAACAGGGTGCAAAACAGAAAAATTATGCTCTATTCGCGTACAGACACTTCAGCAATAAACACTGCAACGATTCTAAGAACAAGAGAGAAGAAAAAGGGAACGAAAAAGAATGAGCTGCAAAATAGTCTGCAATCTCTTCAACCCGTGGATTGAATCTTATCTGGTCCGGATGCTGGAGTAAAATCACA
Organism: Bonia amplexicaulis; assembly: GCA_036346245.1. Classification (NCBI taxonomy): domain Eukaryota; kingdom Viridiplantae; phylum Streptophyta; class Magnoliopsida; order Poales; family Poaceae; genus Bonia; species Bonia amplexicaulis. The sequence continues at coordinate 2,129,879 of CM070764.1, forward strand.
TTCCCTCAAATCGGAAACAATTCGAAGGTGGCAAACATTGTACTGAAACGTGAGCATGAACAATACAGATGTACAAGTAGACTCTATTTATGGAAAAGGAGCCCTTTCAATAGTGAACTGTACATGATAATTTAAACCGGGAGTAGTGAAGGAACCATGGGACGCAGTGGAAAACACCACAGATGCATCATAGCGAAAAGGGCTTTGCATACACATCAAATGGCTCGCATGAAGTTAGCTGTGGCTCCTGCAGAGTAGACAGAACAATCAGTATAGTTGCCAATCTGAAAAGATAAGAATTGTTCATACAACCAAATATTATGTTCCAAAGTAATTGTGCGCATTATTATGCCTTAATATACAGATTTGCCAAGCATATACTGGGATGCGTATGCCAAGCCCAAGAATTTACCTGTCTCAATCCACCAGTAGTAACGCTCCCCCCTGTAAGAAGCATTGTAATAAGCGATGTAGCAGCACCACCACCACCCATTGAACCACCTGTGTCCCGTATTCTCTCACGCATGGAGTTCAGGATACTCCCATAGGTGGTGCCCTGCCCACGTTCAATAGCTTGGATAAAGCAAAATGTCATTGCACCAGTCGAAGTGATCTTTGACAAAGCCTGATTGGAGAAATTCCAAATGAATCACATGTTAAAGCAGAGGAAAACAAAACCTAAGAACAGTGAGAAAATTGTATGAAAGCACGATCTACCAATGGAATTCTTGCTAAAACTATCTTTTAAACAAATTCACCTGATAATTGTAGAAGAATAACACATATACATTATAATCAGAGCTCACTTTACAGAGAAGAAATTAATTTCAACTTACTGAAGTATCTGCAGATGTCTGATTATCATCACAACCGCTAAATGAAATAGCTTCCCCACCACTAGTGCCTTTCCAGACACCAGATCGTGGCCGGTGATCTTCCCACACATATTGCCCACTCCTGTATCAAAATTCACAATAGATAAGAAATGTTAGCTGAAGAGATTTCCATCAAAAATAGAATGTTCTATAGAGCTATGCTAGTCAAAACAAAACCTACTGAAAGAAACACAGGGTTACAATTTAGCCTTGAAGTACATCACTATCCTAGGCTAGATAAAATTTTAATTGACGCACCAGGGACAATTTAACTGAGCATATATATGTCGCAAAGGCTGGAATAAGGTGTGAAAAAGGTTATGGGACGGTAAATAATATGACACCAAAACTGTCGCCAACAAATGACAATCACATAACATTTAATTCTCAATTTCATTTGGATATTTTAGGTAAGTAATAAGAGGTCAACTACTGGCAGTGACATAGTTGGCAAAGAAAATTTTGGCTCACTGGTGCTGTCCTAATAATGCCATCCAGTGGAATATTTGAGCAGGATGCCAAAATCATACCATCCTGCGCTTAAATATAATTAGGCCACATGACATTCACATTAGGTTCAAGACATGTAATATGCATCTTGCAAGGTTAGTTTCAGGTAATGAGATTCACAGGATAATAAGATTCACATTACGTTCAGAAAGAGTAAAGTTCTCATGCCAAGAGAGAAAATAGAGCATTTACAAGATAAGTGAACCTGTTCATTCTGCAGAGGAAAGGCAAATCAAGTGCAGTCCCACTGTGACAAGCATCTATGAGTGCATGAAGTTTAACTCCATGAGGAAGTGGTCTAATAAGAGCTGCATTTATCTCATCATCCACAATCATACCCTGCGTCTCAAAATCCAACGGGCAAAGGGTTTCATCAAACCCATCAACTTCGTCTCCACTATAGTTTCTTTGTTGTGCTCCATGGCCAGAATAATGAAACACCAACGAGTCTCCAGGTTGACAATCTTGTACAAGCCAATACATGGCCATCCTTATGTTATGCTTCGTTGGAATTTTGTACGGGTCAGTTTGTTCTTCTGCAAAGCAAGAAAGTAACCAAATGTACTGGGTTATGGCTGGTTCCAGAGTTGAAATGCAGTAGAGATCATCAGAAAATCAACGTTATAAACCAGAAAGTTTCTAATCAATCAAAACTTTACACTCACCAGATTACCTAAACTGTATCTAATGTAACATTGTAACAGCATATCATATTATGAGCATATTCTATATAATTAAGCAATGCATATCCTTCTGAAATGATGAATACATTTAATGTTAGCAGTACAGTAGCCAATTTTTGGAAGAAACAAAAGTGAGACTGGGGGAACAAGTGACATACTAAAGGTTGAAGTCCACGCTACCTAAGTTTGATTATCAAATTTCTTATATTGGAAATGATAAATTGAGTGGACAATCTAACTCCACAGGAGCAGCTTACTTGACAACAAGCAAAGCTAGAAGCATGCAGCCTTTACATTTAGAACAAAAGAATATGCTAGAGATCAAGAGTTCAATAGTAAAAAAAGATGGCATCATCATTAAGTACTGCCTAGTGAGCATTATGCACAGGTCGCAGAAGAATAGAAGATGTTTAACATAAATACCATCCAAAACTTGTAGATTAAATTTGGAAAGTTCCCAATTGTGGAATTGCATTTCCTTTTCTTCAAATAATTTTGACTTTTGGAAAAAAAAAACGAACTGTACAAACATCTAATTTTTTTTAGAGAAATTGGCAAGCTCCCATGATCCATATAATCACCTTTCCTGTCTTAAATCTTTGAAATCTGGCATTTGCATTTCACTAGATTAGATTCCAGTTAGTGACTAAAAATGTACAAACTGAGCTCATGACTGACGATAATATTAGTGGAAACCAAACCATTTTTTCCGATCTTATCTCGCTTCACATATCTCGACCTAAACAACTGACCATTCCAGATGGTCAAACCAACCCACATTCAGCTACTGCTTTTTTCAGAACGTCAGTTTTCAGCTGAGCTCAACTAAATTTCTCTCCAACAAAATTGGACGAAATACTCATTCATGTGACCCCAAGTAGTTTATTTCAGTAGCCTCAAATTCTTATATACCCTTTCGATATCAACAACGCAAAATACCATTTCCCCTCATTCCCCCTGCCTATTCATCACAAGACGAAAAACTAGGATGCAGAAAACGGATTCAAATGCAATACCCAATCCCCTTATTCCATGGTATCCTAACCCTAGCACTCGCTCCAAAAACAATCGCGTCAACATGCAGATCCCTACAGACGGACGGGGATCTAACCCGAAATTGCGGGTAACCAATTCAAAATTCAATCCACGCGGAGGTGTAGTGCGGAGTTACCGGTGAGCATGATGATGGAGTCGTCGGGGAAGTTGAATCGCGTCATGAGGAGGTGGCGCATGCACTTGGCGTCGTTGATGCACCCCTTGAGCTCGTGCCGCGAGTACCGGTACGAGATCCCGCAGACCACGGCGCGCTTCCGGCCGTGCGCCGGCGGGGGAGGCGGGCCCCACGCCGGCTGGGCCCCGCGCCGCGACTGGGGTCGGCGTGGCCGGGGCCGGGCGCTGGGGAGTGGCGACGTGGGTGACGGCGCCGCAGATGGCGCAGCGGATGCAGGGCGCCCCCTGCGGCAGCTCCAGCGGCGTGCGGCAACCGGAGCAGTTGATCAGCATCATCTCGATTCGGCCGCTGCGCAGGCGCCGGAGGGCGACGAGACGGACCGAGTCGCCGGCGGAGAGGGGGACGAGGAGGTGAATCCGAGTGGATTGGTTGGCGTTTGGTCGATTCGGGTTGTTTGCGCGTGGAGTCGTTTCCGTATGGCGACGCCTCTTGTTCCTTTCCTCGTTTCCCCTTTTTGCTTCTTTTCAAAGGATACGCTTCGAAATTGCAACTCCTGCCGTTGATCGCGTGATCAATGCCTCGGACTAAGTAATATATAAGTGCTGTGCTGAGGTAGATGCGTACGTAAAATTTATGCAGTGCATTTCTTTTTCGATTATGTACACACCACCACACGTGTAGATGCATTCGTAAATTTTGAGCAGTGCATTTTGTTAGAAACACCGCTGGTCTTTCTTTATTATTTTTTTATATGTGTATCTAAAATAATCAATAATACTTTTTATTTATAGTTTAATAGTAAAATATCTATCGTAGACAAGGCTTCAAGTTAGTCCCAGGTTTTCTAACACATTTAACGACTTGTCCTACACTCTTGCAAAATCTGTTGCTCCGGCAGCGTCGTCGTTCCTCAATCCTGAAAACGGGAATGAAACTAGAAGATGTTGGGAGTTCAGCTGACACAGTTTTGACTGAACTTTGCAATGACAGTTTGTGTTGCTACTCATAGTCAGAAGTACAGGAAGTGGTACTAAAAGAATTTCCTTTTTCGCAACACATGCTACGTTATGCTATGGATGCAAATGATGCCCTTCTTTGAAGATGTTGATTTAATGCTTCTTAATGAACAATTATTGCGTGAGCTCAGATTCTTGTTCCGGCAAATGATATTGACTCGCAACAGAATAAATAACTACTAATGGTAGTAATAATACTCCAATTTACAGTAACACATCAACCACCAAAACAACAGGAGGCACTCGTGATCATGAAATCTTTATGCGTTCTGGTTCAAAGGTACAGACAATGGCGGGCGGCATCTGATTCCGCCAACCAGAACGGCCGAAACAGCGAAACATGTAGGTTCTATACTTGCTTAAAGTGAGACAAACGAAACAGGTTTTTTTTGTCACCTCGCGTTGGGGTGTACATCATCATATCTAACATAGGACGGGTATTACACTGAAGAAAAGCAGGGGAAACCTACTGACCTATCAGTTGCCTTTGACAACGGAAAGCTCTCAGCGCAGGAGTTATGCTGCGTCGCAAAAGACACCACAAACATGTCTGGACGGAATGGCGGAAAACTCTGCTTCTGAAGCTTTGCTGCAACGGTAGTCACTCAGGTGTCGCCATGGCCCGGTGGCGGAGCAACTTTCCCTATCGGGAAATGGAAGGTTCTGTCGGGCAATTGGTGTTGCGATGACATCGCGAAGCAGCTTCGTGCCAACCTTATCTTGGCTTCATTTTCACACTACTGACAATGGTAGATCATCGTCATTATTGGGGATGCGCTTTTGTGCAGCCTTCACGGCGGCCACCCTGGCTGCATTGGCTGCTTTATTAGCTGCGGCAACAGCCCTGTTCACTTTATCATCTACTCTTGGGATATCGTAGGCCCTCTCTGCAGCTCTTCTTGCCTCCTGAGAGTGCAACATAATCAGAAATCAGCGACTACAAGTGTATCAAACATCACGGGAGGAAAGACTTTCTGAAAACTAATGGTGGTCTTCAGGCACATTACCTGCACTGCATTGAGGACCTTGGAATGGTTCACAGCAATAGGCGACCCAGGGATAATATTTTGGGTGCTTAAGGTGTCAAGAACTCCGTTTTGCCAGTGGCCTGCTTGTGTCTCTCCATTCCTGAAAGTATACATGCCTAAACCCTGCCTTCTGCCCTCATGCCATGCTCCCTCGTATCTATGCCCATTGGCAAAACTGTAGACTCCAAAACCGTGCATTCTATCAGCAAAGTATTCTCCAGCATAGGTGTCACCATTCCTTAAACAGCAGTTCACAAAATGTTAGTTCAAAGCTCAACTCAATATCAATTTTACAGCACGCTGCATCGTATTAAAAAAATAGCAAACACTTCTGGACCAGTATAGACTAGCACAAAGGCATCATGATAACATATTACAACCTAAACATGCATCAATTTAATGTGAATCCATAATGAAAAGAACAAAGAATGAAAGGAAAAAAGGAAAAGCTAAGATCAAGGGAGATATAAACAGACCCCCAAACACACAAAACATCATGAATTAATAATCAGAAAGTGAACATGCTATTAATATGTAGCACCGGATAACTAGCAAACATCACATACAATTTTATATGCTATGTCATGAAATTTGCAAAACTGAACATACTATCAAATTAGCAATCTGGTAAATGGAAGTAGAAAGACAACAGCTATAGAGATGGTATTTTAGATGTAGCCAGTACAAAGATGACAACAAAATAGGACCTCCAAATACAAACAGACCATGACGCAAGCAATGGTGACTCATATAGCCCATAACCTATCAGACAACAAGATAATACAACAGCACATTAATATATTTTTGGAATACACATGCATATCTAAATTGGGCAAATAATATCGACAAAACTTGTAACAAATGAGCTCAATGATGTGGCTAGGCTCTGACTCCAAGAAACCAACTCTAATAAAAGAGAATGGATAATTAAAATAAACCACATTGCAGACAATAAGGTTCAGATGAACACAGATGCAACATAACCAACAAGAAAGGCTATCAATGTGTATCTGCTACCAAAGACTGCTTGCATTAGAGAGGAGCTGAAAACCCGAAAGGAACCAACAGCTACTCTATACCCATGCACTATGCAAGTGTACCAAGTTACCAACATATATATAATGGGTCTTCAACAATGGAAAAAGATATATTTAGCTTTATATTTCCATGTCAGAACATCACCACATGGATAGGCAGATATGGAATTATGGATACAACTTAACAAGCCAAACGATCAAGACAGAGAGAGCTGAGAACAAAAACATCTCTATGATTTTAAGGACACCAAAGTAGAAAGTATAACTAGCTGCAGCCACACAAATAAGTCGAGAACAAAAAGAACAACTTGAGTAGCATGAATTTGCACAAGATCAATTCCTAACAAGATTTGAAGAAGTCAGGCAGAAATGGAGTTCACACAACTGAAACAGGTGAACATGCTGGCAGATCGTTGCTAGAATTAGATTGAAAACCTTGTTGGGATATCCATATATTAGTTGCTACCCATTCCTCAAAAGGGCCACCACTATAACCAAGAAAATTATCACTAGTTTTAACTTGATTTAGGATCTCACTGAAGAAAATAGGCACGCAGTATATGTCTAAACTGCTCAAACAGGCACTGCTTCTGCTTTCTGATATAAACTGGCAGATATTAGTAGATTGAGGTGATGGCAGTATCTCTCTTCTCTACACACTACTGCATTTCATTTCTCCAGTTGATTATCTGCTCTGTCTGATCAATAGCTTTGCTGCTACCTAATGATATGGGGCGAAAGAGCGTAAAGGAGTACCTTGTATTCGATTCATGCGCAAGACGGGGTTAAAAAGACAGGAGAATTGTTGGGCACTACCCTCTTGATAATATTACATCTTTTTCAGATTCCACCACAAATAGCAAAAGCAAAATCTACATCAGATCTTTCATGAAGGAACCAGCTAACCATCTCATCTCTCTCTTGTAAACAACAATATAACCAAAGTTTTTTACTTTAATCGAAAGAAGCATTCCATTCAACAGAAAGGAACAAAAAAAATGTTATCGCAGCTAATGCATCACCTACTCAGGTGAAAAGAACTTCTACAGTTGAGTTGACATGAAATAACTGCATAGTATACAAACCTAATAGTACATCTGATGTTCTTATCAAAGATTTTGATGTTGAAGCAGCATCTATATAACTACAATTAATAGGTTATATCACAGTGTCTTGGTTTGGCTGGATACACCCACAACACCGTGCAAATGTTTAACAATCACTGGGGCAAAACACCAAAAACAGGCATGAGACCTCTACAATCTCCTTAGTCATCATATGCCATAGCTAACACAATCGCACATTTAACCTAATTCCACACTAGCAAACAAACATTTTGCACCAGCTATATCTATATGACAAATGGATCGTAACTAGCCTGATAGTTAGTTGCACATTTTAACTCAAATTCACAACAACGATAAAAAATCTCTAGAAGCATAGAAAATACAAGTTCAATATCAAACCTGAAATGGTAGTGGCCGAGCCCGTGCTTGACGCCTCTCTTGAACTCACCGATGTACCGGCTACCATCCTCGCAGGTGTGCACGCCATACCCATGGCTCTGCCCGTTGGACCATTCCCGGCGTACACATCCCGGTGTAGAACCTGTAGACGCCGTACCCGTGCCTGAGCCCCTGCCGGTACTGGCCCCTGTACCGGCTTCCCTGGCCCAGGTCTCGACCCCATAGCCGTCGTACTTGCCGTCGACCCAGTCCCCCTCGTACCTGCCGCTCATGTAGTAGTAGTAGATGCCGCTGCCCGTGCACCGCCCGCGGTGGAAATGGCCCTCGTAGACATCACCGTTGCTGTAGACATGGACGAAATGGCCGGTGGTGAGGGCGGAGGTGGAGGCGGATGGCGAGGAGCCGATGGACCAGAGGATGGGGGTTCGGCGCGATCGGAAGGGAAGCGGGAAGGGGAGGCGTGGGAGGGAGAGGCAGAGGAGGAGGAGGGCGCATGAGAAGGCCGCGGCGGAGAGGAAGTCGGCGAGGAGGAAGCGCGGGAGAATGGAGGGCGAGGGTGAGAGGAAGTAGAGGGTGGGGAGGGAGAGGAGGAGGAGGCGACGGAGGCGGAGGTGGAGGCACCGGAAGAGGTGCCTTGAGGCCACGGCCGCGGCTGCTGGAGCCGGCGCGGAGGGCGCGAGCTTGCGGCGGCGCGGCGGGGTGAAGGGCGACGGCGACGGCCTGGTCGGGGTGGAGGAAGAGGAGGTCATGACGGGGCGCTTGTGCGGGGTGGAGGGAGCGCATGGTGGGGCTCGACGGGATGTGGATGCGGAGAGAGGAGGGAGAGGCGGGTGGTTGGGATCGGAGGAGGGCGGGGTCGGCAGCCGCGTCCGGTGCGGTGGCGGCGGCGACGACGGCGGCGGGGAGGTGGTGGTGGTGCATCCAATAGGAATCGGGATGGGGACTTACGTGGGTGGAAGGAGGAAGCGAGTGGTGGTGGCGGGAGGAGGAGGTCGAGACATGGGCGAGACAGGGGTGAGGCCGGCCGGCCGGGCTGCCACCTTACGCTCTTCTTCCTGTTCTGCACCGATTTTTCGGGGTCTCTCTTGTCCCCTCTGTTCTCGCTGCGTTTTTCCCTTTCTTTCTTCCTTTGCTGTGTCATTTTGTAATGGAATTTAGTTAACTAGCCACATAAGCCTTAAAAGAGACAAAAATTAGCTCGAGGACGGATCGTAATTTGGAGAAACCATTTTGGGACCCGCAAGGACACGTAACTAAATAAGGACTTATACATAATTTTAGAAACCGCGGGCTGCTATCGGCAAATTAGAGGGCTTTACCGATAGGGACCTGTTTGCGAAATAAGGACATTTGCGAGGAAGGATCTCTATTTCGCAAAACACAAGGGGCTTAAAACGATGACGTGGCTAGCTTCTCCAGCCGCTAAGCCCCGGGCGTAATATATATAGTATGCACCGAATCATTGGTTTATATCGAATTACTCTCACCGTTGTTTTTACATGACTTAATAGAATACCTACCATCAAACTTTCTAAAGTTTGACAGTCAATAAATTTAAAATTATTTAGATTAACTATACGAAAATTATATCATTAGATTTATCATTAAAAATATTTTTATAATATTATAATTTTACTAGTATATCTCGGTGTAAAGTTATAAAAATTAGCTGTTAAAGTTATATATTGAAGACTAAAAAATAAAAAATATTAAGTAAAAAAAGAACGAAGAGCTTTTTAAAACTATTTTTTAAAAGTGATCATTTAAACCACATCGCATAAAAAACCGATTGTTTTAACTGAACCAGTCCATAGTACTATAAAATACACTCCGCAATACAGATTATGCTCTCTTCTTTTTTTTTTTAGGAAAGGTTTGCACAAGTACAGAAGTGCTTATTTAAGGGTGATTAGGGAAAGGTTTGCTTGTTTAAATATCGAGGTCTTGTTTCAATTGTAGCCCTAGCTCTAATTATCGGTGCCTGCTAATCTTGCTGATAAATGTTCCGTAAAATTGCAGCGGTTCTGTATCGCCAACGGTCGGCGATTCGATAATCGCCCAACGGTAGATGGATTGTATATGTGTCGTCGGCCATTGGACGACGGCTACACTCGCTCAACCATAAGGCGACTGGAGTCTATTTCTGTAAAAAATATCGTCACGGATATATTTCATTATTTTAAATAAAAAATAGATTATTCGTATAAAAAATTCTTTAATTTTCTCTTCTCTCCTCTCCTCTCCTCTTCTCTCCTATTTCCGTATGCTTCGATTGCCTTTTGCCTCGGATCTGTCTGCCATCTGTGTCTCGAAACGCAAGGAAAGCAATACGAGATCGGGTCGTCGCCTTCCCCTGGCCTGGCCACAACTAGAATTGGACCGCGCAAAATCGGACCTTGAATATTCCCTCAAATAATTATATTCTAGCCAGAAAACAAAATCGAACTGTAAGCAATAGTTTTGTTGAAATTAATCCGAAGCGCCGTCGCGTCAAAACGAAGGAAATGGAGCGTGTACGTACGCCTGTAATAATATTGGTCTTCTGCGAAGAAAAATCGTCGTGTTATTGTGATCTTGATACGGCGACTCGATCGGCATTCTTATCCACAGGGCCACGACAACGACATGGTATATGATATGACCCTACGTGTGTTTAATGATTATTTAAGGTACCAAAGTATCAGAAATCAGAATAGAATAGTACTCCTATATTAGGTAGTCTACGGAAAAAGTACAGTTAATATAGGTTGTGTTCAATATGGCTTAAACTTATGACTTAAGTTTATTTTTGCACTATTTATAATTTCGTCTTTTTTGAATTTTGACTTTTTGAGCTTTTTGTCGGTTCTTTTTTTTCGTATTCGTTTGCGTTATGCGTGATGGGTTAACATATTTTATATTTTTCAATTTTTAAATTTAATTATGTTAAATAAGCTCTGTCATTCTGAGTGTTTTCAACTAAACTACAGTGTTTTCGGTAATAAACTTTTCGACTTTCAACATGCATATCTAAATTGAGCAAATAATATCGACAAAACTTGTAACAAATGAGCTCAATGATGTGGCTAGGCCCTGACTCCAAGAAGCCAACTCTAATAAAAGAGAATGGATAATTAAAATAAACCACATTGCAGACAATAAGGTTCAGATGAACACAGATGCAACATAACCAACAAGAAAGGCTATCAATGTGTATCTGCTACCAAAGACTGCTTGCATTAGAGAGGAGCTGAAAACCCGAAAGGAACCAACAGCTACTCTATACCCATGTACTATGCAAGTGTACCAAGTTACCAACATATATATAATGGGTCTTCAACAATGGAAAAAGATATATTTAGCTTTATATTTCCATGTCAGAACATCACCACATGGATAGGCAGATATGGAATTATGGATACAACTTAACAAGCCAAACGATCAAGACAGAGAGCTGAGAACAAAAACATCTCTATGATTTTAAGGACACCAAAGTAGAAAGTATAACTAGCTGCAGCCACACAAATAAGTCGAGAACAAAAAGAACAACTTGAGTAGCATGAATTTGCACAAGATCAATTCCTAACAAGATTTGAAGAAGTCAGGCAGAAATGGAGTTCACACAACTGAAACAGGTGAACATGCTGGCAGATCATTGCTAGAATTAGATTGAAAACCTTGTTGGGATATCCATATATTAGTTGCTACCCATTCCTCAAAAGGGCCACCACTATAACCAAGAAAATTATCACTAGTTTTAACTTGACTTAGGATCTCACTGAAGAAAATAGGCACGCAGTATATGTCTAAACTGCTCAAACAGGCACTGCTTCTGCTTTCTGATATAAACTGGCAGATATTAGTAGATTGAGGTGATGGCAGTATCTCTCTTCTCTACACACTACTGCATTTCATTTCTCCAGTTGATTATCTGCTCTGTCTGATCAATAGCTTTGCTGCTACCTAATGATATGGGGCGAAAGAGCGTAAAAGGAGTACCTTGTATTCCGATTCATGAGCAAGACGGGGGTAAAAAGACAGGAGAATTGTTGGGCACTACCCTCTTGATAATATTACACCTTTTTCAGATTCCACCACAAATAGCAAAAAGCAAAATCTACATCAGATCTTTCATGAAGGGAACCAGCTAACCATCTCATCTCTCTCTTGTAAACAACAATATAACCAAAGTTTTTTACTTTAATCGAAAGAAGCATTCCATTCAACAGAAAGGAACAAAAAAAAATGTTATCGCAGCTAATGCATCACCTACTCAGGTGAAAAGAACTTCTACAGTTGAGTTGACATGAAATAACTGCATAGTATACAAACCTAATAGTACATCTGATGTTCTTATCAAAGATTTTGATGTTGAAGCAGCATCTATATAACTACAATTAATAGGTTATATCACAGTGTCTTGGTTTGGCTGGATACACCCACAACACCGTGCAAATGTTTAACAATCACTGGGGCAAAACACCAAAAACAGGCATGAGACCTCTACAATCTCCTTAGTCATCATATGCCATAGCTAACACAATCGCACATTTAACCTAATTCCACACTAGCAAACAAACATTTTGCACCAGCTATATCTATATGACAAATGGATCGTAACTAGCCTGATAGTTAGTTGCACATTTTAACTCAAATTCACAACAACGATAAAAATCTCTAGAAGCATAGAAAATACAAGTTCAATATCAAACCTGAAATGGTAGTGGCCGAGCCCGTGCTTGACGCCTCTCTTGAACTCACCGATGTACCGGCTACCATCCTCGCAGGTGTGCACGCCATACCCATGGCTCTGCCCGTTGGACCATTCCCCGGCGTACACATCCCCGGTGTAGAACCTGTAGACGCCGTACCCGTGCCTGAGCCCCTGCCGGTACTGGCCCCTGTACCGGCTTCCCCTGGCCCAGGTCTCGACCCCATAGCCGTCGTACTTGCCGTCGACCCAGTCCCCCTCGTACCTGCCGCTCATGTAGTAGTAGTAGATGCCGCTGCCCGTGCACCGCCCGCGGTGGAAATGGCCCTCGTAGACATCACCGTTGCTGTAGACATGGACGAAATGGCCGGTGGTGAGGGCGGAGGTGGAGGCGGATGGCGAGCCGATGGACCAGAGGATGGGGTTCGGCGCGATCGGAAGGAAGCGGGAAGGGAGGCGTGGGAGGGAGAGGCAGAGGAGGAGGAGGGCGCATGAGAAGGCCGCGGCGGAGAGGAAGTCGGCGAGGAGGAAGCGCGGGAGAATGGAGGGCGAGGTGAGAGGAAGTAGAGGGTGGGAGGGAGAGGAGGAGGAGGCGACGGAGGCGGAGGTGGAGGCACCGGAAGAGGTGCCTTGAGGCCACGGCCGCGGCTGCTGGAGCCGGCGCGGAGGGCGCGAGCTTGCGGCGGCGCGGCGGGTGAAGGGCGACGGCGACGGCCTGGTCGGGGTGGAGGAAGAGGAGGTCATGACGGGGCGCTTGTGCGGGGTGGAGGGAGCGCATGGTGGGGGCTCGACGGGATGTGGATGCGGAGAGAGGAGGGAGAGGCGGGTGGTTGGGATCGGAGGAGGGCGGGGTCGGCAGCCGCGTCCGGTGCGGTGGCGGCGGCGACGACGGCGGCGGGGAGGTGGTGGTGGTGCATCCAATAGGAATCGGGATGGGGAATTACGTGGGTGGAAGGAGGAAGCGAGGAGGGAGTGATGGTGGCGGGAGGAGGAGGTCGAGACATGGGCGAGGCGGGGTGGGGGCCGGCCGGCCGGGCTGCCACCTTACGCTCTTCTTCCTGTTCTGCACCGATTTTTCGGGGTCTCTCTTGTTCCCTTTGTTCTCGCTGCGTTTTTTCCCCTTTCTTTCTTCCTTTGCTGTGTCATTTTGTAATGGAATTTAGTTAATGCACCGAATCATTGGTTTATATCGAATTACTCTCACCGTTGTTTTTTACATGACTTAATAGAATACCTGCCATCAAACTTTCTAAAGTTTGACAGTCAATAAATTTAAAATTATTTAGATTAACTATACAAAAGTTATATATTGAAGACTAAAAAATAAAAAATATTAAGTAAAAAAAGAACGAAGAGCCTTTTAAAACTATTTTTTAAAAGTGATCATTTAAACCGCATCGCATAAAAAACCGATTGTTTTAACTGAACCAGTCCATAGTACTATAAAGTACACTCCGCAATACAGATTATGCTCTCTCTTTTTTTTTTTTGCACAAGTACAGAAGTGCTTATTTAAGGGTGATTAGGGAAAGGTTTGCTTGTTTAAATATCGTGGTCTTGTTTCATTTGTAGCCCAAGCTCTAATTATCGGTGCCTGCTAATCTTGCTGATGAATGTGTAAAAGCGCTGGCCGGAGAGGACCAGGACAGGAGGTGGCGGAATCAGGTCTCGGGCTAGGTGAGTTAATAGCCCGAGACTTGTAAACTAAAATCTATGGAGAATTAATTATTTAGATGTAAAAACCTAGAAATAAAAAGTTAAGTCGGTCCAAAACCAGCCCAGGGTTTAGGCTGGGCCTAGTTCCAGCCCCTGAGCACAGGGATCGAAAGCAGACAGGCAGTTAGCATCTAGTCTCCAGCATTGAGTTTTCGATTTTTTTTGTACGAATAATTTATTTTTTATTCAAAATAATAGAAATATACCTACGGTGATATTTTTACAGAAATAGGTTCCAGTCGCCCCACGATTGGGCGACTGGAGCCTCGTCACTAACGGAAAGCGACAATGATGTCGTGTCAGAAGCCGTTACGGCGTGTTCAGTCGCCCACCATTGGGCGACTAGAACCAGTCCCCTTGAGACAGCGGCCAAGCGGCCTCGGTATTTAACCCCCCAGTCGCCTGGGCATTGGACGACTGGAGTCCAGTCGCCGAACCGTTGGGCAACAGCAGTTGCAATCGCCCAACGGTCAGGCGATTGCATTAATTCGCCCAACAGCCGATGGATTGTATATGTGTCGTCTGGCCATTGGACGACAGGCTACACTCGCTCAACCATAAGGCGACTGGAGTCTATTTCTGTAAAAAATATCGTCACGGATATATTTCTGTTATTTTAAATAAAAATAGATTATTCAGATAAAAATTCTTTAATTTTCTCTCTCTCTCTCCTCTTCTCTCCTATTTCCGTATGCTTCGATTGCCTTTTGCCTCGGATCTGTCTGCCATCTGTGTCTCGAAACGCAAGGAAAGCAATACGAGATCGGGTCGTCGCCTTCCCCTGGCCTGGCCACAACTAGAATTGGACCGCGCAAAATCGGACCTTGAATATTCCCTCAAATAATTATATTCTAGCCAGAAAACAAAATCGAACTGTAAGCAATAGTTTTGTTGAAATTAATCCGAAGCGCCGTCGCGTCAAAACGAAGGAAATGGAGCGTGTACGTACGCCTGTAATAATATTGGTCTTCTGCGAAGAAAAATCGTCGTGTTATTGTGATCTTGATACGGCGACTCGATCGGCATTCTTATCCACAGGGCCACGACAACGACATGGTATATGATATGACCCTACGTGTGTTTAATGATTATTTAAGGTACCAAAGTATCAGAAATCAGAATAGAATAGTACTCCTATATTAGGTAGTCTACGGAAAAAAGTACAGTTAATATAGGTTGTGTTCAATATGGCTTAAACTTATGACTTAAGTTTATTTTTGCACTATTTATAATTTCGTCTTTTTTGAATTTTGACTTTTTGAGCTTTTTGTCGGTTCTTTTTTTCTCGTATTCGTTATGCTTGTCTGTGATGGGTTAACATATTTTTATATTTTTCAATTTTTTAAATTTAATTATGTTAAATAAGCCTCTGTCATTCACGGTGTTTTTCAACTAGCTACAGTGTTTTCAGCCATAAGCTTTCAGCTTTCAGCCGAACTGATCACCACCATATGCTTGCTGGTACTGTGTATGGTGATAAGCTAACCACGCAGAAAATTGAGGAACACGTTGACTAGACACGTTCATGAATCCTCGTCATTGACTCATTTATCAGGATGTGCAAGTGTGTCCAGGCCAACCTCCGGTTGAGAGCTTCAGAGAGTAATGCAGCGAGTAAACCAGCACATAGCACAAATGCAAAATCTTTTTGACACCCAAATGGGATGGTTGCACACTTGGAACAGAAATAGACGAACGAGAGCCCATTATACAAATGCTGAGACAAAAGGTGCTAGACAAATCACAAACCCTGAAGGCAATAGAATAAGATTGTTAATTGTTTGGTTTTTTTATCTATATATAGCATATTCCTCTGTATATCCCCTTGTACTTTCTATATATATTGCACTTTAGACCTCATGAATATACACACAATATTTATAACATGGTATCAGAGCTAGAGCTCTGACCTTGTTCTTCCGCTGCTCCGACGCCGCCCAGGTTGTCGCCGTCGCCGCCCCAGCCATCGTCGCCGTCTAGGCCGTCTCCGCCCGAGCCGCCGTCGGTCATCTGCTTCGGTCGACGTCGCTTCGGTTTTTGTATTTTTGTAAAAGAAAGAAAAAAGAAAAAATATAACGTTGATATAACCGTCGCGTCGTCCAGCGCTGTCTGTTAGACTTCATTGCCTTGGTCGCCGCGCCGTCCAGTGCCACCTACCGATGGCTTCCATTCCATCTACTGCGATCCCATTCTCGGGAACAAAGCTCTATGAAACGAACTACAAGTTATGGTCTTCTCTCATGGAGATCACGCTCAATGGTCTTCGCCTTTGGAGACATGTCACTGGTGCACGCCCTTCTCCACCGCAGCTGGTTTAGCCTCCTCCTAGGCAGTCCACTTCTGCACCTCCTGCAGCAGATGAGGCTGCCAAGAAGGAGGCAAAGGCTGCTGCTGACGCTGCTGATGAGACTTTTCAATATGTCATTGACGCTTTCGAGCGCTGGTGTGCTGACGAGTCTCGTGTTCGTGCCATCCTGGTGGTCAGCGTCAACGACTCCATCTAGCCAGACATTGTTGGTCTACGGTCTACTCGACAGATCTGGGAGTACTTACGTGAGCGATACTAGCAGAGCAGTGATGCTCAGGTCTTTTCGCTTCAGCGTGAGTTGGAGATGCTTCGCTAGAGGGATTTTTTTTCGTTGATGACTTCTTTTGGACCCTAGCAAGTCTCTGGCGGCAGCTAGATGAGCTGGCCTCTTCACTTTGTCAGGAGTGTTATAAAGTGCAGAAGGCGGATTATGATCACCTTCGCCTTTATGACTTCGTCTGCCGCATTCGCCCAGAGTTTGAGCCTGTCAGAGCTCAACTGCTGAGCCTTTCTCTACGACCGATCATTACAGAGGCCCTTTCAACACTTCGGGCTGAAGATATTCGTCTCGGGTTAGCAGCACGGTCTACTCCGACCGTGCTTGTTGCCCCTTCTTCGACTACGACCTCTCCCTAGGTGTCTGTCTCCGCTCCTGTTCTCGCGTTAACTGGAGTTCAGTGCAACTACTACAAGAACTTCAGGCACGACTACCAGAGTTGTGGGGTGCGGAAAAAACAGAACAAGGCACGTGGGGGTGGGCGACCAAAGGGGGGCAAGGAGGCCCTTCCTTCATAGGAGGATAGACCAGCTCATTAGTTTACGCCCGAAGGTGACTCGCTCGCCAGCTCCGCCAGCTCTACTTGCCAGCTCTCACACTCAGCGGGTTCTGTCAATCTAGCTCAGACGTCTCCTCCAGGTACCTCTTGGGTTCTAGATTCTGGTGCCTCCTTTCACATGACACCGGACTCCACATATCTCACTTCAGTACGACCTCCTGATTTTCCTATCTCTGTTCAGATAACTGATGGTACTTTCTTGTCTGTCAGCTGTCAGGGCATTCTTTTGTCCACTGACTTTTCTGTTCCAGTTGTTTCTCATATTCCCCAGCTTACCATGCAACTTCTTTCGGTGGGTCAACTCACTGATCTTGGCTGTAGGGTTATTTTTGACTCTCACACCTGTTTCGTCTAGGATCGACAGACAGGGACGGTACTTTGGACTGGCCAACGCCGTAGGGATTGTCAGGGTCTCTACATTCTCGACCGCCTCCACCTTCCATCCACTTCAGCTGCTCTAGCTACGTCTGCCTCTACCGCCACTGCTGCCACCACCTCTGGAGTTTTTGCGCAGTGACATCATCGTTTAAGACATCCGTGTGGGTCCCATCTTTCTTCATTAGTTCGTTAGGGTGTTCTTGGACATGTTACTGTCGACACGTTAATGTTTTGTTAGGGTTGTAAGCTGGGCAAGTAGCTACAACTTCCTTATCATTCTAATGAGTTCATGTCTTCTCGTCCTTTTGATTTAGTTCATTCAGATGTATGGGGACATGCGCCTATTATCTCATAAGGCGGGCATAAATTTTATATAATTTTCATTGATGATTATTCTCATTTTACTTGGTTTTTTCCTATGTCTACTCATAGTCAGTTTCTTGCAATCTATCATAGCTTTGCCACGATGGTTCATACTCAGTTTGAGTCCTCTATCCATACTTTTCGTTGTGATTCTGCTGGAGAGTACTGTTCTAGTGCTTTTAGACAATCTCTTTCTGAGCAGGGCACTCTTTACCAGCCATCTTGTCCTAGTGCCCATGCTCAGAATGGGGTTGCTGAACGCAAACATCGTCATCTACTTGAGACTGCTCGCACTCTTTTTCTTTCTTCTCATGTTCCACCATAGTTCTGAGCGGAGGCTATTTCTATGGTCGCATATCTCATCAATATGCGGTCTTCCACTGCTCTTAAGGATGTCGGTCCTATAGAGCGTCTCTACTCTAGAGCCCCAAGTATAGTTACCTTCGTGTTTTTGGCTGTACCTATTTTGTGTTGCTGTAGCCTCGTGAGCGCACCAAACTGTCAGCCCAGTCAGTTGAGTACATGTTCCTTACGTACAGTTCTGAACATAAGAGTTATCGCTGCTGTGATCTTTCTGCTCGACGGATTAGGATCTCACGAGACGTTGTCTTTGATGAATCTTGACCTTTCTTCTATCGAGATTCAACTCCTCGTCCTGCTTCCACCATCGAGACGATCTCCTGGTTGTCTCTCCCTGACTCTTCACCCATTTCTCTTTTTTCACAACCTTCTTCTAGCCTATCTCCAGCGGTTCCTTCTGTACCTTTACCTTCTGTGTTGCCTTCTGCAGCACCGCCTCTTGCTCCTGCAACACCACCGTCTCGTTTCTCTGGGGTACACCACTCCAGACGTCCTCGTCCTTCACTAGACTCATCTTTTCGTATTTTGCCGACACCGACGTCTGATTCCTCTGATGATATTACTCGTTACGTCCTTCGTGACCGGACATCCCTTCGACCTCCCGATCGTCTTGATTTTACTTCGGTCGCTCATGCTCTCTCTGTCATTGAGCCCAACTCTTATCGTGAAGTTGTTTCTTATTCTGAGTGGTAGCTCGCTATGGCAGAGGAGCTTGATGCTCTCAGACGAACAGAGATTTAGGATATTGTACCGACACCTGTGCATGCTCGTCCTATCACGTGCAAGTGGGTGTAAAGATTAAGACCAGGTCTGATGGTACTATTGAGCGTTACAAGGCTCGTCTTGTGGCTCGTGGCTTCCAGGCTCCAGCAGGAGTATGGTCGTGATTACGATGAGACGTTTGCCCTTGTTGCCGATATGACCACTGTTCGCACTCTTGTTGCTGTTGCTTCTGTTCGCCGGTGGTCTATCTCTCAGTTGGATGTTAAGAATGCCTTTCTTAATGGTGTTTTGCATGAGAAGGTTTACATGCAGTCACCACATGGGTATTCTGTTCTAGATGACCATGTTTGTCGCATTCGTTGTGCTCTTTATGGCCTCAAACAGACCCCTTATGCCTGGTTTGCGCGTTTCACCTCAGTGATTACCACTGCCGGTTTCACTGTCAATGCCCACGATCCTGCTCTTTTTGTCCATATCTCACCTCGAGGTAGGACACTACTTCTTCTATATATGTATGATATGCTCGTAGTTTGCT
Source organism: Bonia amplexicaulis (assembly GCA_036346245.1). Taxonomy (NCBI): domain Eukaryota; kingdom Viridiplantae; phylum Streptophyta; class Magnoliopsida; order Poales; family Poaceae; genus Bonia; species Bonia amplexicaulis. The sequence goes on from CM070764.1 coordinate 2,149,574, forward strand.
TACGTACTTCCTTAAGATTGGGGTTTCTTCCACGCCTAAAGGTTACTACCTCTCCCAGCAGAAGTATGTCCAGAATCTTCTTGATCGGTCTGGTTTAACTGATACTCGCACTGTTGAGACTCCTATAGATCTCTCCCTTCAGCTTCGTGCTACTGATGATGGTCTTCTTGAGGATCCTACCCGTTATCGCCATCTTGTCGGGAGTCTGGTATATCTTGTGAGCACTCACCCTGATATTGATTATACTGTTCATATCTTGAGTCAGTTCATGCCTAGTCTTGCTCATTTTCACTACAGTTACCTCCTTTGTGTTCTTCGCTACTCTCGTGGGACAATCTCTCGTCGCTTGTTTTTCCTTAACTCCACCTCACTACAGCTTCAAGCGTACTCTGATGCGACATGAGCTAGTGATCCTTCTGATCGTCGTTCTCTTTCTGCTTACTGTATTTTTCTTGGCTCCTCCTTGATTGCCTGAAAGACAAAGAAGTAGACTGCAGTTTCCCGTTTGAGTGCAGAGGCTAAGTTGAGAGCTAGGGCAACAATGATAACAGATATTACTTGGTTGAGGTGGCTACTTGCAGACTTTGGTGTACCAGTGAGGGGCCCTACGACACTTATGTCTGACAGTACATGTGCTATCAGTATTGCTCGTGATTCTGTGAAGCATGATCTCACCAAGCATATTGGAGTAGATGCTTCATACACTTGCTCATAGGTGCAAGAGGGAATACTTGCTCTACAGTTTGTGACATCAGAGTTACAGCTTGCTAACTTCTTCACGAAGTTCCAAACTAAAGCACAACATTTCTATTTTCTCTCTAAACTTAATATGTGTGATCCACCATGAGTTTGAGGGGTGTTAAAGATAGAATAGTATTGTTATTCGTTTAGTTTCCTTATCTGTATATGGTATATTTCTTTGTATATTCATTTGTACTCCCTATATATATTGTTCTTTGGACCTCATAAATATACACACAGTATTCATAACAGCAACGACCCGAAAGGTAGGAAAATTTTACTAGCCAGGGAGTGACCAAAATGTATATGAATAGGGCACAGAAAGGCGCATCTGAAATATCCGTATAATATAACCTGCAAACATGCAGATGGGCATAACTTGATCAATGGAGAAAACCTAGGATTACAGAATAATAACACCAGAAAGCAGATAAAGTTGCTCAGCAGTTACAACAAGATGCAAGCTTACGAGTTCTCGCATCAACAGGTCGCAACATTTTCGGGCCACAATGTCCCCCTCCCTAAAAACTAGTAAAAACAAGCAACAGCTGGGCAGACAAGTTTGTCATGATTGCTTGTGAAGTTTGAAGCCAAAAACTCTTGGAACATATTGCTGCGATGGCTTCTGCGGCTTCAAGTGTGGATATGTCATCAAGAAGAGATGAGGAAATGTTGTCCCGAAGTATGCTCCGTCAATGTCTTGGCAAAGTAAAGGATATACAAGGGCAACAGAACAGCAACACAAGATTCATGCTAGCATAATTGTAACAACAAAACAAATGTCTATTGATGGTTACCTGCCAAAAGAATCTACCATTGCAGGACTCATGTCGAAAAATGAATGAACAAAAAAAGTTAAATGTGGATCACTAATCCTCTATCAGCAGCCCTTTTCTCTGTCAGGCTAACACGGTAACACCAGTCGATTGGCTTAGAGAAAGTCTTGGTTATCACCGCGTCGCCTAGACGACGCCTCATCGCTCAGGAGATCTCCCGCCGCCGGCGCCGATCTACAACTTTCTCCCGCTACCGACGCCGATCTGTGACCTTCTCCCGCCGCCAGCACCGATTTGTGGCCTTCTCCGCCGTCGGCGCAGAGGAAGGGGCGGAGAGGCGGGACTAACGCGTCGGAAGCAGGGGAGGCGGAGGGACACGAGCGGCGACGAATCAAGAGAGGCGGAGGGACGCGGGCGGCAGCGGAAACAGAGGAGGTGGAGGGAGGCGTGAGACACCCGGCGGCGGCGAAAGCAGAGGAGACGACGAGGTTCGGGCAAAATTGCTGGCGGCTAGGGTTTTATGGTAGAGCAAATTTTTGGTATTTTTGTGATTTGATCCTCGACGTTTCTAAAAATTACGAATAGGCCCCTCAATGGATTTCTTCTTATTTAGAGTTTCTAAAAATTACGAATAAGCCCCTCTCAAATGGATTTCTTTTGATTTGGACTTTCTGAGCTCCATTGTATGGTTATTTGGATAATTTATGCTATTACGTTATATAGTTATTTAATTTTTGGTAATATAAGGTATTGTATTTATTACTATCGTCTAGCTGTCTCCATAGCGGGCGCCTAGTCGACTAGACGTCCAGGCGCCCCTTTCTTGCCGCGATTTGCCAAAGCGCCGTGACAACCTTGGAGAAAGTATAATGACATTCATTACAAGGGATATATTTCAGTAGTTTGAGAGGATAGTTATCATAGGAAATCACAATTTGGAAAAAAAAACAGCATGTAATGGACCATGTAACTCTTACCGCTTAGCAGAGGGAGATGGAAATATCTTAACTAAAAACTTCAATGAAACAAAAGCTCAAAAGGATACTGCCTTGGTACTTGGATCTTGGATAATGTAAATCTTCACATTTTGGACAATATATCTTCACTGTGCTCGACCTAGGAATATCTGATTGCCCTGCTGGAAGACAGGGTTGGCCACAGCAGTATACTCGAGGGCATCTTCCAAAGTCGTAGTTCTTGAACTTTTCCAACTGCAGCAAAAGAAAGCAGGGTAATTTAGTAATCCGGTGAGATAAGAACGCAAGCATCTCTCGATGCCAATCAAAAGCAGCTTACCATTGCAGCCAGACCCTTGCTGGTTAAGATGTATCGTGCATGAATTAATCCATACAGCATCTCTGCAGATGACTCGATTAATTCATTTTGCTCCTCAGTGAACACATCACCTGTACATAAATGGCCACACTTAGATGGGTTCCATAGCACACCTAAATAGTACCTATTTGTAGATTTTTAAATACAGGAGGCGTACACACACGTTGGAATTTTGCTTCTTTAGGAAATGAGATTGATGTAAATAAACAAAGAGTGTTACAAAATAAGCAGGTGGTACGAAAAATGTAAGTTACAGATGGTAAGATTAAGAAATGGTATGCCAATGTTGTATTTAGTATATATTACTAAATTTGTAGCTTCCTTAAGAAAAACTAATCTCACCATTAGAAGACTCAATGTCTAAGATGAGATCAAGTGCATAATCATAATATGGCACCTGATTGCTCAGACCACAGAGGTTAAAATCATCCTGTATATAATCATCATCGATCTCACAGAAGAATTCATTGCCTCGCAAGCTACAGAACCATGAAATCCAAGATGTGTCCTCCCCCTCAGAACCACTGACATCAGAATCTTCACTGTCGGTTTCAAATTCCTCTGCAATGCCAAAAGAATAAAAAAGGTTAAGAGGCACCTAGTGAATAAAAAAAGTAAAGATTTTATTCATAATTGCAGCAAATGCAGTAAAGCAAAGGTTTACATAAGCAACACCCTGAGAAACAGTATTATGAAATTTCAAGTGGCTGACAAGAGTTTAAAGCATGTTTAATATAGATTCAAGAAACAACAAAATAAAGTATATCGCTGCATGAATAAAACAAAGAAAAATACATCATATTTTTCCACATAAAACTGAATTTAACAGGGTAGTTCATATAACACTCCCTACAGTTTCTATAGCTTCCGAGTCGAAGGTGTTCAATCCTGAACCAAGGCATTACGACCGCCGTGAGCAGAGCTCAGAGCTGATCAGCTCAGTAGAAAATCAGAGGTAAAATCCTGCAGGCTGCATATGGCTACATCCAGGGCAGAACAACACCTGGGGCTAGGGGTGCAAACGGAGCGGATAATTTCTGCCCGACTGACCGAAGGCTCACGAACGAATACGGAAGAGATAGATGGGTATCCGGCACTATCCGTATCCGACCCCGACTCCGAGGAAAAAATATAGAATAGGATACGGGGATAAGTGATATCTGTCCGTATATATCCGCATGTCAAATGATATAAGGAAATCTATTGTGACTTCACTTAGGACTAACATAATATAGAGGCGAATTGTCACATCTAAACAGATGGGGGAATACTGAGTGTTTTTCCTTCGACATCTTAGTGATTAGTCTCTCCGCATTCGCTCTGATTGCACCTTACTGCCCAATGTCCTATGCAAAAAAACGGATAATTTCCGTCCGACCGACCGTCCGAAGGATTATGAAATAGATACGGAATAGAGAAATGGTTATCCGGCATTATCCGTGTGCGACACTGACTCCGAGGAAAAAATTTGGAATATGATACAAGATAAGTGATATTCGTTCGTATCCGCTCCGATTGCACCCCTACCTGGGGCTGCCCCATCCCCCCTCCTTCAGGTCAATAAATGCAGACTAATTGTTTTGTATATACAAAGATATGTTGTTGAGATGGCTAAGACGCTAGTCCTACAGCATGTGGTCCTGGGTTCAATCCTCTGCTACCCCAACGCTTCAATTTTTTTTTGCGGAAATATAAACCTTTTCTTTCAATACTAATATGGTATGTATCATTTTCTGTTCACACCACCCCCATTCCGTAAGTTTAAGGTTCCGCCCCTGGCTTACATATAGGGGTGAGCAAAAAGTTGAAAAAACCAAAAGCTGAATTGAACTGGCTGATATCTCCTTGTTTGGTCAGCACAGACAGCCCTTTCTTTGATTCAAGAGAAAAGTTTTACATATTTCTGTAATCAGTTTATGTCAGCCCCACACAAGCAAACACCGATCCAACCGAAATCACCGATATGTCTTTGGATGGAATCAAAAGGTGAGATCAACCAATGCCTTCTACACACACAAGCGCCCAAACAGAAGAGCATTCCACACGCCACCATCACATTTGCTCCTCCCGGTCCCCATCCTATTCTCTTTGGCATTGTTCTCCATGCTTACCTTGTAACCGAAAAAATTTGATAAAAAAGCCATACTGTTCCTGCTCCCAACACACTCTTCCCATTCTCTTTTTCTCTCTGCTTATTCATCAGTGATACACCTGTGTGTTTGCTCGTGCCTTGTGACCTCAGGCAATTGCTACTTGATACAATGCTTAAGCCTAGGTGAAAATGATTGCCTCTGTTTTTCAAAAAGCATGCAGAGATTGGACAGATTCTTTCTATAGTTTTCTTGCTTTCCTTGTTTGCAAATAGTTTTCTTGCTTTCCTTGTTTGCTTTCCTGGTTTTTGTTTGGTTAATTGAGTGAGCGTCCAAGTTGGAGAAACCAAAAAATGTGATTCAGTAAAAAAAACTTATCGAAACCCACCGCTGAAACTGTATAATTAATCACCCCTACCTACATCTATAACTATAAGATTACAAATACGCCTTTTTTCACTTCAGCGGTAGTAAATGAGATGTAAAGACATTAGCACTGTTACTCGAAATAAATTGAAATAACTTCACGAACACGTACATTACAGCCTGCATACATACAAAATTTCCAATAGACATCTATAAAATATTAAAATAGGCAAAAATATGTAAAAAATGGAATAAACCTACGGGATGGATAACCAAAAACAATCCTAAAACATACAGATGACCAAAAACATGTACCCACAGAACAAAAACAATAAGATGATGAAGCAAATGCACTGGCATTACACTGTGAAATTACTTTACTCTCCATGGAGCATTTTTTCATGCCAAAAGAAGCCTAATAAAGATGGGTTGAATCCTATCAGGCTACTATATATAAAATCATCCTGCAGCAAGTTCTTCATTTGCCTTCAACCTCATGCCACAGTCTCACAGATAAAAGACTGAAGCTAGAGAGCTCCACTGGCCCAACAGACAAACAAACAAGAAAAGATGACTGAAATGACTCATAGTAAACCAAATACCAGAAAGGAATCAAAACATTCTCTAGCACACAAGCAAGTAATCCAATAACGAAAACTGCAAGTTAGTCAGGAAAAAATAAATAAAAATCAAGGCTTGTATTTCTCAATAGCCTTTGGGCCATCTCTGCCCCTCTCTCTTATCTTCAGCAATCCAAGTTTGTTGCACCTACTATCTTCGATTTCTTTCCTTACGGCAGTATATGTTCTGGCATGAATCCGGATACCACTGAGGCCAACTTTTCTTAAAACACTTTACTCATTCTCACTCGTTTGCCAATTGCTATTGCTTAAACGTACTTAAATCCTAATATCACCAACACAGCATTGTATTTACATGAAGCACAGACGTCAGACGAAAAGTAATCAGAAAAAAAACGAAATTTCAGTTACTCCATCTACAGGCAATGCAGTGAGCTTCCATTCTCTCGCATCTCACTCCAATGGGGAAACGGATGCAAGCCGTAACTCACAAATATGCAATCACAAGGCACCAAATTTCACCATATGATTTCTACCCATAAAACAACAGAAGCCGCATCGTTTAACCAAGGCAGGCAATGCAGCACTACATGCCCAACGATCCAAACAACCACCCAAAACGAACAATAAAGCTTGGCGAACGACTAGATTCTCACCACCATCGGAGACCTTCCCGGCCTTCCCGAGCGACGCCGACAGCTTCCCGGCGGCGAGCTGATCCCTCTCCTTGGCCGCGCCCCTGGAGGTGGATGGGGACGACCTCTCCACCAGGTGCTTCTCCAGTGCCTCCTTGATGCGCTTCCGGTCCATCTCCGCGGCGCCGCCGAATCCCCGATCCCTGTACGCGCCGCTCATCTCCACGGCTGCTGGAGCCTCCGCTGCCGGTGAAGCCGCAGGGCTCGCGGGGTTCCGAGGCGGGTCGGTGCAGGCAGGCTAGGGTTTGGCGCCGGCTGCGTGGGTGGGGTAACGAGATGGAGAGAGAGATCGAAGAGGTGACGAAGCGAGGAGAAGAGAGAGCCCGTGGGCGAGAGGTAGGTGGGCGGCTGCTGTAAATAGAACACGTGCCCGGGGGTTTCCCGCAAAAAGGACGCCCCAACTCTGCAAGATATTTTACTCCGCTTTCTCACTGTCCCGGAGGCCGGGGGTGTTTAGGGGATTTCCTTCTGTTCCCCATGTCGGCTGTTGGGCTAAGAAGTGGCCCAACTGCTTCTCTACTGCATGGGCCAAGCCCACCTTCTTCTACTGAATGTTGATCCAGACTATGGATTTTTCTTTTTCTTTTTTTTGAGTAAGAATAGGTGTTTGCTAACTTCCTAACTAGCAAATGTCGCATTCTTGATCTTTTTTTGCCGTTGTTTTGCTGCATTCTCACTATAATATTTGGACCCAAGAACAGCATATTGCTCAGTTTGCACGGCGCGTGTGCATAACGAAGCCGAACAAGAGTTGTGAGATCATGCAATCCAGACATTCAGATTTCAGACAGCACAAGAGAAAGGGAAAAACACATGGATTGGTGCATATCCTCTCAGCCTCGTGTAATGCATTACAGCATTCTATTGTACTAGAGTCTAGACCACTTTGTTCCACATCAAAGCATGTGTTCACTACAAGAAACTACTTTCAGCAGCTGCTTTTCTACAAATTGATTGAAATCCATCACATCAGGTAAGTGGTCCTAAATAGAGATCAAGAAATCTCCCCCCTTTTTTTGGGCAACAACAGGATAAATTTTGAAAGAAACAAAAACATTGCAGCAGCTCTACTTGTGACAAGAATAAGTTGTGCCAAACACTTACAAATTGCAGTTCACAAACATACATAAATACTTCACGCTGGTAAACTTAAAAAAAATGTTACATCTCTGCGTACTCTCAATCTAATAAGACGACTAAAAAACGAGGCTAATGCCTTGCTTCACTACAGCATCACGTGTGTTATGTACTCCGATTGCAGCAAATTTGATATTCTTGCTAATAGAACCACCTGCAAATGTTCTGGCTTTTTCACTTAAAAAAACAAGCTCTTTCTTTTTGTTAACTGTACACCTGTAAGAGAATCGTGGTCATGTGACGAGATCATCAACCTCAGAATTAAATACAAAGCTGGGAAATGTGGTTGTTATGTCCCTGGAATGTCAAGCAAAATGATTAGCAGAGTTTTGGTCGCCTCAAATCAAATGTCCATGCAAAGAATGCAAGAATGTTTTTAAGCGGTCTAGTGGTCTACTCCACAACAACTTTCAGTTAAATGTACCACAATGTCATCAAACAACTACAGAGGGGGTTCCAGAAGCTGCAACCTTTATACAGTAAACCACTTTTCACAAGTTTCAGATGACAGAAATAAAACTACAGGTCAAGTAAACATTTAATCCTAGCGGTACATAAAATGTGCTTGTCACAGCGATATAGCACTAGTTAGCCCCACTCACACTTAGAAGTCAATGAATTGTGCATAGCTTGCCCCATTTACCCCTCTAATTTCACATCTTAGATTACCAAAGTTCATTGCTTCAATTACCTTAAATTTTCTAACTTCTAAGCACAGGCCTCAAGTAATCTTTGGAACGATACATCATTAATTCCTTTGGTCATGGAGAGATAAATATAGTTGCGGCAAAATGCTTCTGAATTTATATTTTCTATCATACTCACTTGAGGTATGGAAGAGTCATTATCTTCAACAAGGAAGGATTCCTAGAGACAAAATTCTCCCACTCTGTTCTATCTATTTTCCCATCCTGATTTGTATCAGCATCTGAAAATGTCTGTCATCATTAACCACATAAGTCACTGTAATTCTTAACTCTGTTATAAACCACGAGAATTATCTACAGCTCAAGTAACAATCAACTAAATTTTTTTATGAAATGTCCAAAACCTTGTCCAGGATTGTCTCAATAATTTCATCAGATAATCTCATTTCTGATTCACCTAGAAGAGCAATCAACATCTGCTTTACCTGTACAGGAGGATTACAATAGAAGTTTTAGTTAAAAAATGAAGGATAGGATCATAGGAGGTATAGTATAGCATGTATTAGCTTATATTATTTCAATAGTACATAAGCGGACACACTAATGGATTATCAGCCACACATATTTCTTCTGTTTCTGTAGGACAATTTCAGTAAATTTCGCCAAGAAATCAAAATTTAGAGAACATGTGAAGAAGCATAGACCCAGAGTGAGTCCAGAAATTACCTCCTTCCGTTCAATAAACCCTGTACCGTCCATATCATATAGCCTGAAGGAAACTGTCAAGCAGTTCAAACTTTTAGAAAGTGAAGGCATGGTATCTACAAAGCCAGGATGAAACAGAAGGGCAACAACTTACAATCAATTTTCTCTTCCATCGGGATGTTTGGATGAAATACATTTAAAGCTCGAACAAAGTCACCAAAATCGATGACACCCCTTTTCTTGACATCAAAAAGGTCGAATATCTGCAAGGTCCATTTCATGTAAATACAACTGAATGTGATAACACATGATATGTAATATCGCCATGTAACATATCAAAACCTAAATGAGAATGGTTGCCAAGGGGATGGGTACCTGATTAGCGAAAAGATTTTCCTTTCTTCTGTTTTTAAATAATGCAAGCTGGAACTCTTCCTGCATGGTAGAATTATGGCAAAAATTAATTACTCGTAGTTGCCAAAGAATCTGGTTCCTGATGACATCAACATTCATGATAACTAACTGTGGTATATATAAACCTGTATGTCTGTGCAACATGACAGTCAATAAACTTCTTTGATATATGACCACAGGATGCAAAACAGTCAATAAACTCCTTTGATATATGACCACAAGATGCAAAATATAAATAAAGCTGGATGAGAAAGACATTCTCTCTAGCTGTCTAGAACGACTGTTCAAATCGAATTTTGCACTACAGACTTGTCAATACAGAAGTTGGCTTATCTAAGTAGTTGAGCCAAGAAACAAGACTTGCAGCTCAGCTAAAATATAGCAAGGCAAGATGCGAGAGAATGGCTACAACTTTGAGCTACCATAATGTTGATAGCTTGATATAACTTGCGATAATATCTGTTCTAGGCCACAATCATATGAACAAGTTTTGCCTATTATATTTGGTACACAGAAAATGATAACAATAAGCCTGTTACAGTTTGATATACAAACATTTCTAACAATTTATCAAATAGAATCGTTGGGTTGTGCTTCAAGAATAAAGGTTTAGTGAGGAACCACATGTAGAACAAAGATCCATGTTCGTTTACAAGGCGAAGTAATAGAACTATTGGTGGATAAAAGTAATCCATGAAAAAAGGACATTGTCGCATAAGTTGTGCAGCTGAAGGGGGCCAGTATGTAGTAGAAATACAATACAACAAATGAACAACAGCTAATCACAAACAAATCTCATGTGCTTATTTGATGCTCATACATGCCAATCTGACTAGGAAACACAGAGATGTCCTGAGGATAGTTAGAAGCTTACCTTATTGATCAGCCCATCATCGATCACCGAACCACTAATGCTCTTGAACAGCTCGAACAAAGCCTCGACCTCACTAACACTGACTACACGAACAAAACAAGTGCACGAAGTTAAGCAACATCCAATCAGAATTCAGAAGTCGGCCGGTGAATCAATTGTGCAAAGTAGATGGATCCCACAGTAAATAACTTATCTAGTACTAAAGCATAAGGTAAATTAAATAGGATTCTGGGATATCGATTTTCCTGGACTATCTAGAGGAGGATCCTAGTACCCTACACGCCAGATGCACGAAACAAATTACATTTCCAATCATGAATACGAGAAAGCTAGCTAGCTCACGCTGATACGCATGGGAAAGCAGAAGTTAGATTAGGTAGAACGGGATAGGGGATGAGATTGAGCTCACAGGCGGTGTGGGAGGCGAGGTGGACAGGGTCCTCGTAGCCCGGGTGCTGCCGCTTCGCCGTGGACTGGACGCACCCCATCGCCGCCGCGCCCAGCAACTCCTCCAATGCCCCAACCAACTAAATCAACCAAGCATCGCCACCCACCTCCGAGGTGGCGGCGGCGGAGGGTTCAGGTGGGGTCGGGAGGTGGTGCCTGGCGCTAGATCGGCTGGGGTTTGGAGGGTGAGGCGCGGCCGGCGGGCACGTTGCGGTGCGGTCAGGGAAAGGAGGCGCCGACGCGGGCGGTGGCCTGATAGGTTGGTGGAATCGCGGAACGTATTGGTTTGGTTTGGCACGCGTTGCCCTGAGCTGAACCGGGAGTCTCCTTTTCTTCTCGTGCGGTTTGGTCTGTGCGCGTGCACGTCTCTCGACCTTTTCTTTTCTTCCTCTAGGTGAAGGCGCTCAACGCATGCTATCTTCGATAATTCGATGACTATAAATAGTACAAGTTAACAAACCCAAACGACCTGGGATTACATCTAGAGAGAAGCGAAAATACAGCTGTAGTCGGTTGGAGTTGTTGCCTTGGAGATATTCCTGGATGGAGTCCTGCTACCGCACGTTGCATGTGTATTGGGAAGACCGCACGTGAAGATGTCCGTGTACTCGGACCACCCTAATAGTGGCACGGTCCCAAACAAAATGAAGATTAGTTTCCATGTGTTTCGTTTGCTAGTGTTGAACTAGGTTCATCGACAAGTAGACGACCAAGACGTTGTTGCAGAAAGCTACTGTGGCTTGACGAAGAGGTTGATGCATCTCGAAGAGGAGTTGTCGTAACCAGCAAGCTTCAGCGACAGGACGGTACCTCGCTTCAGCATTAGAGCGAGAGATTGTGTGCTACCGTTCGGACGACCAAGAGATGAGGTTGTCACCGAGGAAGATGTCGTAGCCGGAGGTTGACTTGCATGTATTTGGGCAACCAGCCCAGTCAGCATCCATGTAAGCCACAAGAACGTCGGGAGAGCACCGAAACAACTGTAATCCAAAGTTGGTCGTGCTCTTCAAGTAACGCAAAATACGCTTGATAAGAGCGATATGAGGTTCGCGAGGATTGTGCATATGTAGGCAAACTTGCTAGACAGCATGCGCGATATCTGGATGAGTAAAAATAAAATACTAGAAGGCGTCAGCGAGACTACGGTAGTGAGTAGCGTTGACGGCCGGAGGCTCGGACGAAGAGAGCTTATGTCAATAGGCATGCTACATGAGTTACAGAAGGTCATCCTGGCACGGTCGAGGATGTTGGTAACGTGCTGCCATTGTGAGAGGAACATGCCCTAGGCATTATGAGTACGAGACACCCAGAAAGTGATGCAGCACCCAAGATCCTTCAGGAGGAACTTGTGTTGAATAGTAGCAACGATCGACCGAAGGAACGTGTTAGAGGATATAGTGACCACAATGCCGTCAATTAAGAGTAGCAAATAGGCAATGTCGGTGCCATGCTTGTAAATGAAAAGGGAGGTGTCCGTCTTGGAGGCAATGAAGTCAAGAGAAAGAGGATGCAAAGCAAATCGGTTGTACCATGCATATGGAGCTTGCTTCACGCCGTACAAAGATTTGTTCAAGAGACAGACATGAGAGGTAAGCAACATCCAATCAGAATTCAGAAGTCGGCCGGTGAATCAATTGTGCAAAGTAGATGGATCCCACAGTAAATAACTTATCTAGTACTAAAGCATAAGGTAAATTAAATAGGATTCTGGGATATCGATTTTCCTGGACTATCTAGAGGAGGATCCTAGTACCCTACACGCCAGATGCACGAAACAAATTACATTTCCAATCATGAATACGAGAAAGCTAGCTAGCTCACGCTGATACGCATGGGAAAGCAGAAGTTAGATTAGGTAGAACGGGATAGGGGATGAGATTGAGCTCACAGGCGGTGTGGGAGGCGAGGTGGACAGGGTCCTCGTAGCCCGGGTGCTGCCGCTTCGCCGTGGACTGGACGCACCCCATCGCCGCCGCGCCCAGCAACTCCTCCAATGCCCCAACCAACTAAATCAACCAAGCATCGCCACCCACCTCCGAGGTGGCGGCGGCGGAGGGGTTCAGGTGGGGTCGGGAGGTGGTGCCTGGCGCTAGATCGGCTGGGGTTTGGAGGGTGAGGCGCGGCCGGCGGGCACGTTGCGGTGCGGTCAGGGAAAGGAGGCGCCGACGCGGGCGGTGGCCTGATAGGTTGGTGGAATCGCGGAACGTATTGGTTTGGTTTGGCACGCGTTGCCCTGAGCTGAACCGGGACTGGGAGTCTCCTTTTCTTCTCGTGCGGTTTGGTCTGTGCGCGTGCACGTCTCTCGACCTTTTCTTTTCTTCCTCTAGGTGAAGGCGCTCAACGCATGCTATCTTCGATAATTCGATGACTATAAATAGTACAAGTTAACAAACCCAAACGACCTGGGATTACATCTAGAGAGAAGCGAAAATACAGCTGTAGTCGGTTGGAGTTGTTGCCTTGGAGATATTCCTGGATGGAGTCCTGCTACCGCACGTTGCATGTGTATTGGGAAGACCGCACGTGAAGATGTCCGTGTACTCGGACCACCCTAATAGTGGCACGGTCCCAAACAAAATGAAGATTAGTTTCCATGTGTTTCGTTTGCTAGTGTTGAACTAGGTTCATCGACAAGTAGACGACCAAGACGTTGTTGCGAAAGCTACGTGGCTTGACGAAGAGGTTGATGCATCTCGAAGAGGAGTTGTCGTAACCGGCAAGCTTCATGACGGACGGTACTCGCTTGACATTAGAGCGAGATTGTGTGCTACCGTTCGGACGACCAAGAGATGAGGTTGTCAGGAAGATGTCGGCGGAGGTTGACTTGCATGTATTTGGGCAACCACCGTCAGCATCCATGTAAGCCACAAGACGTCGGAGAACGAAACAACGTAATCCAAAGTTGGTCGTGCTCTTCAAGTAACGCAAAATACGCTTGATAAGAGCGATATGAGGTTCGAGGATTGTGCATATGTAGGCAAACTTGCTAGGCGCATGCGATATCCGGATGAGTAAATAAAATACTAGAAGGCGTCGGCGAGACTACGTGATGAGTAGCGTTGACAGGTACAAGATTTGTTCAAGAGGCAGACATGAGAGGTTCATCGGCATGTTCGATGAAGTAAAAGAGACTATTCGGCACAAGGAATTGGAAAATGATTGTGAAATCACAAGATGGCCGCTAGGGCTGCAAGGCGTGGGGAGGTGCCGGCGGCGGCGTGGTCGATTTGAGCTAAATTTGGTGGCTTGGGTCTGGGAAGTCGGGCAGAGGTCCATGTGGACCCACAAAGAGGAGCGAACTAAAAAAGCGGATTTCGAAGACTTTGAAAAATCAATCAAAATTCTAAAATTTTTGAATTTTGAGATTATTTCAGCCCTCAATATTACTACTATTCTTCTGAAACTTTCAGGTCGTCGGCCGGTCGCACCACCAGCAAGCAGCCATGAGCGAGGAGGTCGTACGTCTTAATGCCCCATTCTAACTTTATTTTGGTCATAGCATTTCAAAAGACGGAAAGGTATTAGCAATCACCGAATCGCGGGGGATTAAATTCAAAGTGGCACCGCTCGGTGTCTATTTTGATCATGGTGTTAGTAATGGCTTATTGCGTTATGATCGATATGCATTGTTCGATTTAACTGAGATAATAATGTGATCGTAGTTCTTTGATGCTAATCCAGTGTAGGCACAACCTAATTGAAAGTTTAAATTTACATAAAATTCAAATGAGGTTTGAATTTAATTGAGAAAGTTCATCAGCATGTTCAGTAAGTAAAAGAGACTATTCCAGCACAAGGAATTGGAAAATGATTGACGAAATCACAAGATGGCCGCTAGGGCTTACCGGGCGTAGGGGAGGCTGCCGGCAGCGACGTGGTCGATTTGAGCTAAATTTGGTGGCTTGGAGCGAAGGAAGAGGAGCTGCATCGCGCAAAGGAGCACGTGAGGTAGCATTGTGGTTCTGCCAGAGCTGGCGAGGGCTGACGCAAAGGTGGGGCCGTGGCGCCGGGTCGGCTGCAAGCTTCACTGGATTGCGACAGAGAGAGAGCGAGCGGCGAGTGGTGGCGCGCGAAACAAGGATGCCAGGGGCAAGGAGACTGAATGGTGGGGCCGTGGCGCCGGGCTGGTGTGAACAGGGAGGGGAGGCGCGGCCGTAAAACCGGACAACGTCAGAGCGGCGCGTGGAGGCGGTGCAGAAGCGTCTGTGCGCGACGACGCCAGCAAAGAGAGGAGGCGGAAAACTAAAAAAGAAAAGCGGATTTCGGAAGACTTTGAAAAATCAATCA
Organism: Bonia amplexicaulis; assembly: GCA_036346245.1. NCBI lineage: Eukaryota > Viridiplantae > Streptophyta > Magnoliopsida > Poales > Poaceae > Bonia > Bonia amplexicaulis. Next base: position 2,164,669 of record CM070764.1, read on the forward strand.
AAATTCAAAATTTTGAATTTTTTTGAGGTTATTTCAGCAGCCCTGCTAATATACTACTATTCTTCTGAAACTTTCAGGTCGTCGGCCGGTCGCGCCACCACCAGCAGCAGCCAGAGCAGAGGAGGTCGTCGTCTTAATGCCCCGCATCTCTCTATTATTTGGTCAGCTTAAAAGACGGAGTTTGCAACACCGAATCCGCGCGGGGGAATTTTCGTGGCAGCCGCTCGGTGTCTATTTTGTCATGGTGTTAGTATGGCTTATGTGCGTATATCGATATGCATTGTTCGATTTAACTGAGATAATAATGTCGTGATCGTGTTTTTTTTTGTGCTATCCAGTGTAGGCCGGCTATCTGATTGAGTTTAATTTGACAAAGATAGCGATCCATCAGATTAGAATACTACAATCATCGCATGCGATTTGCTGAAAGACTAGCACAAGTTTGCACTAATTTTCCGCTCAACGGGTTTAATCACAATCGTGGTTCTAAAAAAACGCACAGCCACTGCCGGATCGTATCAAAGTGATTGTAGCGCACACAAGACAAGCATGAGAAAGTTTAACAAAATATCACGAAGAGGAACAGATCAAATCCCACACTCGAGAGATGTGTTATGTAACTAACATAAAACTCTTTTCTAGAGATGGAGGTAACCACTTGGCCTACTCCTTTCAGGAGCGCGCGACGGTCCGACATTAGTTGTCATTAACCAAATGATAACCAGATCTGCTTTGCTATGAATAAAAAAATTTATATTACCCTAATATGTTGAGTTAACATTGCCGATATCGGTCTGCCGACTCACCCAGCAGAGCTCTGTTTTTACTTGTTAAGGAATTTTTTAGAGTGGGGGAATTTGTATTTTTTAATAGATTGTTTTTCTATTTTTGTTAGAGATTTTTTTAAGGAGGTGAAGGGGGAGTAGGAAGAGACATACAAAGCACCACCAACTCTCTCTTTTAAGTAGTAGAGATTAACACACAATTAAAAGTTTAGAGTTTCCATTTATCCATTTCTGTCATTCTGGCCTTCTCATTGCTTATTCTGTCTTTTCATGTTCGTGCAGCTTTCATTTTTGAGCGAATGAAGAAACAGGGCAATTGATGGATCTGCGCCTTGGTTGTGAAGACATAATCTACTCAAATTTGGAGCCATGGCTTTCTGAGGTTGCCGAAGTCCTATGTTTTGCTGAAATTATCAGGAAACCAGTTAACGCATCGAATGGTTTGTGTTTGATGTAATTTTGATCGAGCTTTTGGCATTCTTTTAATGATCCTATTTATGTTTGTGTTGACCAGGTTCGTGAAAGATTGAATTTGTAGCTTCTACATGTGATCAGGAATGGCGTGAAAGATTGAATTTGTAGCTTCTACATGTGATAAGGATTATTACCTTCTGTCTCTCGTAAAACTATTCCAATATTTAATCCAATTTGATGCACTGTTGGTACCCTCCATTCCGAATTGAAACTTGACACAATTAAATAATTAGAACAAGCTTCCTGTATAGATTGTATAGTGAAAGCTTGAAGTTTGGGACAGTATAAAACCACCTGAAGAAATAGGAGGGAGAGCCACCTCCAATAGCAGAAAATTCGGCCCAACGTAAACGTCGGCCTTTCTACTAGGCCTCCATGGGAATGGGCCCACGTGGCAGCTCCGCCTAATCCACGTGGCATGGTCAGAGGCCACGTCGTATTCATAGGTGAGCCCTCATGTCCTATTAAACAGTGTCTTTAGCATTAATTAATATGCTATATAACATTAGCGCTGAGATAGATATAAAATTAATAAAAGAAGGGAGGGAAGCAATATCTCCTACAAGACATCCCTTGAGTATGTAATTCAATATGAAGATATTAGCTAAGACATCTATTAAAGCTAGAAGTGATATCTACCATATTACAAAGATATACCACTACATTAAACGATGTATTAAAGAGAGAATTGAAAATAAATACTAAATTATAGTATTAATTAATGATAGATATTGTGCATTAAAAAATAACATCTAGCCTAATTCTATACAAAGTGGTAATATAGATATCTTTACTATTATAGAAGTGTGAGTTGGTAGTTGGTTTATTTTCTCTCCTCTCTTCTCAGCCATTCGATTTGATCTGGACTATTCGTCTCTCTTCTCCTCTTTTTCTCGGGATACAACCGCCCACCCTCCACTTTTTCTATCTCCTCGCGCATTCTGGTCACTCTTCTCTCTCTGTCGCTTACTCTCTAATATTTAATGTATGAAGTTGGTCAAACAATAAGTTCTGTATTAGTATTTTTATATTTTCGTTACAACGTACGGATCTCTAAGTAGTTATTATATAAGTGTCACAGTTGAAAATACCCTCAAACCCTCCCGCTGGGCCCCACCCTCCCCACCTGCCGCCTGCCGATTGGTGAGCCTCGTGCGGGCTCCACCGAACAGTGACTCCACTCCACCTTTTAAAAATCGTCGCTGTCTCCTCCACGTGTCGCCCATCCGCCCGACCGCCTGCGGCATCGCGCCAAGCGGCGGCGCCACCGCCCACCGCAGCGTGTCGTCGCTTGGGCTTCAAGCCCGACCTCGCTTTCCGGTGACGGCGACCAAGAGAATTTTCTTTTCTCCTCTCCCCCTCGGTTTGGTGTGGTCTGGTTGGAGCCTGGCGAGCGAGAGCTTGTGATTGGGTTGGTTAAGCGGTCGGCTCCGGATTGATGCTTCGCTAGGAGATTATTTCGAGTTGGAGCTTCTCTTATTGGAAGGTCTTTGGGTTAATGGAGGAGAGGTACGAGGCGTTGAAGGAGCTGGGGGCCGGCAACTTTGGGGTGGCCAGGCTGGTCAGGGACAAGACCAGCAAGAAACTCGTCGCCGTCAAGTACATCGAGAGGGGCAAGAAGGTTTTGTGGCTTTCTTTTTCCTTCCCTTTGTGCTTAATTTTGGGGTTTGGTGCTTTCAGAATTCAGATTAATTGCTACTTTGCCAGTGTTGGAATTACTATTGATGATGAAATGGTTCCACTCTAGAAGCAAGGTGGCTCTGGCTACAGGTCTTTGTTTGTTGGATGGATAATTTCAAGGTTTGTGTACATGCAGATTGATGAGAATGTGCAGAGGGAGATCATCAATCACCGGTCACTCCGCCATCCTAACATCATACGGTTTAAGGAGGTAATTAAGAATTCTTGACTCATCAGTCATTTATAAGTTTACTGATTGTCAATTAAATTAGACTGATGAAATTTTGATGGTTTTGAAGTCTGAACTACTAATGTGTCTAGAAAGCAGAAATGTGAGTACTTTCTTTTTGGAAATAAATCATGAGCTTTTTGACTGTTTGCATCATGGCTGCATTTGCCAGTTAGTAGTAATGCTGGGCAGGACTGAATTCACTACATTCGAGGGTTATTATGGATTGATAGTTGACTGAGTAGTTTCAGAAGCATACAAGTTTATCCTAGACTATGCCTCTGGCTGATTTCCAGCTAGTATATAGCAATTTATCATCTTAAGATCAAATTGGATTCACTTACTATAGCATGGTGTTGTTTTGTGCATCGACCGAGAACAGGTTTGTTTAACACCGACACACCTTGCCATTGTCATGGAGTATGCCGCTGGTGGAGAACTCTTCCAAAAAATCTGCACAGCAGGGCGATTCAGTGAAGATGAGGTTGCTTTCGCCTTTCGGCCAAACTTAGCTTTTGTTCTTGTCAGTCGTCAGGCTTATGTTCCTTATTCTGAAGTCTGAACCATATCTGCTTAATAATGTATGAAATCCCTTTACAATTCATGTCAATAGGCAAGGTACTTCTTTCAGCAGCTAATATCGGGGGTCAGCTACTGCCATTCCATGGTATGCTTTGCTTGTCGAAAATCTTCAAAGTAAACAAATAGCAGAACTAAAGTATTCGTGGACTCCTACTGCAAATACAGGAAATTTGTCACCGCGATCTTAAACTGGAAAACACCCTCCTGGATGGGAATCCAACACCTCGCCTGAAAATTTGTGACTTCGGTTACTCTAAGGTGCAAATATGGATGCTGGTTCTGCTGTTCCAACTTTACTAGAAATTGAGCCTTATTTTCTTTCATGATAACACTGATCAACTTAGCTTGTGTGGTTTTCAGTCTGCTTTGCTGCATTCCAAACCAAAATCAACGGTTGGCACTCCAGCATACATAGCACCAGAAGTTCTTTCGAGAAAAGAATATGACGGCAAGGTAAGTTATTTCTGCTTTCTACATTTGGCATTCTTCAGTTCTTCACTGTATTTTTCGTATCCACCTCTTTTTTCAGAAGCCAACAGGTACCAGTATGGCAGTATCTATTAGTACTGCATATAGGGGTGGATAATGAGCTGGCTCGGCTCAGCTCAGCTCGACTCTGTCAAACTTGTTAGCAAACATGGCTCGGCTCGTTAAGCAAACGAGTAGACATGTCTGCTCTTCTCAGCTCAACTCGTCCTAAAAACTCGAGCCAGCTTGTTGAGCTTGTTGGGCTCATTTAAAGACAAGCACTAGCAATTGCATTTATGTTAATATGTACTAATGTACAGAATGAAAAATAACTCATAATTTGTATCCAAACTCAAATTTTGGGAGGATGCCGAAGGGCAGAGTAGGTGGAGGGGGTGGGTGGAGGCTGGAGGTTGAGGAGGTGGTCGGGCGGGAGGATGCTGGAGGCCGAAGGGGTGGGTGGAGACGGAAGGCAGCGTCGGCGTTCCCAGTCGCCGCATGCAACTTAGGCATGTGGCGCTCTGCGGCGACTGTGCTGTGTCTGTGCATACTCCTATGCGCTTAGAGACTTAGGGTTAATAGACGATTGGGACTTGAGTGTTGCTGGTTTACAAGCCTATTGGGCTGAATTTGTTGCTAGGCTGGCCGACGGGTTTTAATTTTATCGGGCTTAACGAGACTAACGATCAACTCGCAAGCTAGCTCGGTCTCAGCTCATTAACTTAGTGAGCACAAATGCCTGCTTGTCTCGGCTCGACTCGATTTTGGCACGAGTTCGAGCTGAGTCCTTAACAAGCCAAGCTGGCTCGTAAGCTTCGAGCTTTTTTCCACCCCTAACTGCATAGATAAAAACCAACTAAACTTTGTGATGACAACTGAGCTAAAGGAGATTGGTAGTGTACCCGCTTTCAATTCATTTATAGCTTTTTTTTATCATCATGGGCTATTTTAGAGAAATTTTGTCGTTCATTTAGAGTAACAGTCCTTGAAGGATATGCAACTATCCCAAAGTGAAATTACTGACTACTGAGAGGTTGGTTTTTGGCATTCATGTTGCATCCATGATTGCTATCAGGCTTTCGTTTCTAACGTCGTGGGACCACAGTAATTGAGCATTTAGGCATTAGCTACCAATGATCCATTGCCATTGAAAATGCTTACATTGAGCACAAACAAACATCAACACGCAACTATACATCTTCAGCAATGTGCGGTGATGCTATTGAAGCTCGTGAGACATTGCATCGTCGGCTTCCAACTTTGCATGTTGTGACAAAAGGGTTCTCCTTGTCCAGGTATCAGACGTTTGGTCCTGCGGCGTGACATTGTACGTGATGCTCGTCGGGTCATACCCATTTGAGGACCCTGAGGACCCGAGGAACTTCCGCAACACTATCAGCGTAAGAATTCCGTCCCCTTCCACTTTTTCCCTTGTTCTACACCTTGCTTGTTTGTGAGTCTGAAACTCTGAATGCAATGCAAAAATGCACGTCTTGTAACACTGACAGAGAATTCTTGGCGTGCAATACTCCATCCCGGACTATGTGAGAGTGTCTTCCGACTGCAGACGCCTTCTGTCTCAAATATTCGTTGCCGATCCTTCAAAGGTACCTGTCCTCTCTCCTCTTTCTGTTTAGTAAATTCCAAGCAGCCAGCCAAGCCTAAACTTTAGATTGCTCCAAAAGGCAAACATTTGATATTCAAGAAGATTCTACCTGCTTTTTGCATCTGTAATCTTACACTGTAATGCTCAAAGCTGAGACGACTAACAAAATGATTCTTGTGAAACTCTCTGAACTCTGACGAAGAGGATCACGATCCCTGAGATAAAGAAGCACCGGTGGTTCCTAAAGAACCTGCCGAGGGAGATATCGGAGAGGGACAAGGCCAACTACAAGGACACGGAGACAGGCGCGGCAGCGCAGGCCGTCGAGGAGATCATGCGGATCATCCAGGAGGCCAAGGTCCCCGGAGACAAGTCCAAGGCGGCCGACCCGGCGCTTCTCGCCGAGCTGGCCGAGCTGGAGAGCGACGAGGACGAGCTGGAAGCCGACGATACCTACTGATCGATGAAGCCTCCATGCAGCCAGCCTTGTAGCTCCTGTGCTGCTCACTGATTGATGGTGCCGTATTCTCTGAACAATATGATCTTGAATAGAACAATAAGGAAAACGAAGTGTATGATGACATCCTGTTGTATTGGCCCTTTGTATATCGCTGTACATTGCTATAACGCCCCGTTTTTGCGAACAGAGCCATAAGGGCATCCACAGTGTGCAAAAACAGGGGGTCTTAAGCCACCTTAAGGTCGACCTTATACATTACTGAGGGTGACCTTAAGCGCACTATAAGAAAAAACCTTAAGAACGGGCCTCAAGCTAAAGACCGACCATAAGTATTAAAATACATTTTTCTTTATCGACAAGTGGGACCATCTTAAGGCCAGTGGGTTATATACATTCTGACGATTGGCCTAAGGTTTAGATGGGACCCACCTTAAGACCTCTTGGGTTATATACACTATGGATGCCCTAATATATCCTATAACAGACCAGGAGTTTAGTTACGAAAAGAAAGAGTATCATGCCTGCTCACGAACATTTAAAAATAGTTAATTTGATTAAAATAAAATCTAACGATCAATTTTAACAATTATAAAGACGTTCAAGTCTAAAATTTTAACGGTCAATCTTGTGCCAAAAAGTATTTCTTGATTTGGATGATAAACATGGCTTTCTTGATTTGGATGATGAACACGACCATAATGTTTTTGCTGTCTCGTTGGTTCGTGCAATTTTTTGAATCCAAAATGTGTCGATCCGAGAGGAGAGATGTGAGAGAGAGAAAGGAGAGGAGAGAGTCGGTGGAGAGAGAGAGAGATACGCATTTACCTCATGAAGATTTTCTTTATCGTATTCCCCCCTACCACGTGCACCAATCTTGAAGCAAAATGTGTGGCGGAGATAGTGCATGCGACCGCACGTATAAGCGGTATTGATTTTTTTGATAAATCAACAACATTTTGCTTAAAAGATCATCCGGCTAAGAGCTTGAACAGTGTAATCGTGGAGAGGTTGGGTTCTCCTCATGAAGATGATCTTCTCGTTATGGTGCGGTGGTTCAGGGAACATTTAATCATATCCACTCTTATGAGTAGAATAATAGATTTGTCACTCGACCGCTTTCGATGTTCGAAGGAACTTCCGCAACACTATCAGCGTAAGAATTCCGTCCCCTTCCACTTTTTCCCTTGTTCTACACATTGCTTGTTTGTGAGTCTGAAACTCTGAATGCAATGCAAAAATGCACGTCTTGTAACACTGACAGAGAATTCTTGGCGTGCAATACTCCATCCCGGACTATGTGAGAGTGTCTTCCGACTGCAGACGCCTTCTGTCTCAAATATTCGTTGCCGATCCTTCAAAGGTACCTGTCCTCTCTCCTCTTTCTGTTCAGTAAATTCCAAGCAGCCAGCCTAGCCTAAACTTTAGATTGCTCCAAAAGGCAAACCTTTGATATTCAAGAAGATTCTACCTGCTTTTTGCATCTGCAATCTTACACTGTAATGCTCAAAGCTGAGACGACTAACAAAATGATTCTTGTGAAACTCTCTGAACTCTGACGAAGAGGATCACAATCCCTGAGATAAAGAAGCACCGGTGGTTCCTAAAGAACCTGCCGAGGAGATATCGGAGAGGACAAGGCCAACTACAAGGACACGGAGACAGGCGCGGCAGCGCAGGCCGTCGAGGAGATCATGCGGATCATCCAGGAGGCCAAGGTCCCCGGAGACAAGTCCAAGGCGGCCGACCCGGCGCCAGGGGCGGAGCCAGAAATTGAGCATAGGAGGGGCTGGACCACTGGAGGTCTAAGTCGACAATAATGATAGACGAAAATATAACATGATAATATGTTTATGTGTCTATTTTAAAAAACAATATGTTCAAGTTTCAAACACAGGAAAGTGTATTTGGCCAGACAACAATATATTGCATATCTGAAACTTCAATTTATATATGCGGCATAATTTAGTCATATAAACCAAGAACTTGCTTTGCCTCTGTTGCTTCTTCGCTGACTGCTCTCACCACGGCAAGCCGCTACATTGTACCTTAGCTTGATTCTAGTTGATGTGATACCACAAATGATACAAGACAAGGAGGAAAGTTTAAAAGAAGCTAGTAGTTGAGACACCATCCTTCCCTTCAATTAGTGATGCTATATATCTCAATTTAAAATAAAATACAAAATTGAGAGTCTCAAACTCGCCATTTGGGCTTGAACGTTAGTTAGCGTTGACCAAATATTAATTAGGATGCCCAATATGTATGATACTTTAGTGCATAAAAAATACTAAAGCCATTAGTACATCTGGATCTTACAGACTTATTGATCCATGGGGTGCCAGGCCCCGCCAGCCCCCCTCCGCCCCTGCCCGGCGCTTCGCCGAGCTGGCCGAGCTGGAGAGCGACGAGGACGAGCTGGAAGCCGACGATACCTACTGATCGATGAAGCCTCCATGCAGCCAGCCGTGTAGCTCCTGTGCTGCTCACTGATTGATGGTGCCGTATTCTCTGAACAATATGATCTTGAATAGAACAATAAGGAAAACGAAGTGTATGATGACATCCTGTTGTATTGGCCCTTTGTATATCGCTGTACATTGCTATAACGGCCCGTTTTTGCGAACGAGCCATAAGGGCATCATATATCCCATAAGGTCGACCTTATACATTCTGTGGGTGACCTTATGACCATATACAAAAACCTTAAGTTTAGCTAAAGACCCGACCATAAGTATTAAAATACATTTTTCTTTATCCGACAAGTGGGACCATCTTAAGGCCTAGTGGGTTATATACATTACAAGTATCATGGGACCCACCTTAAGACCTCTTGGGTTATATACACTATGGATGCCCTAATATATCCTATAAACTGTGAGTTTAGTTAAAAAGAAAGAGTATCATGATTTAAAATAGTTAATTTGATTAAAATAAAATCTAACGATCAATTTTAACAATTATAAAGACGTTCAAGCCTAAAATTTTAACGGTCAATCTTGTGCCAAAAAGTATTTCTTGATTTGGATGATAAACATGGCTTTCTTGATTTGGATGATGAACACGACCATAATGTTTTTGCTGTCTCGTTGGTTCGTGCAATTTTTTGAATCCAAAAATGTGTCGATCCGAGAGGAGAGAGATGTGAGAGAGAGAGAGAGGAGAGGAGAGAGTCGGTGGAGAGAGAGAGAGAGATACGCATTTACCTCATGAAGATTTTCTTTATCGTATTCCCCCCTACCACGTGCACCAATCTTGAAGCAAAATGTGTGGCGGAGATAGTGCATGCGACCGCACGTATAAGCGGTATTGATTTTTTTGATAAATCAACAACATTTTGCTTAAAAGATCATCCGGCTAAGAGCTTGAACAGTGTAATCGTGGAGAGGTTGGGTTCTCCTCATGAAGATGATCTTCTCGTTATGGTGCGGTGGTTCTGGGAACATTTAATCATATGCCACTCTTATGAGTAGAATAGTAACAGATTTGTCACTCTGACCCGCTTTCAGTGACTCAGACGGGCCAACATGTAAATGACAGAGTTAATTGGCCAATCTTAAAAGTGGCAAAAAGTTAAAATCCCCGTGGTTCTGTATTCGCAGAGAAACGCTTGAAACATAGCCGTTAGCCCTGTTCTTTTTTTTTTTTTGCTTTTTTTTATGATTCTTTTGCTTAAGACGTCTTTGAAAGTCGAAATAAATGAAACAGCTTCTCCAAACCGTTTCTTCAAACGCTGTCTACATAGATGTTTTCACCTTCTATCGCCATATCGAAAAACACAACAAAACATCTCCAGCCACAGTTCAAAAGAACAGTGCCATTATGCCCCCAGATATTACAATACCTTTTGTTATTCAGCCATCCCTCGTTTATACAATTTTGTGCCTGAAGTGTATCATCATGTCTGCTCGGTCCGTTTTGGTGCCCATGACATCTGTGTCGTAACACAAGGACAGCACAAGCTGCAAAATTTGTATGCAATTCATGCCTTCCAAACGGGTCCTAGACATTGTTCCCTCCCTTGCAAGGGGCAGCTTGAATGCTCCATTCACACACGCATGGTTAAGCAAGAAGCATGTCGCATAACAAAGCCATGACCACTGACCGACAGAAGAAGACCTTCCTTCAGTCAGTGATGACTCTCACATAGAAACATGTGACTCAGCTTGTGAAACTCACAACCACAGTATGTACTCTGTTGTAGTAGCTAACAGACTTAACCACAGTATGTACTAGTTAGTCCAGCAAATTAACCACGACACCCGAAATAGAAATATCTAGCTACTCACTGAATTTCTAGCTAGCACTTGGGTAGTGAAACAACAGCAGCAAGCACGCAAGGAGCATCAGCAAGATAAGCAACAACAAGATCAAGATGGCATTTGAACAAGCTAGCTGCATTGTTTCCAGCATAACAGCAACTCAAAACATAACAAGATCACTGATTACAACTGACAATTTCTAATCCTCCTCCCATATCCATATCCTACACCTACATTCTTTGCCCCAAACCCCCCTTGTTTAATTAACCATCCAAACACAAGAGTAAAAACATCACAAGGCAACAACTAACAGGAGCAGCAGTTAACAGCGAGCACTAAACATCAACACAGAGTCGAGCCGAGCACCTCAGCTCCATGCATCAATCCTCATCCATGGCGGCGGTGGCCGAAGAGACCACCTTGGCCTTCTTGTGCTGCTGCTTGCCGAGGAAGGCCTCGACGAACAGTTGCTGCGCGTCGAGCAGCGTCTGGGTGCGTTTCATCTCGGACTCCATCCGCTCCTTCTCCATCTCGAGCGCCATCTCCAGCCTGCGCTCCTCCATCCTCAGGAACCCCTCCCCGACGGCCCGCAGCGCCGACGCCACCTCCGCCATGGCCTCCGCCTCCGCGCCCTCCTCGCTCCTCTCCGCCCTCGCCTCCCGCGCCACCGGCTTCGTGCGCGACGCCTTGGGGATGGTGAAGCGCAGCGCGCTCCCGCCCCCGCCGTTGGAGATGAGGCCGTGCAGGCTCCTGCTCCGCACCGCCTCCTCGGACGAGGGGGAGGACACGGGGGAAGGAGACGTGGTGGTGGCTGCGGTGGCGGGGCCCTTGGGTTTGATCTTGACGATGGGATTGGCGCTGGGGTCAGGGGCCCCGCCGCCGGCGAGGTCGTGGAGGAGCGGGAAGAAGGGCCACTTGGGCCCCTTGGAGCGGCCGGCGGAGCGCGCCCGCTCGGCGCGGTACCTCTTCCGGAGCTTCTCGATCTTGTGGCGGCACTGCACGCCAGACTTGTGGGTGGCCGTGGGGAACCTCCCGCAGCGGGCGGTCACGGCGCCGGCGACCTCGTCCCAGTCCGCCGCCCTGAGGTTGCCCTTGCGCAGCGCCTCCCACTTGTCGCGGTACGCCTCGATGAGGGCCAGCGTCTCCTCGTGCGTCCAGCACGGCGGGGGCAGCCTCCTCCCGGAGCCCCCTCCTCCCCCACCACCGCCGGAGGATGCGGCCGCTGCGGCCGCCGCGGCCGCGGCTGCAACGGGCGCGGCGAGCGGGGAGGTCGGGGAGGAGACGGCCTCGGGCTTGGGCGGAGGCGAGGACGAGGACGACATGGCCTGTGGGTCGTCGCGGCGGCGGCGGCGGCGGCTAGGGTTTGGTGGTGGTGGAGGAGGAGGAGGAGACGGGGAACGGAGGAGGTGGGGAATCGGTCATATAAGGAGGGAGGCGCGCTGCGGAGGAGGTGGGCCGCGTCGCTGGCGCGGGTGGGCCGCGCGGTGAAATGACCGGCTGGGGAGGGCACCGCGCCGCACCGCGGCAGCCGCGTGGTGCGGTGGTTTTTGCGGGGTTTGTCGCGTCGCGTCGCGGCGTGGGGTGGGACGGTGGTGGGTAATGCCACGGCACGGACACCGCACCCGCACGGCGCCGCGCTGCGCTGGGGGCCAGCACCGCGAGCGCTTTCGCAGCCGCGCGGCGTGGCCGTGTGCCGTGTCGGGCCGGGGTCTCCCCTCCCCTCCTTTCCTCGCCTAGCGCTGCGCCTCCCCCCTCCTTTTTTTTTTTAACTTTTTTCGAATTCCAGCCGCGCCGTTTGATCTCATTTTATTTCGCCGACGCGCGTGCCGGCATGGTTGGCTTTATAGGGGTGGGTGGACTAATGGCGCTTGGTTTCGGTGGTTGGCCCGCGCAGCGCGGCCGTGAGAGTGGCGCGCCTTTTCCCTTCGTCGCCGCTAATCGTTTTTTCTTCGCTTTGCAGACGGTTATTTATTGCCCGTCATATAGAACGATGGGGAAGGAAAAATGATGTCAACTGTGATGATTACGAAGATTGTACGTCAAATGCACGGGAGCAACTAGGTTGCACGTCAACACACTTTGGCCGAACGGTTTTTTTTTGTCGGAACAATATTTTTTGCCGGTGTGAATTGACCAGGTATCACTGCAGGGGAAGTGTGGACCTGTATGGCGTTCATTGAGTTACAGTCCTTTTCCACCGGGGAGCGGTAAAACATAGCGCTCTCCTCAACGTGTGATGTTATCTTTTCTTTCTTTAGAGTATGGCGTGTTAGTAACCAAATATTTCAATGCCATTATAGGGATGATATTGCAAATTTGTGATCCGTACATAACATTCCAAACTTCACGAGGTCGCTAGAGATAGCGTGTACTGTTGCTTTCCGTTACAAACCATAAAGCTATTACTAAAACTTTTCCATTTTTACAACAAAGATGTCTCGTTATATATAAAAAAAGAAAACTGTTTCGTGTGAAAAATCGTATGACTTGTGACCTTTTATGTCGGATCATGTCGTGACTTGGCACACCACTTGACAGACTAAGTCTATCTTATTTTTGTTGAATCGTGCAACTCTCTCTGTGTGTTTGAATGTGAATTCAAACGTCTAAATTAATTCGGTAATTAATTCGATTTAATTAAATTAATGATATCAGTTACTGAAAACATCTATAAAAGACCAGGAAACGTCCAGATTGGTGTGACTAAAAAAATCATTCTTCCTTTATTTTCTCCTTTGCTGATATGTGCCGGATGTGTTATGCAACCGAATTTGAATCGTGCATCTCTATCTATGTTTGAATGCAAATTCAAATGTCTAAATTAATTCGGTTAGTGACGTCAGTTACTAGATTAATTCGATTTAATTGCATTAATGGCGTCAGTTACTGGAAGCATCTATAAAAGACTCTGAGAAGTTCAGGCTAGTGTGACCCAAAAAATCATTCTTCCTCTATTTTCTCCTCTGTTGATCTGTGCTGGTGTGTTGCGCGATCGAATCTCGTTTTTTTTTCTCGGCGTGCACCTTGAAGGAGGGAGAGTAGCTATCTCCGAGCCATTGCCGCAGAGAGTACCTGCACGAGGAGGCAATAAAGTTTCTGAACAGCGCATTTGCGCGACCATTTTTGCACCGATTCATCTATGTTCTGCACTGCATTGAGTCTAGACCGCTACTTGTTCTTCATCAAACTCAATAGTAAGTCATTCGCATGATTGATCTACTTTGATACTGTATTTTTTCTGCGTATTCTCTGAAGTACAATGAGTAGCATGTTGTTAGTTACGAGTTTTGCATCACTAATCTTTTACTGTATTTATTTTCTAGTAAAATTTGGAATTAAAATATTGCGCATATTTCTAACAAAATATCCTTGTTAAAAAATTTGTGTGGTACAAAACTACTTACAGTTACTACTCGAAACCCTCTACGATTACTGATTAGCACGTATCTTTGTACAACCATCAACGCTGATTTGCATTTTCTAATAAGATCTTTGTTATAAATTTATATTTTCTTGTAGTATTACTCCTGCATACTGAAGGCAGAGGACATGAGCAGTTTGATATCTATCCAACTTATTAAGGTAAAGGACATCGAGAAAGGAAAATATAGGAACATTTTTTTCATACAGGAAGCTCGAGCATAATTTGCTCCAATTTTGAAAATAAAATCTACCTTTTTAAAAAAATATATAGGGCACTTTTTTGGAGGGGCAAAATAAAAACACTTAGATCTTGTTTGGATGGACAAAAAAAGTAAAAATATAAAGTTCAAATTCTCGATCTATCTGCATGTATGAACCCGGATTTGGGTCCATGCAAACGAGGCCTTACGGTGCCGTTTAAGTTTCAAAAGAACCATGGCCTCCACAGAGGAGCAGACGCCTCCACCGCCACCTTGAGCAGGGTGCGTCTCCACTTCCTTGCCCTCCTTTTAAAATCCGTCTCCAGTTTGCGCGACTGCAAGCTCAAGCAAATCTCTCCCTGATCGGGCCGTCGTGTGGGCTGCAGGGGCGCGAAGCCGTCGCCGTACAAGGAGCCCCGACGACGGGAGACAGAGGTTCCTCCTGGAACTGGAGTTCGTCCAGTCCTTCGCCAACCCTACCTACACCCACTGTACTGTACTTGGCTTCTTGGGTCCTCCCTGCTTTGTGGAACCAAATTCGTTACTAATGCAGAGAGAATGCGTGATTTGAGTGTGTGTTGGTCAGTGGCTGTCATGATCAGGGATTATATTTTCGGTTTAGAAAATTTTCGGACCCTCCGAGAAATCCAAAATTCAGAAATTTCGAAGATTTTAGATATTTTCAGAAATTTTCGGTCGAAATATTCAAACATATAATTTAAATTCAAAAATTCACAAAATACATACAATTTTGATCCAAAATGGCCAGCGCCACCTCTCCTCCCGCAGCCAGCGCCGAAGCCTCCCCTCCCGCAGTCGGTGTAGCCTCCTCTCCCGCTCGCAGCCGCTCGTCGCCGCGGCGCCACCTCCCCCTCCCACCGCCCGCAGCTGCCCGCAGACGTCTACCGTCGGCGCTGCCTCCCTCTCCTGCCACCCACGTCAACATGCTTCGCACGAGAGCTGAATTGTTCCTCTTCTATGGTAGGAATTGTCCTTCATTGTGCTGTATGGTTTGAGCTGAGTGTTGTGTATTTGTGTATATTCAATAAAACTATCGTATGATGACTGATTATACTGTTCACTTCTTGACTGCAGGATGGGCTAGTGGAACTTGTTGGTCAACTTGACACCTGGTAACATTTTGTGCAAGCGCAGTCTGTTTCTGGAGCCTTGCATTTCTTCTCTTTTCGTAGGCCTTGAAGCGGCAAACAGCTTAGGAGCAAACACTGCTTTGCAGTAGTTCAGATGTAATTTAGATGTCAATATCTCTCCTGTACACTTGGCCCGAGTGACTGAATCATTTATCTTGACCTTGTTGTAGTTAATCCTTTGTTTGATGAACTTTTTGGAAAACAACGGCACCTGGAACTGGAAAGTCCACATTAAGCGCTTCTCATTCTGCTGCTCCTCGAGATTAAGCGCCTCTTTATCAGACGGAGCCGCAATATGATCAGGTAGTTATGCTTGGCGGTACTTTCCTCGTTACAACCCAAAGTAGATACAAAACGTGTACTGGGATCAAGCTTCCAAATTCCGCTACCAGGGTAAATCCCGCACTAGTTACTGGCCGGTAACCAGGTAACTGGAAAAAAGCCGGTCGAATTTCACGTGTCAAAATTTGAATTTGAAATCGATAACTGGAAAACCGACCGGTGACCGCCCAAAAAACCGGAGAAAACCCGCTAAAACCGGTTTTTCAAATTTGAAATTGAAAATTTCTAACACATTCATGGCAAAAAGTATGAAGTTAAGCACGGGAGATACATGGATCTTCCTAATACATTCTATTAGTATTAAGCAATGTAAACATCGTTAGGGAAATTAACTTTTACATTCAAAATTTGAAAATTCCTAATACATTCATGGCAAAAAGCATGAAGTTAAGCACAAGAGGTACATACATCTTCATAATACATTTAATTAGTGTTAAACAATGTAAATATCATTAGGAAATCTAAATTTTACATTCAAAATTTGAAAATTCATAATACATTCATGGCAAAAAAAGTATGAAATCAAGCACAGGAAATATATGCATCTTTCTAATACATTCTATTAGTGTTAAACAATGTAAATATCATTAGAGAAACTAATTTTTTACATTCAAAATTTTAAATTTAAATTAAATAAAAAATCAACGGTTTTTTTCTCCCGGTCAGCACCAGTAAAACCGGTTACCAGCGGTACTGGGACACAATTTGAAGGTTGAATCAACGTACTCTTGTTGATCCTTAAAGTGCATCTGGATATGCTTTATACATCCAGAGTGATGAACCTTTAATTTTTCTATGCCATAATGTTCTGTTCTGATTTTAATTTTTGTCAGTTTTCTTTTCATCTAGTACATTCTTTCATGCAAGAAGAAACATGTTATAGAAAATCAGATTAGAGGTTACACAGTTTTACACCCTTTTTTTTTGGATGGGAGTAGCATAGCAAAATGTGTGGTAACAATGCAAGACTTGAAAAGAATGGTTGCCACCGTAAGGCCAGTCGTAATATCAAGGATGGCGCACTCTTCTGCTAAGAACGCGCACTTGGATCCAGTATAGAAGTTAAAAGCTTGCCAGAAATTTCCACCACTAAATTGGGACTTAGAAGATTATCAACTGCTGAACCAAAGCAATGGTGTAGTAATTGAAGCACCTTGCTTCCCAACCTCCTCTGCTTGCACCAGCACTAGCTGCGGGCCTTATTAGATCATTAGATGGAGCAACGACATCACGATCTGATGAGGCAGTTATGCTTCACGATATTTTCCTCATTCAATTACTTTTACAGCATGGTAACATTGAACACATTGAATCGGATCACTTTCAACATAAACGGATTGTCATCAAATCACAGTTATCACAGAATGGCTGCCAAACCACGGAAAAACTAGAACAGATTTCCTTGAAAGAAGAAAATCTATAAACCATTCATTTGCCATGCTAACAAGTAGATACCAAAATACGTACTGGGATACAATATGATCCTGTATGAGTCCCGCCCAGAAGCACATGAAGCCAGCATAAGAACTCTTGCTGACTTGTACAACAATCACCCAGGAAAGGATACAGGGTCACGTCAAGGCTACCAATAAACTGCTACTAGTACCGGTAAGTTGACCCATACCCGCCGAGACCTGAAGACGAATATCCACTCCCATCCATGCTAGAGTAAGTTGGCAACGACGATGGATAGGTGGAGCTGCCATACTGTGAGTAGCTCGACCTATATACTGGATCTAATCCAGCATAGCTGCTCCTGACAGGTTCTCTGTGTGCAGCCAAGGAGTCCTGAAGAAAGAGGGCATGATACCAGAGTATTTATAGTCGAAAGTCCAAGGGCATGATACCAGAGTATTTATAGTCGAAAGTCCAAAACTAGAAGGAATATATGATGTGGTATTTACCTGGATGAGCTGTTGGGCAGCTTGTACCTGCGAGGATGTCCCCTTTATTTCAACAGTTATATCATCAGGGCTCCCCAAACTCTCTTGAATTGTGACGACAGCGCCACTATTAGCTCGAATATATGCAATGTTTGCTCCTTTGACTCCTATGATGTCTTCTGCATAGGTAAGTGGGATTTGCATGGTTTGAGTTACCTGCATATCACATCTTCTTGTCAGTAACGGTTCGAGGTAAAAAAATGGTATGCTTGCAAATAAGGACTGTTATGTTATTTGTAAAGAGATTAATGGATGGAATGCATAATCAATAGGCATGCAAGAGATATATATTACAAAAGATTTGGAAACAACCCCATGAGTTGTGCTTATTCCACCAAAACATCTTATGGATAGAAATAAAGATGCATGCAAAACCCAGGATAAGGTAAGACCTGTGTAAGTAGAGGGCCACCACCATGTATTCCAGAGGGTCTTAATGTTGACAAGGCAGGATCCCGCCCATAAAGTGATACACCTGAGCGGTGAATGTTGTGATCTACCAAAGGTTCTCGTTCGAGAAAGAAAGGGTCCCTCTTCACTGGAAGAATATATTCATCACCCACTGCAGGTGGTTGATATGCTTGAGTAGAAATAATTGAAGGATGTGACATATCACTCCAAGCATCAGCACTGAGATCTTGACTTACTGTAACGTTCTGAAAAAAAGGATAGGAAAGAGTGTGAATTAGAAATGATCTGAAGGGCAAAACTTAGCATCAGATAAGATATGTGCTTACAGTTTTTTCAAACAATGGAAGTACACTATGGTCAACCAAAAACTTCCGGAGATGATTAGAAACTGCTTGAAGTGCTTTTAGAACTTTCTCTGTTTCACCCTGTATCTCAACTATCCTTTCATCTTCAGTTACATAGAAAGGTCGTTCTCGCTCATCTACACAAGTTTATAACGATTGTAAGTTTATATATACACTGCTGTCACTTTTCCAAAGCAATGGAAGATTTAACGGGTATTGAGCTATTAAATAATACCATGAATAAGAATTATTCGTTTTTTATGAAGATTTGCACCAGTAAATCCTTGTTGATCCTTTAATAACTTTGAACATCTAGAAAAACGAAACTTTAAATTTTCTATGCCATAATGTTCGGTGCTAATTTCAAATTTTGTTCAATGCTATTTTGAATTTTTCTCTGCGACCAAGAGTAGAATATAGTTAATTCTTTCAGCAAGAAGAGACATGTAATATAAACCATAGTGGAGCTCTTAAACAATTTTCACTCTTTCTTGGAATGAGAAAAGCGTACCAAAATGTGTGCTATCAATGCAAGACTTCAAAAGAATGATTGCTCTCTTAAAGCCAGATAAATAATATCAAAAGGATGACACTTTTGTGCTAAGAATGTGAAACTTGGAACTAGTATAAAAGCTAAATCTTGCAAGAAAGTAGAAACTACAACCATCGAGTTGGAACATGGAAGATATATACGATTTTGAAATCCAACAGCAATATGATCAACTGCTGTACCAAAGCAATGGTGTATTAACATACTAGACATCAGGCAAGAGTATATTACCCACTGATATAACCCGTATGGTAGCACCCGTGCCCTCTTGGATTGCCTTAATGGAAGCACCTTGTTTCCCAATTAGGTTGATTGCTTGAGCTCCAGGAACCAACAATCGGGTGGCACATACACCTGGTGCACCAGCTGCCTGGGGGCCCTCAGCAGCTCCATTTGTTATTCCATTGACACGTTTAAAAACTCTCATCAGAGCGTCCATAGCTGGAGGCAGCTCCAAGGCTGGGTCTTCTTTTCCAGACACCAAAACCTAGAATATCCAAGAGCCATGATTTAGTCAGTGAATCCTAAGGAGAGCATCATGAATGCAATTTTATCAACAAGGTGGCTAAATAATAATAATAATAGCTGCATTTCCCAATATTGAATTTGAAGTCATTCAGCGAACCAATAAAATACAGTCATACAGATATTGTTGCCCTGCCAAACCCTACCAAAAGAAAAGACAACTGCCTTTCACCGTTATCAACCAAATTAGCCATATGAGCAAAACTATTCTATGTGAACCACACTAAACAAACCAAACTGCATATACAAGGAAACAGCTTGAATGCCAGCAGTTCACAAATCCATCGCCTTACTTGTTCACAACTGCCTCCTATCCTAAGAGAGAACGTTGTGACACCTTAAGACATACACCTTCCTAGCATGTACAATTTACCACAGCAATCGCAACATCAGATATTACAAAAGCACATCGACTCTAAAAATGATCCGAGACTAAAATCATCTTACGAAAATGGCTTCCACCTCTGTCCTATATCTATTTAGGGTAACAACCAAATCAAGTAAAACCGACAATATAATAGACCAAGACCCTTCCACCGCTGCAGAGGAAAAAATCCTATAGCGAACTCATGTCAGAGGCTCAAAGCACAACAAGCAGCCCACCTATTTACCACGGTTTCTGCAATCGTCGCTCATATGCAACTCGTAAACCATAAAATACCTAATTCGCAGCGCTAAACAACCTATCATAAGATCCTACCAGGCATTCCAACTAGTCAACATCGGACTCGTTATCAGAAAAAATCTAAGTTGTTCAAACGCTCGCTATGCTAAACTCGTGGGTACTCACAATGCGCTCGGTGGCGCCGACGGGGCCCTCGAGGACGCGGACCCTGGCCTTGGTCTCCTCGACGAGGCGTTTGATGAGCTCGCCCTTCCGCCCAATGATGCTCCCGACCTTCAGCACCGGCACCACCAGCCGGAACACGCTGTCCCCCGGCCACCCCGGCCACCTCTTCGGCGCCGCAGCCTCCCCCGCCGGAACGGCCTCCGTCTCCTCGGCGGCCGGCGGAGGCGGAGATGCGGGCGCCCCGACCTCGGTGGCGGTGGTTGGGTCGGCCATGGCGGTGGCTGCCGACGGCTAGGGTTTGGGCGTGGACTGCAGAGGCGTGGAGAGCCTCTAGACCTGCCAAGTCGGGAGGACGGGGACGACGACGAGGAGCACGAGATCTGGGCGTGCTTACGATTTGAGATTTCTCACGGGCTCTAGCAGTTTCCGGTCCGGGGGCCCTGGACAATAAATGGGCTGATAGTTTGGCAATGGAAACTTTTTGGGCCAGTGTGTTACAGGTTTGGCCCAGTAAGTTTTTTTTGTTGAGTAAATCTGGGTGGCGAAGAAGAAGAGGAAGAAACTGTGCCTTTTGATTGATGGCTTCCATTTGAATTTCAGGTAACTTATGTATATTTAAAATATTTTATACTATCATATAGTATTGAACTTACCAAATATATCGTTAAAATATATATGTACCATAGTTCGTAGTTACTAATCACAAAAAAGTATATACTATGAAATTATATTTTGTATGAGTCTGGTAATACTAATCTCATAGGTATAATCTAGAATTTTCTATATATTAATGATTGAACTTAAAAATGGATTGGCTGCATGCATTGTACTTGCATTTGGAATAATCGAAAAGGCTATATTCTCGTGCAAACAGCATCGATTGGGGTTCACCTAGCTAAAGCAAGCATCTGTGCTAGGATAAACCAAACAGAATTCACTGTTGATTTAGGGTTCAGTTAATTGTCACATCTGAGTATCTGACATTCCCTTCCATTAATTAGGATACTAATGCTATTGCTAAGTGTTGGCAGATTAAGAGAACAAGCCACCCCGAAGCATAAACGATAGAGCTTTTTTGTCACCTTGCAGTACTGAGCTGGTCACCCCCGCATGAGCTGGGTACACTCATGTGCGAGTGTTTCTAGCCTCCATGTTATGTGATGGTGATCTATTGGATAGTAGTATAGTAATACCCTAGACTACTCCAGTGATCACTGTTTCCAGACCTAGTATTTAATAATGTTACTATTTTGATGGTCAATTTATCTTTGCACAAAACAGTGTTGAAGGGTTTGCTTAGCATCAAATTTACGGCCTTCATTTATTTTGGCCATGTATGTTGCCCACCTACCTCTCCTTACAAAACTTACAGGATTTTTAGGTCGCCACGAATTTACTATGCTCATACTGAGATAAAATTAGATGTTAAGTTTTATGCACCGACTAATTCATAAAATGGGTTCAAATGTTAAGGAAAGACACCTTATCGTACTTCATCAATCAGCACTCAATGAATTTCCTGTGGTCCTCATGCACCTGCTGATTGATTGATTTCAACTAGTCGCTGTTCTAGCAGATGAGAAGGATAAAAGCTAGGGAATTCTGAAGACATGTACCAGCAACTCAGCAAGAATGGTTAAAGGCGCAGCACACACATGCATGGGTATCAAAGTACATGGAAAAGGTAGCTCCCAACCAAAATCCATCTCCATTTCACAAGGAAACAACCAAAGCAAATGGAAGCCTTTATGAAAAGAAAGAAAGCAACGCCCAAAGAATCATCACTGTCCCCAAATGGTTTACTTCTTGTGATTTTTTAGGCCACAGCTTCCCCTGCATGGGGTAGGATTCACAGGGTTCAAATGTCAATGGCTTTGGCATCACATGGTTGAGTACCCACATGCCAATTCTCAACACATATGCAGGAAAAAGAATTACTTTTAGGCATTGAAAATTTGCTGATAATTTTCTACAAGCAAACCCTTCATCAGCCTAAACATATACCCACCGACACATATGGCCCAAATCTACAGTACCCTACCCACCAGATGCAATTTTCTTCCAGGGAGGTAGGTCAAATTACCACCTAGTTCACAAATTACATGACCTGCAATTGTGTGTGATTCATAGAATATGCATGCTAGTTGGAATTCATAAACATAGTAATTAGCACAACCGGCTTAGACTGCATACAAGTAATTTTTATCTGGAAATTGATATCAAATGTGCAGGGAGGGACTCATTTACTAGTTCTCAACTTCTCATCTGACTTGGTTGCAAGTCATATTTTCTGTCTCTTGCTCTCATCTTATCCTGCCTCACCGGTCACCATTCGCAAGTGCCGAATTTCTTGTGACCATCCATGTTCATGTCCAGCTCACCGCATTAAGTCCAAAGGCATTATATATTACACCAGCGCAAAAGGTGGCGTGCGGTGTTTGCCCTCCACAACCACTAGCCCTACATCTACATGCACACCACGTTCTCATCCTCCTTATAATTCACTGTTGCATTTGCATATATCATAGTAGTATGCAACTATGCATGCATCTACTGTTCCTGATCACATCTCCTCACCACTCAACATGTGCCACCACTTTGTAGAATCTGAATCTCATGATTTGGCAACCAGATTTTACTTCTCTTTTGTAGACATCAAAGGTGAAATTTAGCATTGCGTTTACTTTTGTTTATGGAGTGACTTCAGTAAATTGCTTCTTGTTATTTTCAGTAACTGTACATGTAACTACCACTACCTTGTTCTGATCAGAAGTGGGAGTATTGAAGTCTGAAAAAACATTGATGCTTTTATTTTGGGAGAACAAACAAACAAACCATGATGCTGTTGCTTGTTCTACCAATCTTTCCATAATGGCCTTGTACCCTACTCACATTTCTGACTGAAACTATCACTGACAATTTCAGACTGAAGGTCTGCATTTCTACTGCTGTGTGCATTGATTCAGAGCTTTCAGGTACCCTATCCACCAATTAACTGTCATTTTCCGTAACAGCTGTTGAGGTCAGTTTTGTTCCAACCATGTAACTATGCGGACATAGTTTCAGACGGATAATCAAGAAACATGCCATGTTCTGAACAATAACCCAATTGTCTCCACCATGGCATCCCACGATGTCCAATCCATCCAATCCAAGTTACTACCCTCTTCCTCTTGAGGCAAATAATGTCCAGAAAGGGGAAAAGAAAAAAGGAGAGGGAAAGAAACAAACAAGAGACATGCATGCAGTGTGCTGTGACTCACATACGCACAAGTTAGCATCGCTTAAACAATGGCAACATCCCAAAGCCGATCCATCTATCCATGATCCATCGAACAATGGCAAAATCCCAAGAATCTGCGCATTGTTTCACTACGAACAATTAACACCTATGTACCAAGAACAGTAAAAAAAGAAAAGAAGCCAAAATAATTGACACCACCACAAGGAGAAAAAGAAAGCGCTCGATCATGAGTTCTGATCAGGCATTGATGCAGTGATGAGCTACTACTGATCGGTCCTGGTCAGACGGTGAGCTGCTGCTGCTGCTGCTGTTTGTGGTGGCAGCCGGTGGCGGCGTCCTCCTGATCGGACGGGCCGCCGCAGCAGTGCAGCCTGGGGGCGTCCATGGGAGCCGGCTGCTCCAGGTAGGCCACCTCGGTCTGCAGGACGGCGCAGTAGGAGGAGAAGGCGGCCGGCGTGACGTTGAGGTCGAAGGCGATGCCGAAGAGGAAGTCCACCTCCAGGTAGTTCATCTCCACCAGGCTGATGCCTCCCACCCTCGCGAAGTAGGCGTTGTTGTAGCATCTGCACAAATCGGTAAGAAGCAAATTCAGACTAATAAATCTGAAGCTACATGTGTTGTCAATGGTGATACGACAAATTTGACAAACTTGGCAATGTGAGGGGTAAATAGATTGAACAAATTAGGTGGCTTTGGTAAGAATGTTGGATTGACACAACTGTGGCCGCATCAACCTCGAGCTGGACAACTGTCCTTGTGACCAACTAAATGGCTTGGCTTGGCTTTGGTGCCATGCCAGTTGGAACTTGGAAATAATGATACGGGAAAAAAAAGGATAACTAGATCCGGGGCCCATGTACAGTGTAGTGTGCTCGTGTGCCAATCACGCCAAAGGGGATCGATCACAAAGTCAGATCAAAGGCTACTGCAAACCACCTCAATTATGTAATCATGCTGCACTTTTATTACTGTTTTATCGTAGCAGATCGATTTAATTCACCTGACTGCAACAAGAATGTACGTAATGTAAGTGTTTATATATTTCTTTCAAAAGACTTTTTCTTTGTTGTTGTTCTAAGCAGAATTCAACTTGATGAACTAAGCCACTATGACCTGTTTTCCCTTGAGTCAAGAATTTGCTAATTAATCCATATATATGGGCAATTTATTCAGTCATTGGTGACGATCGATCATTAGCAATCCGATTACCGCCTGTCGGTGGTTGTGTCTGATGTGTGTAATGAATGAATGTATATATACGTACATGTCGTCGACGAACTTGACGGCGGTGAGGACGGAGGTGATGAGGAGGCGGTGGACGTTGAAGGAGTCGACGGCGAGCGCTGGGCGGCGGCGCAGGAAGCGGTCGAGGTAGATGTAGGCGATGACGTAGCAGGACGGGCTGCAGTTGGCGAAGCGGAAGATGCGCTCGAGGTACCCGCCGATGGATATCGCCGGCTTGGTCAGCCCCTGGAACGCCGACACCGCCTGCCTCCCCCCTCCCCCTCCGTCCACGGCCGCCGCCGCGTCGTTCCGCTCCGCCACGCGCTGCAGCAGCGACGACAGGATCGACACCACGCGGGGCACCGCCGCCGCCGCCTCCCCCGTCGTCATCGCCGATTCGACCGATTGATCACTTCTTGCTTGGCTTAGCTTTCTTGATGTCTAGGACGTGCTACGGAGAAAAGATTAACTAAGAGGGAGCTTACAGAGGAGACGAGATGGTGGTGGTTATAAAGGGAGGGAAAACAAGGAGGAGGTCGGGGGGAAAAGAAAGATTGGGTGTTGCTAGTTGGCATGGTTAGTCCGTCTCTCTTTTAACTTTAACTTTTGATTTTGAATTATAAATTTTAGATTATTTATAAGAGAATACAAAGTGATATAAACTTATGTATAATTTTATCTAATATAAATATATTATATACTAAATCAATTTATAGATTTTATTTTAAAAATGCTTTATTATAGAAAAACTAAAAACAACTTTTAAAAACTAAAAATAAGAGACCCTCTTTTCTCTCCCTCTTTCTTTTCTCCCTTTTTAAGTTGAATGAACCAATGGAAGGTCGCTTTAATTTTCTCATCTGCACAGATGGATTCGTCGGCTGCAACGCTAGCTATCTTGCGGTGAATTTGCTAGTCTGCAGGTGAGTCTCGATCGCGTCTCAGAGCCCGATGCATGCTGACAGGTCTCGTGCCGTCGACGATCCGGCGCATCTGAAAGACTGAAACCCAAACCATCTGAATCTTGCAGCATAATTTATGGATGACGCCTATGTGCCGAGCACGAGCTATGTACTACAAGCTGTCCTTATCTCTCGTGTATGGAGTACGGGCTGTATGTGCGTGCGTTGGCACTGGTCGAAAGATCAACCGCAGAGAGAGGGCAGAGCACTTTCAGAGCTAACCTGACGGACGGGGCAGAAATCCTCACGATGTTCGCTTCATTCTCCAGTTGTTAGGATGTGGGCCAGCCGACGTACCCCAATCCAATTCACCGAAAATTAGATGTTTCGCAGTTCAAATAGGCTACGAGTTTGGGCGTTTCGCACGCAGATTTCATGCGAATTAGTACAACCGGCAGATGCCGTATACAACGTATATACGTACTCAACTTGGGGAAAAGGTATTCGGCTCTCTAATCATCCTGCTTTTTTTTCCTCGTGTATTCGGCGTTGTCAGTCGGTCAATTTGTCAGTGTCAACTTCAGCATACAT
Source organism: Bonia amplexicaulis (assembly GCA_036346245.1). NCBI lineage: Eukaryota > Viridiplantae > Streptophyta > Magnoliopsida > Poales > Poaceae > Bonia > Bonia amplexicaulis. Next base: position 2,190,852 of record CM070764.1, read on the forward strand.
AGCACAAGTAACTGGCCATATACATACTGAGGAGTATATATACAGATCATGCAAGCAATCCGGCAGGAACATGTGTGTCAGGCAAGTCTAGAGTAATGAATGCATGGTGGGTAAAAACGGCACCAGATGGCAGTGTAATTCAGAGAGGAAGGAAGGCAGCAGAATTTGACATGTTTGTGTGCAACAGACATCTGATTCGGTCACGGAGAGACAGCTAGGCTGGTGATGCTACACGGTGCTACAGTAGACGTTGCTCGTCACGTCGACCAGCATGCATGCATGTGATTCCAGCATCCATCAGTTTTTTTTCTTCTTCTTAATTTTATTTTTGCCACAAGAAAATTTAAGAGAGAGAGAGAGACAGACCTAAGTACGTACTATTTTTTATTTTATTTTTATTCTTCGTTCAGAAGAAAGAAGCATATGGATGGATGAGTTAAATACTGGCTCCTCGAAAAAAATTACTGGTTGTAAAGGAAGGAATATGACCACAAAGAAGCCAGAAGGCACATGAGTGACAGACACCTTGGCACGTTGGTGTCTCCTCTCCTCTCCTCTCCTCTCCTGGGCCTCGTCCAGCGTCAGGTCTTCTTTGCAATTGCTTGCCCCTTTTCGGATTTAATAACCGTTTTATGGGATCCGTGGTCCAGTACACTAGCGCCTCGTCCATGTGGTGAAAGGGGCTTAATTTAATTATCCTACTTAATTAAGCTAAAAAAGGTACTTAGCTTGTTCGTCCCCTGAGAATAAACTAGTGATCTTACTGCACAAATTAAAACCCGATCATGCATGCTGCATTGCATCCTCAGATGCCATTCATCAAGTCTAAGCAAAGGATTTGGATTTCTCCTTTTCTAAAGATGGTGAGAAAGAGAGAAATTAGTGAACTAGAGACCGGCTTGCATATATGCACGGCACATTGATCCCATGATTCCATCAATGGGATGCACTTATGTAGTATGTATGTATGTTTGCACTAACCCATCTTATGACCTTACCCTCAGGGGCGGAGCCAATGGGGGGCTTCATCATGCTTTAACCTACTCTCCGGTGCCAATGGGCCTCCAGCCTCCCTACTCTCGGTTGGCGGGAGCCCCGCCGTCGAGTCGGCCGACGACATCTCGAACTAGGGTACGTCGCCCTCACCATTTTCAACTATGGTTGGAGGCTAGCGTTTGCAATACCTGAGGACACGACGTGGACGACTCTGCACACCCCAATGAACCGCGCAGATGACACGTGGTACGACCATGTAGTGAGCTCCGACGGCCGGTTCCACGTCGTCCGGAGCAATGGCACCGTCCTCTAGTGTGACATCCCCATAGTCAGCGGCGCGTTGGAGCCCCTAACCGCGGTGGTCACGCCCACGTTGTTGGGAGACCACTCCATGCATGTAGACTGTTGGTACATGATGGAATGTTTTCACGAGCAGGGGTGGTGGCGCAATGTGGTGGCCGACGACGAGCGACGAAGCTAAGGAGGGAGGACTCGAGGATGGGAAGGGATGGAACCAAAGGAGATGAGGAGTGGTGGTGTAGCGATGGGACTGGCTTAGTGATGCAAAGCAGCACCAAGGTGGGACTACCGAGGAATCAAGCTTGGGGAGGGGAAGGGCCGGAGCTCAAGAAGATGAGGAGGGGAAGAGCCGGAGCTAGAGCCTGGAGGGGGACTTGAGGTCGAGGAGGGAAAGGCAAACTGGCCGAGCTAGCGAGCCGCTGAGGTAAAATACTTAAATTTGAAGTTGTAGTCCTAGTTTCCTAGACTATTTTTATTCGTTGTTAATGTTTTATAATTGTATTGCACAATTGCATAAATAATTAGAAAGTAAAATCAGACTATTTAGTTGTATTTTGTGTAGTGATGGATTTTACAATTTATTGATAGATTTGCAATAAAGGACAAATAATGAGAGCCGAGGCTAAGGAGGGGGTGGCACGCCTGTTGTAGGCCTGTTGCTGGGATGCTTCACTGGACTGGTTTGGTGGTGTGGCTGTGTGCCCATGCAGCTGGTGCCTGATTGTCTGGTAGCCTGGTGTGAACTACGTGCTAGTATACCATATGCTGTTATATATTCTTGAATCTTGATTTCTTATTTTTCTTCATTCTTTCTTTTTTTTACTATTTAGCATATAGCAGCCATATAATCTTGGTAATTTAGTTGTATATTTGATACTTAATACTTGTATAATTGTTTTTGTTCATAGATTTGCGATAATAGAGAAACAAATTTTGCGTAACTATTTCACAAATAATTTAAGTAGTACTCCCCCAATCGACGAGAGCATAACTCAACCAAAGTATAAAATACTATGTTTGTATCAATTTAACTTAGTTCTTTAAACCCACTCTCTATTTTCATCCATGCTTTACCACTGCTTCCCTAGATATCATAAGGAGAGCACATCTTGTACGTATGGAATTATTCCTATGGTTAGCTGCTTGCTTGCTTTAGTTGTCTAGTGTTGAAGAGTGAGAAGTGGATATAGGGGGATAGGATATATGGAAGAAAGAGGGGAGAGACTTTTACAGCGAAAACGCCATACCCAGCATATCATATGATCACAGAGGCACGCATGACGCGTCTACCTGCATGTCACTACCTACAAGTACTCCAAGTAACCAAGCAAGGAGCACTTGGTTGTTGTCCTCGTTGTGCTCTCTTTGTTCCTACTGTCTATGCTCAAGAATGGAGCGTGTGTGAGCGCGTGTACGTGGTTGTCCATGTGTGTGTCCACCTTGAAATCTAAAAAAGGAAAAACTTGTTAATAGGGCCAATGAGATATAGCCCAACTAATTTGGAATCCAGGTTCCCCGTAAGAGACCAGGGATCAAATCTAGACATATGCCAAATGACTATATATAGTGGTAATCCCCATCAACATTTCAAATTTTAAAATTTTCACACGATGACAACAAATTATATAACTTGTGTACAAAAGTAAGATTAAATGATGTATTTTATTATAGGGCTAAAACCGTCAATTCGATTTTTTAGCTATATTTTGCTGTGCAAGAATTTACTTAGACACTAAGGGCTCCTAATGCGGTGATATTAGCAGTTTCATAGGATGTGTTTATGGTCAATTTGGTCACGACAGTTGGAAGAGAGTGCGGCCTATGTGTCGCGTCTGACCTTTTTTACGAGGAGCGAAAGGCCCACCTGTCTCGCAAAACTAATATGAGAGTTGGTGGGATAGCAAATGAATCATCAGGAGATGGTGGTGAACCACCATCAACTTTTTTTTTAAGTGGTAGAGATTAAGTAATACGAAGGAAATGTATGAACCAATGGATTGAGTTAATCTCGTCAAAATGAAGAAGAAAAGAATCCCAAAAATTTAAGCAAAAATCTCTTTGGATGGATCAAATAAGAGAGATACTTTGTGACGAGGAACACCGAGGGGTCAGCCATCGGGCTGGATGTGAGAAGCCATGTGTAGTTCGTGGTTTGCGAATTCCGGCATGGGGCAACCGTGGGATCACCATCAGATCTAGGAGGGCCGCTGGCGACGTGAGCGCGGCCACAAAGGTCCAGCACCCCCAATGGCGAGGCTGAGACGGGAAATAGGAAGGATTTGCACCTAAATACCTCGTGATTGATGATGGTTTCTAATATCCTCAGCCATCCGCTGCATCCGCAACACTGATGGGAACAGGGTAGCAGCATGCAAGATGTTGGTGGACTCGGCCAAACATTTGGGAAGAACCAACCAACCGACGAGAGAGAGAGAGACAGAGACCCCTTTATTCCGAGATGACGTTCTACTTCCGCAAGTGCGCGACGCGACTCGTTAAAAACCGCGTTTTGACCAAACCATGGCGCTCCATGTCCGGCTCTAAATATAGCAATCGAAACGGCGAATCGAGGCACTAGTATCGAGCACTCGTGCAAGATCTCGCCGGCGATGGGTGCAGGCGGCGACGGCGTGGGCGCGATCCGGCGGGCGGTCGACAGGGCGTGCGCGAGCGCCAGGGGCGCGCGGCGCGCGCTTGCGCTTTTTGCGCCGAGGCCGTCGGCATTCGCGGCCGCGGCGGACGCGGAGGCCGCGGCGGTGCGCGCGGTGCGCAACCTCCGCACGTTCCAGTTCCACTACGCCGTCCTGCAGTGGGCGCTCCTCCTCGCGTCGCTCGCGCCGCGGCACCGCGCGTCGGTGCTCTTCCTCATGGCCGCCTCCAAGGGTCTCCTCGCCTACGGCGGCCTCCTCAGGGCGTTCCCCAACTCCGCGCTGCTCCGCCAGCTACTCGACCGCCGCCTCGTCGCCGCGGTCTTCGTCGCGCTCGTGCTCGCCGACCTCGCCGCGGCCGGCGCCATCGCCAACCTCCTGGCCGCGCTCGCCGCGGGCGTCCCGATGATCGTGCTCCACGCCTCCTTCCGCGTCCGCGACGACCTCGAGGGGCCCTCCCCGGTGGCGGCGGCAGAGAATGGAGAGGAGGAGGCGGCGGCCGTCGTGGAGAAGAAGGAGGACGGCGACCTCGAGGCAGGCCCCACACGGCGGTCCATGGCAGTGACACCAAGATTGCCAGAGTGACAAATACTAGGAGCTAGCTAATCGATCATACAATTCAGAGGCTATATATTGCTCGTCTTGTCTTGGCATGTACAAGCATTTCTTGGCCAAATCTATCTGACTGCTGCTTGATGGATCCGATCAATCTGGGCATAGAAAATTTTGGACAAGTCTAAAGTGTACTTAACAACTAGTCCTAGACAGTGAGTGAGGGATTAAGGAGACTCAAAGTGATCAGTGTTGACTAATCTTTGATCTAATACATTTGCAAGAAATGACTGAAGTACATAGTACATGTTAGTATTCGAATTTGTTATGGGAATGTTATACTGTAGAACGTTCGTAAGAGGGAATGAACATCAGAGTCACAGAGTGCGTTGTGCCGTGAAGTTCAGAAATGAGTCGCAAACCTGTGTGAATTTCCTTCCTTTCCTTGGGAGATTGGACTGGGAGTGATGAATGCACAGCACTGTTCACCCCGCGAATTCTGTAATGCAAATGTCCTACTCTAACATGGAGAGTTCCCAGAAGTTTCTTTTTTCTGCTGTTGAATGAGAGGTGCACCTCCCTCCCTCCCACCAGGATGCGCGCGCACCTAACTTCACCACCGAGTTGCTGAAAGAGGAGAAGAGTCACCGTCTCCCTTAGCTAGCTAGTTCACTGATTCGATGCATCGACTACCTCTGTCTACCTCTGCAGACTTGCAAGTAAGTTGCGACGAAATCACTCGGTCAATCTCAGGTCAGTGATAACGTAGGATGTATGGTACAATTAGAATGGGTGAATGATTAACTCTGTTTTTTAATATCTAACTCTCAATCTTCTTAGTTATAGAATTCATCAACAACTCTTAACTCAACACATAACAAAGCCTTCAGGATCATAACTCCCATACCTTCATCACGGCTCATCAACTTCCATATGGAAGCCTCTAGAACCGCACCGCCCGTAGCTTCTCCACGCATCACCACCTCTGATCTTCACATGCTCCAATGTTAGCCCGACCACTTCACGTGACATCCTTAACCGTCTGGACCTCGGATCTCCCCATCTTAGTCCCGGTCCTCCTCATCACCGACCATGATCGTCTTCACGCCAACCTGCACATGCAAAGACCAAAGAAATATTTTTCCGGCACAAACACGTTCAAACCATACCTTTAACCATCCATCAGCATCACACACGTCATGTACAAATCTCATCGCTATTCAGAATTTAGTCTTAGATTACTCAATACGGCCGCTAGCTCAACGAGTACTTGAAAACAACGAGTACTCAGGAATTACCATCGCTTCACTCAAAACACTCAAGCATAACAAACATCGCTACCGATCAGAACCATCAAGTGTCGACTACCGAGTACCGATCGCTACAATTACGACTACCAACCAATTACTGCATCATCAATCACCAAGTTTCGAGTATCACCGACAACTGCTACTGAGTACCGAGTCCTTCCGACTACGAGTACTGTTCCTCCGAGCATTGTTCACATATCACCGTCAGCCAGTCCTACCGCTGACCTAACACGAGCACTCGAAGTACTCGAAGATAGCAAGAGTTAAAGCACTCGTACTGATCATAAAGTCTACGAGTACAGACCGTGAAGCCTACGACAACTGATCACCAAGTCTAAGACCACCGACCAGTAAAGTCTACGACTACCGATCATAAATATCTACAACTATTGAGTACGACCAGTAAAATTCACAACTATCAAGTATCGACCAGTAAAGTCCATGACTATCAAGTACTGACCAGTAAAGTCCACGGCTATTGAGTATCGACCAGTAAAATTCACGACTATCGAGTATCATCCAGGTACTGTAGCCACGACGATGAAAACGTATTGTAGCTACAACCATCGATCAAATATTGTAGCATATGACCTTACAACCTACGACCAGTTCACCGTTCGAGGTCGAAATCTATAATTACCTACCGTGGTCGAAGTCGGACGTGATCGTAGTCTGATGTGGTCGAATTCGAACATGGTCGAAGTCTGACGTGGTCAAAGTCTGCCATGATCAAAGTCGAATATGGTCGAAGTTTGACATGGTCGAAGTTGAACGTGATCAAAATTTGCATTGGTTGCCTTACCGTGGTCGAAATCTGCCGTTCGAATCACCCAGCACAGAGCCGTTTGGACCAACCATACAAGACCGTTCGGACCACCGATACAAGGCCGTTCGGACCAACCGACTACCAAATATGATCGAAGTCAGTCATTGTCGAAAAGCCAACCTGAAAACTCAAGTATAGAAGCGCATCAATCTAAACATTCACGCATGCAAATTCTAATAATATCAAATATCAGTTATTCATCATCAAGAAATCCACAACCACCGTATGGTCTAATAGATAAATTCATTGGTTTGCAAACTGGACAGAGCAATCACAAATCTCACACCAAGCATGAGAAAACTTTCATGCAATCAGTCCCCCGATGGAGCCACTCCTCATAGCCGTCTGGTCATGATCACAGTGCCCATGTAAGGATCGACCCATAGAAGAATTTTCCCGCCAAACATGGCAGATCACATCCAACAATCAGGATAGAATGGTGGGTTGCTAGTTGCTACCAAAGGGAAGGAGGAAGAACCTCCTCATTCATGGCGTCTGGAAGGTTAAATTTGGTGGGTTATTTTGGACCGTAGATTTGGCTTTTGATTTATAATTTTTGAATTCTGGCTGTTCGCGAGAGTGAGCACAGGGAAACGGTCACATACGATTTTGATCGGTATAGCTAAACTCGATATAATATCTACTATAATCTATCTATAAACCTCATCTTAAAAAGATACACAGTTTAGAAACTAATTACTTAGCAGAAAGTAACAAATCAAAACCAAAATCAAAGCTAAAAAAACAACTCAGGTAAAATTAAACAATGGCCCATAAACAGCTTTCCTAAACCTAACCAGAGGTCCATTGTTCGAGGTCCATACAGTCCACATGAAGTCCAGTAACACTCTAAGCCGACTAAAGGCCCACACAAATTTAGGGCTACGAGCGAGCGAGAGAGGGGGAACCCGGTGGGCGGCGGTTCACGTGCTGGGTGCCCGGGCCGGGCCCCTATATATGAGAGAGCCCTTGCCTAGGGTTTCTCCCTCCTCCCAACGGCGCCGACCAAAGCAAACCAAACCCCAAAAAACTCGAAGCGAGCAAGCAGCCTCACCTCAGGTTAGCAATGGCGACGGAGCAGACCTTCATCATGATCAAGCCGGACGGCGTCCAGAGGGGCCTCGTAAGCACCACCATCTCTTCTCTTCTCTTCCATCGATTCGGTGCTCTGTGCTGCTTTGTTTTGGTTTCGCTTTGCTTGGCACTAGCTAGTGTTAACATCTATGTCTCCCTCTTTTGTTTGCTCAGATTGGCGAGGTCATCAGCCGCTTCGAGAAGAAGGGCTTCTACCTCAAAGGTAACCCGCCGTTCTGTAAATAAAAGATCGACTTTGTAACTGAAAGTTGGGTGCTTCTGATGGAAAAAAGGAGTTGCTTGTGTCAGGTTTCCTGATCTGTTAGTAAATATTAGATTTTTGCTGTACAACAACTAAATTTCTGTAATTTGTGGATTTATATTTCTGCTTATTTGATGATTTCTGCACACTGTTGTGTGGGTAATGAGTAGCCATGATTTGCGAACTGAACATGTAGCCATGAAACTTGTGAACGTGGAGAGGTCGTTCGCTGAGAAGCACTACGCCGATCTGTCGTCCAAGCCCTTCTTCGCGGGGCTCGTGGAGTACATCGTCTCTGGCCCCGTGGTCGCCATGGTCTGGGAGGGCAAGAGCGTTGTCGCCACTGGCCGCAAGCTCGTCGGTGCCACAAACCCCCTGGTTGCTGAGCCCGGCACCATACGTGGTGACTTTGCCGTCGACATTGGCAGGTCAGATTTAACTCTGCAATAAATTACAATTAACCTTTCATCATCTGTCGGTGCTCAATGTTATTGAGTTGCATCGTCCATTGCTTATGTTTACTCTACTGGGCATATGTTACTGTGACTGTGAAATCCAATTGGAAATCCCATTCTTTATAATCACTATCATGTAAGGAGATCCTTTACAGTAATACGCTAAAATGCTTTATTTCCGAAGTCGTAGTATGCTAGAATGCTTGTAAAGAAATGACTTAACTAATTTAGCTAATGAATTTGTGCAGAAGGATAAGACTTGTGCAGCACAAACTACTTGTTTTGTTGTGTAGTCGAATTAAATCTTAGAGGGTTGTAGACTTCATCATGTGAGCTGTGCATTGACCTGTTTGTGAGAGCTTGGTGGGCTCCAGTTCATTAGTTCCTTCTCTATCTTAGCTCAATGAAAGCATCTGCAAGGGGCATATGCTTTGCTCTTCTGCACTTTTAAGCAGTACATGGATGTCCAATTCATATCTCATAATTGCGACCGTGCTGCACTTCTAGCTACTAGTAGTATATTATTGTTTTGCATTGTGACATCCATTATTCACACTTTTTGGGTCCATTGTGGGACAGCGCATATGGCACATGGTCACTAGATATGCACCCTTTGCTCATCCTGAATCTGATTCGGAGTCCAGAAACACTTGCTTTCTTTTTTTAACATGGGTGCACACTACCCCGCCCATGTTTTGATGACCCATTTAACGCCATGTCTTGCCTGACGAAAATAATCAGGGGGACTGGTATCTGATTCCTGTTGTCTATATAAGGACATGAGTACGACTAAAGCAATCAAACGATGTTTTAGAGACATCCCCATTTAAGTACCGTATGCTGTATTAGCCTTTTGTTTTCTTTTGTATTAATATAGTTTTGCTATCTGGACAAATTCTGAAAGATTTTATTGCACCATCCAGGAATGTCATTCATGGAAGCGACTCAATCGAGAATGCTAGGAAGGAGATTGCCCTGTGGTTCCCTGAGGGCATCGCCGAGTGGAGGAGCAACCAGCACCCCTGGATCTATGAGGCCTAAAAATGCCTCACTATGAACGTAGAGGGCTTCGGAAAGAATGGCATTTGCAGTGCTATTAGCTGCTATTTATAGTTTTTTGAGTGTTGAGATCAGTATCTCAGAACCTTGTGTGAACTGAAGTTTTCTTCCTAAGCTTGCATGCTATGCATGCATTACCTGTTGCTCTTGGTATTTAATATGATATTGCTTTGATATGAGCTGCATTGCATGGTTTTATTTAGCTTTGCCGTTTTATTTCGGGCGAAAGGTTTTGAGTTGAAATCTCGACATAACATTGTCACGCAACTGGTTGCCAATGACTTGAGCTGTTCATGAATATGAATAGGCACCAAATGTTTACTTCAGAGATGAAATCACAGCTACCTCGCCCTAGTTCGTATACATTGGCGATAGTTCAGAATATATTGCAAGGTAAATAATTTCCATCATGAATTGAAGAGCTCTCTGCATTTTCTGCTGTGTTACCATCATTTGGTGAAATCATTTGGATGAATTCATCCTGAATATTTCAAAACAACTTTTTTTTACCACAATCGGATGAATTAAATTAGGTTCCAAGCCTGCCAAGGTGGTTTGTACACAATCATTGTCATGGTATGCTAAGGTGGTTTGTACACAATCATCGGCAAGTGTTATGGTATAGCTCTTCTCTTACGTTCGTTGGATTGAGACAAAACAAAGTTTGGGAAATAGTAGTAAAATTTGTCTGTGATTCATCCTTATTCAGGCACTGCTCTCATGCAAACTCGGTCCAAACTCGTCTTTCATCCGTAGCAACGGATGGGGTCGTTGCAACCCTTGGCTGCAGACTGCCTGAAGCCGAAGCGACCGCCCTTCTCGAGGTACTGCTGGTGGTACTCCTCTGCCCTGTAGAACCTCTTTGCAGCGCTGATTTCAGTAACAATCTTCCGGTTCAGAAGCTTCTGCTGCTTCTCTAGGGATTCTCTTGCCGCCGCCTCCTGCTCCGGGGTGTAGTAGTAGATCCCTGATCTGTACTGGGTCCCAACATCGTTGCCCTGCATGCAAGGAGCTCAGAATGTATTCATTAAAAAAAAAAGGAGTTCAGATTGTATGTGATCAGAAACTGCAGTGCTGTTAAACAACTGCTTAAGACAAACAAATGACTTGAACGTCTATCCAGTTGTCCAGAAACAACTTTTACTAATGAATTCATCCAGTCCTCTACTAAGCTAGTTTGCTCTCATTGCTGGGACTAACATCCTTTCAGAAATCATAGGTTGGATGATATTTGTGTTAACAACCAATACAGCCAATCAAGACGCAACTACGCAAGGTACATAAATAATATGTATACTACAGTAGTATTCTCCTGGACTGGTTATCACTCCTTTAGAGGAGTGCCAGTGCTAAGGTTAACACAACTGCAATACCGAGTGCTAAAGCTCGAGTTCTTGGCAGTTCCTAGCAAAACTAGTTTGGAAATTGGTACAGATTCATGGTGTGGTGGGATTTGCTCAAACTGTAACTGGGAGGGGCAGTGCAATGTTGTGATTCAACATAACTGAGTCTGACCTGGACTGGCTCATCCCACCTACAACTCCACTCCCACCACCACCAACTATGACAATCTTTCTAGTGTCACTGCCGGCCAGATGTCAGGAGTAGGACTACGGTACACCGTACACTCAGTACTGTTATCCAAATTTGCAAAACAAATATATGGCCAAGAGGCTCCTTTGGTTGCCAAGGAACTCAACATGCATTTACAATGTGATGCGCTAAGTTAATATCGGACCCGAAATTTACAATCCAAAATCCTCTGTGATTCTGCCGTATTATTCTCTGGATCAGTAGATAATGCTCACATATACATTACTGAACATCAAAGCCCACATGCAGCCAACTGGGGTTCACGATCAAGTTATTAGCCTCATCATCCTGCAGCTCTGTCAACTCCTTTGGATGCCCGTAGGGCTTATATGTCTTCTTCTGACTTACTGAATAATATTAATTGAGCAACTGTGAGTACAAAGATACTCAACAAGCCACCACACATAATGCAGTAATAATAGACGAAAGGTTGAACAAGAGAGGCTTATGGTTCTTTTATTTGGAAACACCACCTCTTTGAAATACAGATATAGGAAATACCTGAGACCTAGCAATTTTATCTAAAACAGATTTTCTACAAAGTGCGAAAGAATGCAATAATATTTTCATATGCTAGATTTCCAGTATCATATCCACTTCTTATCATCACTGGGTCGACGCCCAGGGCAACACAAATCAGGACTTTATCAACCCATCACTTTCCATTCCACCCACAAAGTTTTTGAAATATAACTATATTGATGTAAGTTCCCATGCCCGCTTGGAAGAAGGAGAAAAGAAAAGAAGAAAGAATTGGCTAGCAGAATTGGGAATTTTAATTCTTGCTTTGAAGTTTCAATTTTGGAATTCAAGTTCTTATTTTAAGTCTAGTTCTGAAATCGGTTCATAATTTATATTCCTCAAATTTTTTTTGAATTTGCTTTTCAATTTAACTTCCCAATCATAATTTCTTTCCTTAAATTTTTTACTTTAATCTAGGTTTTGTTTTATGAACTTAGATTTGCATTTAGTTTCTTGAATTTAATTTCACAATTCCCTTGCTTCGGATTTTCCATTTCTTTTATTAATACGATTATTATTTTTACTTGGAAATTATTTCCCATTGTCAACTTGCATATCACAAAACTCGAGTAATTCCAAATATATGTTCAAAAGAAATTTGAATGCCAACAAAATGCAACAAAAAGTTTTAAATTTCTCAAAATTTTGACTACCCACAATTTGGGATGTTACAGCTAAAAGGCTGCATGCTGCAGGACTGCTGAGCCTATGCCGCGCCCCCAGTTCTTCCTGGACGCAACGGAAGGCAGGAAGAACACAAGCGTCGCTTTGGCCGAGTTGTTAAGGCGTGTGCCTGCTGAAGTGCTAAGTACATGGGGTTTCCCCGCGAGCGTTGGAATCTCTCAGGCGACGAATCTACCCTTTTCCTTTTCCACTTTATTATTCTCTGGATTTTGCAATAGAATCTCTCTGTTCTAGTGCCTAACTGGCTACGCAAATCATCACACAGAGCCAAGTTCAGCAATTCCCCAAACTCTCCATTCTCAGTAAAAGTTTCCCAATTCTGACCTCCCACTTCTTCCTCCCAACAAAAAAGCTCAACATTCTAGTGCAGACAGGCAGCAAAGCAAGTGGAACCTTGCAATTGAGGCATCACTGACCTGGCGGTTGGGTGTGGTGGGGTCGTGGCGCGCCCATAAGACGTCGAGGAGGTCGTCGTACTTGCAGGCGGCGGGGTCGTACTGGACGCGGACGACCTCGTTGTGGTTGGTGGCGCCGGTGCAGACGTCCTCGTAGGTCGGGTCGTGGAGGTTGCCCTGGCTGTACCCCACCTCGGTGCGCGTTACCCCGGGCACCCGCTGGAACGCCAGCTCCACGCCCCAGAAGCACCCGGCCCCGAACTGCGCGAACTCGTTCCCCGGCAGCGGCTGGTCCTCGTCGGGCCCCTGCGCCAGCGCCGCTGACGCGCGCGGGCTGCCACCCAGCCCCAGCTTCCCCAGCCAGCTCATCGCCGCGAAACCGCCGCTGCTCGGCGTCGGGGCTGTGGGGGCGAGGAAGTGGGCGAGGCCGCGGTGGTGGTGGCGGTGGGGTTTGGCTCCCTGCAGGAGGCCGCGGCCGCCGCCGAGGCGAGAGGCGAGGAGGTGGGGGGAGGAGGAGAGGGGGGCAGGTGAGGTGAGGAGGGGAGGCATCGAGCGAGCCGAGGCGAGGCTTTTCCTTCCCCTTACGTGGCGGCGTGGCCCAGAAGCTTCGCCTCCCGTTTGCTGGTTAGTTGGTGCACTGCTTGGGTTTTCCCCCACGTTTCTCCTCGCTAAACCGCCTCGCCTAGTAGCCTTGCCTCGCCTTGTTTGTCCTGGAGTCTGGACCGGAGTAGAGGTGGTGTTTTTGGGCTACTACCTGAATGTATATGTGTTGCTACGATTTTTTTAAAAAAACTTATGGGTAGTAAAATTTTTAGAATATACATACAAATATATTTTAAAATTTTTTAAATCCGTAACAACACACGGGCATTCAGCTAGTGCATGTCAATTGTCAAAAGGCAAGAGGAATCAGGGGCATAATTCAAATGATGATGAGTTAATAATTTTTATCAGTTTTTAACTGTATAAATTTCACAGATTTGCATCACCAAGAAAGATAGGGCATATAGAAAATTATACAATCCAAGCATGAGGGGAGGGAGACGAGAGAGACCGAGTAGAATTGAGATGGGCATTGCTTGCGAGTTACTCCCTCCGTCTCGTAATATAAGTTATCATTCTTAGGAAGCGTTGTCCCATAATATAAATCTATTACGAAGACCAAATGCGTAGTTATTATAATATTTCTATCATATACCCCTACTTTAATGCTGAAAAAAATAAGTGAGTAGGTGTAGTTGCCATTTAATAGGGTTATGCATGGATCAATGGTATTAACTTCTTAAATTTAATGTCTCATTGGTCAATGCACATGGTAGGCTTTGGACTTATATTGCAGAACAGAGGGAGTACTTCACATGCATGTCTGTATGCAATAGCTTTTAGTTAGTCTCTTTGATATATGTTGATCTTGGAAATTATCTTCATTTACAGTATCTCATGATCTAGCTCGCTAATTTATTTCTGCTAAGGTAACTTCGTAATCTTGCATGGTTGGCAAACCACACTAAGCTCTCTCTTTTCCAACAGCAGTACATCTTTTGCCTGTGACTCCTTTGGTGCCTGTCGACATTATTTAATCTGGTTGATGTGTTTATATGTTTAGTTTTGGGTTTTGATGATTGATCGGTTGGAATATTGGGGTATAGCTTAACCAATCTCTTGTTCAACTCTTAAGAGCTCATTTCAGTCTGTTTTTATACAGAACTGAGTTGTTTTTTATGTTTTAAACGAAACATGGGATGGTTAAATGCGGAGGTACCAGTTCTGAGATGTAAACTGACCATTCAAAGAACATGCTTATTACAGGTTCTGATATATTCGCCGGATGGGAGGTGTTTGTTCAAGTATTTAGCATATGAAAATGGATTAGGTGTGAAAACTGTTGCTTGGTCACCATGTGGGCAATTTTTAGCAGTGGGCAGCTATGATCAGGCAGTGCGGACTTTGAACCACCTGACATGGAAAACGTTTGCTGAGTTCACACATGCAGCCTCTATTCGAAGTCCTTGTAATGCTGCTATATCTGTAATGCTGCTATATTTAAGGTAAATATGTCTATTTCTATCATTAATTGTCATCTTAGCAGATTTACTGTTTTTGTATTCATGTCATCCGATTGTAACTACAAAAAAATGCCACAGGAAGTGGATGACCCATGGCAGCTTGATATGTCAGAGTTATGTCTAAGCGAAGGCTTCTCTTGTAACATGCAAGGCACTGGTGCTGGTAAGATTATGAGTGATGGTTTTATACTGCTTCTCATGCCTCGTTTTTTAGCATTTCTTTCTTGGCAAATCCCCTTCTCAACTGACATAGGCTGCATGCTGCGTCAACATTCCCTTGCCAAATTTCAGGATTGTCGACTTGAAATGGAACTCGGATGGAAGCTGCCTCCTTCTGAAGGACCGTGAATCTTTCTGCTGTGCTGCACTTGTATCTGCTCTGCCAGAGGAAGAACCTGATCGATCTGATGGTAGTTCTGAAGATGAATGATCTTGTATGTCTTGCTTGTATGTAGCCATTAATCGATGGAGCTACGTTGTGTTTGTAGCAGTAGATGAGTTCGGGGGCAGAACTTGTTCTGATCTGGTAGGAGGAAAGATGATTGCTTCCTTCTGCTTTAGACACATAAAGGTACTACTACCATTGTAGGCTCAGTTTCATACACTCTCTGCTAGATTCCTGGTCACTGGTTAATTTGTGTAGAAAATATGAAGTAAATGTAGAATTGTACTTTGTGCATATGCAATTGTCATCCCTTTTTTCTTGTACTAAATGGCAATTTGAGTTTGTGCAAAGATAAGCTGTATCCTGTTACTCACAGGCTGTAATTAAACAGCAAAATCCATTTATAACACGAAGCCAATAACGTGCTTTCATTGTCGCGGCAACCGATCATGTAGCAATCTAACTTTGTGCTGCTAATTGCTACACTTTTACCTTTTTAACTCGCAATATTGTAGGGGTGGCTTAACTCCTTGTGATTAGGCTTTGTAACTGGTCTAATATATAATAGACCTAATAGTATAGAGAAATATATCAATGTATCCCTACCTTTTGTAATTATTAAGGGATAGGATCATATCCTACCTCACTCATATATATAAATCCCTAAGAAAGGCATGAGGAGGGCAAATCCACTCATTTTTTACCACTAGCTCTCTCCCTAATTCTTTTTGCTATGTCTTACATGGAGAAGGGTGCATTGTATCCACTGTAGTAGCTATAGCACAACAGTTGACAACGCCTGTGGAGATCGGGCAAAAAGCTATGTAAGGAAAATCGCTCGAGAGGGCTACCAACGGATTGGCTTCCCGGAGTTAAATAGAAGCATCACAAGTGGCCCAGATAAGTTCTTGACAATGGGCCATTTTCCCTGAGTATATACAGCGCATGCCGTATGTGACTAGATACTATGTGTGTGTATCATGGAGCCAAAGGTAGATTTAGCACTATTACACACCATATTTACAAAAATAGCAGTATGTCGATCGTATTTGCAAAAATGTCACTTTTGCCTTCGGTGGCGGGCGAAGCTGAAGAGGCGAGGTCACGGCAAGCTTGCCGCCTGGGGGGGACGGCGGAGTAATTGCCGATTATTGCCTACCCTGATTTTTTATTTCATTTAGTGTTTGTTTGAATTTTTAAATATACCAAATGAGCTCTAAAAATTACAAAAATTTATGTACAGCCTCCCGACACAATGTACCTCGCAGTGTAATTTTTGAGTAATTTTATTCATTGCGCATGTTGCTCAAAATTCATACAATTTTGATATTTTTATGAGTTTTTACATATAGCAAACGAGCTCCAATAATTATAAAATTTTATGCGAAACCTCTCGACACAGTCATAGTTATTGTGTAATTTTTTGAGAATTTTATGTTATCCGAATTTGACACGTTTATTGGGGTTAACTTAATCGTGAATTTAACGATCCTCACACATCTTTTGAAGTGGCATGTGTCAGCCAATCGTGCTATATTTTATTTCCTGTTATATGGTTCGCACAATTGTCACTCTCTGTGTATGTGCCCCCTCGCGTGCTCTCTCGTTCGCACTAATATCATTATGTCCGTGTTGTCCCCCCTCGTCCGCTCCCTCGTCTGCACATTTGTCAGTGTTACGATGTCGTCCCCCTCACCCGAAGCGCTGCTCGTGATAATGGGTCCTCAATGTACGGAGTGAGCTCATGGGGTTTACCTTTCGCTCGCCCATAAATACGAATCTCTTGCAGTTCGTCGTTGCTCATCTCAGTCGCTCATCGCAGAAGGTCATTGTCGCGGTCGCGCTCAAAATTGTGAGTGCGTAGCTCATTACTTCGAGAAGGCAGTACATAGCTCAAAATTTACAGTGATGGTTTCTTCTCCGGAAAGGCAGGTAATTTTTGATCGTATGCTTTCGACGTTATTCTAGTAGTCTTAATCAATTAGTGTTATTTAGTTAGTCGTGATTAATGTAGTTTGTATTACGAAGTAAGTAGATCGTGATAAATGTAGTTTGTGTATGTACGGTACCCATAATTTGTTATTGAATGGAAATATGTAATTAAGTAATCGTAATTACTGTAGTGGCAATTAGTTAGAGGGTAAGTAATGAGTTAGCGCTAAGAATGACGGTAATGAATGACTAGTCATTTTTTGGATGAGTAATCAAATTATCGGTAAGTAGTGAAGTATTTGTATGTAGTTATACGCACGCATGTAATCACAGACTTGTAGTATGTTGCTGTCATTATCAATCTTCGCACTAATATTTCGTCTGTCCTATTTGTTGCAAGGTACTCTCAAATTTAATAATGCATAGCTAATTATTTGGAGAAGTCAGTGCATAAGTCATTAAGGACGCGACATTGCTAATTATTTCTTCCGAATGACAGATAATTTTTTATAGCATGCTTTCGACGTTATTCCCATAGTCATAGTCATAATTACTATTATTTAGTTAGTCATAATTAATATAGTTTGTATTATAAAATAATTATTAATTTTCGCACTAATATTTCGTCTGTCCTATGTATTGGTAGGTATAGCTTTAATAGAGCTTCTGGAACACTCGTACGATGAGAAACACCGTTGTCATGCATCGATGACAGTGACGCTACCGCCCTTCGCCGCTCAAGCCGCGGGGGAGGATCCGTGGTCGCTGGACGAGCGCTACGTTCCAACTCCGCGTGCCATGGCTTGTTACCCTTTACGAGGCTGGTCTCCACCAGGCATGAGTTCGCCATTGACGACAGTCTGCTCACGACATTGGTGGACATGTAGAGATCCGAGACGCACACATTCTACCTTCGTAATATATAAAATTGTAAAAATAAATCGTGAAATATTCATAAATTCATGATTACATTAGCCAGAATAAATGTTGTAAATTCAGATCACATAAATTCGCAAAAAATTACACAATAACTATAACTATGTCAGAAGCCTTTACATAAAATTTCATAGTTTTTAGAGTCGTTTGCTATATGTAAAAACTCGTAAAAATATCAAAATTATACGAATGTTTGAGGAATATTCGCAACGGATAAAATTACTCAAAAATTACACTGCGAGGTACGTTGTGCATAAATTTTTATAATTTTTAGAGCTCATTTGGTATATTTAAAAATTCAAACAAACACTAAACAAAAAAAATTACGGCAGATAATTAAGTCGACTAATTAGCCGTCTTAATTACCGGCCTCACCAAAGCAAGCAGTCGCCCGTCCAGATGAGGGAGTAGCGTCGTCCCGCCACCGACGGTACCACCGTATGTCACCTTGCTGATGCTGTTGCTGCTCACCGAATGACAAAAATAATATTTTTATAAATATAATACGTAATAATGCCAAATCTGCATTTTAACTCCGCTCATCCGCATACGCTATACAATCCCTCCCTCCCATCCTCCTCCTCTCCTTCCCGTCACCGCATCGCAGGAGAGGCGGTACAGGGGGAGGAGGCAGGAGGAAAGGGAAAGGAAGCATGCGGAGTCGGATCCACTCACCCCCACGATCCGGACGCGAATCGAAGCCACCAGCGTCCTCCCCTTCCATTCGCCGCTGCCTCCCTCCCTCCCTGCCTCCCTCCAATCGGATGCTAGAATTGGTCTGACTGCCCGCGCCCGAACCCGATAAGCGCGCCTTCCTCTCGATCTCGCGGCGGGAGGTTAACTGCTTGCTGATTTGGGGGCTCGGATTTGGCTTTGTGCGTGTTGTACTGTTGTGGTGTGAGGTGGGCGGTGCTAGGGTTCCGGCGGGCGGGCGAGATGACGCGCCGCGTGCGCCGCCGCACGTGCAGGGAGAAGGCGAAGGGGAAGGAGGCGGTGGGGGAGGAGAGGGCGTTGTCAGGTTCGTTGCGTTTGGGTTTGGTGGCGGCGGAGGAGGATGTGGAGGCGGCGGCGACGGGCGGTGAGGGCGTGGACTGGACGTCGCTACCGGATGACACGGTGCTGCAGCTGTTCGCGCGGCTCAACTACCGCGACCGCGCGAGCATGGCGGCGGCGTGCCGGACTTGGAGGGCGCTCGGGTCGTCGCCGTGCCTGTGGAGCGCGCTCGACCTCCGCGCGCACCGGTGCGACGCAGAGGTGGCGTCGTCGCTCGCCTCGCGGTGCGGGAGCTTGCGGCGGCTGCGGCTGCGGGGCCACGAGGCGGCCGCGGCCTCCTCCGGCCTCCGCGCACGCGACCTCCGCGAGGTGGTGGCCGACGGCTGCCGCGGGCTCACCGACGCCACGCTCGCCGTCCTCGCCGCGCGGCACGAGGCCCTCGAGAGCCTCCAGATCGGCCCCGACCCCCTCGAGCGCGTCTCCAGCGACGCCCTCCGCCACGTCGCGCTCTGCTGCTCGCGCCTCCGCCGCCTCCGCCTTTCGGGTCTTCACGACGCCGACGCCGACGCCATCGGAGCGCTCGCGCGCTACTGCCCTCTCCTCGAAGACGTTGCCTTCCTCGACTGCGGCGCCGTCGATGAGGCCGCCCTCGCAGGCATCCACTCCCTCCGATTCCTCTCCGTTGCAGGATGCCGCACCCTGAAATGGGCTACAGCATCAGCCTCGTGGGCCCAGCTTCCCTCCCTTGTCGCCCTTGACGTCTCCCGCACCGATGTTTCCCCAAGCGCCATCTCTCGACTCATCTCCCACTCCAAAACCCTCAAGCTTATATGCACGCTTAACTGTAAATATGTCGAGGAGGAACAGGCCCACAATCCTTCTGCATTTAGCAACTCCAAGGGCAAGCTTGTGCTCACCATTACAAGCCACATTTTTAAATCGGTCGCCTCACTGTTTCCTTGGAAGGTTGTGAAGGAACATGGGGTGTTCAACGAATGTAACTGGAGGGACAAAGACAAGGTACTTGGTGATATGATGAGCTGGCTTGAGTGGATCCTGTCGCAGTCACTTCTACGAATTGCGGAGTCCAACCCACACGGTATGGATGACTTCTGGCTACAGCAGGGCACAACAATGCTGCTGAGCCTGGTGAAGAGCTCGCAAGAGGATGTGCAGGAGCGAGCAGCTACCACGGTTGCCACATTTGTCGTTATTGATGATGAGAGTGCCAATGTGGACGCCGCAAGGTCGGAGGCAGTGATGAGGGATGGGGGCATCCCGATGCTACTAGACCTTGCAAGATGCTCAAGGGAGAGCGCACAATCTGAAGCAGCAAAGGTAATAAATTGTTTGGCTGAACCCTTGGGTTCTCACTGTTTGTAGTCTGGTATCTATCATTTGCTTACATTAGTTGATGTCACTCTTCAGGCTATTGCCAACTTATCTGTGAATGCCAAGGTTGCAAAGGTGGTTGCAGATGAGGGAGGTATTGCAATACTCACTAATTTGGCTAAGTCGATGAATCGCCTTGTTGCTGAAGAGGCT
This sequence comes from Bonia amplexicaulis, assembly GCA_036346245.1. Lineage (NCBI taxonomy): Eukaryota > Viridiplantae > Streptophyta > Magnoliopsida > Poales > Poaceae > Bonia > Bonia amplexicaulis. Next base: position 2,211,385 of record CM070764.1, read on the forward strand.
GCTGGTGGCCTTTGGAATCTCTCTGTGGGTGAGGAGCACAAGGTTGTGATTCTTTAAATGCTGATTCTGATTACTTAACCTTCGATGTGGGTGGCACTTGTGCTAATAATGCATTGATTGCTCTTTTTCAGGCAGCTATTGCAGCAGCTGGTGGTATAAAGGCCTTGGTTGATCTCATATTTCGTTGGCCTGCTGGGAGTGACGGAATTCTTGTACGGAGCTTTTAAACTTCTCAATTTTCAGAACTTCCAATTTAACCTTATGGTTTTCTGCTGGCCAATAACCAGTTTGTCACTGTTGCTATTTTTTTTTCACATTAGGAACGTGCCGCTGGTGCGCTTGCAAACCTGGCTGCTGATGACAAGTGTAGCTTGGAAGTTGCAAAGGCTGGTGGAGTCCATGCTTTGGTTACACTTGCTCGATCATGTAAACTTGAGGGCATCCTAGAACAGGTAAACAGCACATCAAACCTTCATGCTTGGACATTTTTCCTTCTATATAAACTAGTAGAATTTTATTCTTGCTCTCCTAGTACAGTTAGTAGTACAAGTTCCACATGGCAAACATGGTACGATAAAAACAAAACATGAGCAAAAGCATTCAAGTTCTCATCTTTAATGCTTCATAGCTGTACACCTGCACACATGTCATCTGCATCTTATTGCTTGCCTATTGAACTTTTGCCCTGCCATATAAGGATAATTTGCGTCACGCATACTGCATTTGCGGGCTGTTGAGTGCAACTTTTCTTGCATTGATAGCTACATACTTTTGTGTTCGTCCATGGAGTCACTCCCATTGCATGTTCTATTTAAATTCCATAATCCGTGTTACCATCAAGAAACAAAAGTCTGTAACCTGCGGTATTCACCTTGAATAATCTGCTTAGGTGTCGACTGTATTCTTAGCATGTAGATATAAGTTTAAAACACAGTTTAATCTAACAATTTGAATCTTTTATGTTTGCTTTAAACCATTTGGATTTGCTCAGGCTACTCAATATTGCTGATTTCTTACAGTAGCAGTTTTCCTCCGCATTTTAAGCTCTACAAGTAAATGTTTATCCACAGTACTGGCCTAATGCTTTGTCTTTTTCATGTTCACTATCTCTATATTTCTGCTGTGTTGTTGGTTTCTACTTTCTAATGCTATTGTTGTTATACATGTAGGCTGCAAGAGCTTTAGCTAACTTAGCTGCGCATGGAGACAACAACAGCAACAATGCTGCTGTAGGTCAGGAAGCAGGGGGCCTTGAGGCATTAGTGCAACTAACATGTTCTCAAAATGAGGGTGTAAGGTATACTTCTTTTTGACATGCTCCAATTTACATGGCTCTTAAAGTTGTATTGTCTGCTTTCTGCCTTAAATTATACAATATTAATCTAAGTTAATGTGGTGCATCCTTTTATGTATACAATTAGACAAGAAGCTGCTGGTGCTTTGTGGAACCTGTCATTTGATGATAGAAACCGTGAAGCTATTGCTGCTGCAGGTGGTGTCGAAGCTTTGGTATGCCCCTTTTTTTGCCACATCTACTGCAACCTTGCATCCTTTGATCAATATTACCTGTTTAAGTGGTACATCTAAATAGATGTGATCCCTCTGAAGCGGTTTGTATACAATGGATTGATGCAGAATATAGAAGTTTTAATTCAACATTTCGATACAAAGAAAACTCAGGTTATTGGGGAGCACTTTGGGTAGAACATATTGTCTTGAACCTCTTGATTAAGTACAGTGGCAAAGACATTCAACTAACAAACAATCCAGCTTCTATGTTCACTTGAGAAATAATTGATGCTGCTGCTAGGATACTAAAATGTTTCTAGGAACATTTCTGTGTCATCTTTGCATCTTTTCTTAAGCCTACTTAAATAGGAAATAGTTTTCCTTTTCATATAGATGACTTCATATTATAGGTTTCGCTTGCGCAAGAGTGTTTGAATGCTTCGGAAGGCCTTCAGGAGAGAGCTGCTGGTGCATTATGGGGATTATCTGTTTCAGAAGCTAGCAGGTAACTTCAAATGTTACTGTAGTAATCCAGTTGTTATGATATTCTATTATTCTCACAAGTGTAACCATAATTTCTTTCAATCTTGATTTCTTATGAACCTTTCTGCTTAGATTTCTTAGTATTTGCCATAACTTCTGAAATTAAAGGTCTTATCGCTTACTGCCAATTAGTCCCTGGTATATGCTATGTAGGACATAATGATTCTTGCAGGAGTTTTGTCTCCTTTATTATCAAAGAGGCTGCCTATATGATGCACTGAACTTGCAAAACCTTCTGCTGAATTGCCCTATTTCAAGATATTCCTTTTGATACACCTTTTTGCTGATGAGATGGACAAGTTGTTTGGCCATAAACATTCATGGAAATTTCAAAGTCAATTATGCATTTGTCCTGATGAAGTGTTGAAACGTAGCTTAGTGTCAATTGAGTAAAGGTTGTTTAGTCAAAAACTCAAAATAAAAAGGAAGGCTTGCAAGGGAAGGTTAAAAAATACCCAGTGTAGGTATTATGCATTTAGATTTGGGTGGTTGGTCTCAAGTGATATGGTGGAATTGGCGGAAGATAACTGGGCAAGATCGCCCTCTGCCCTTGCGGCAGAGGCTCTGATCAGCCGGCTAATACTTGGAATATAGATTCTTTATTGATTACTTCAAAAGATATTGGCAGCCTTTATATACCAGGCGCCCTAACAAAGCTTACTATAGATAACAAATAGATTCCTAAACAAACTCAACTATAATAGGTAACTAACTCTCTTTAGGATAGCAATTACTTATCTCTACTCAATTCGGAATCAGCCAGCTGCCCCTGTCCCTGCCGAAACCCCAACACTTCCTTCCTTTGCCACAACTTCCCCTGTTGCCGACCCTTCTCCTGTAGCCGATCCAGAATTGTCAACTGAAGCCTTCTCCTGATGATGGCGCCGATGGTAAGTCCTGCCCACAAATGCGTCCACAACATCAAGTTTCTATATCTTCTAACATGTATATTAGATAGCTCCTCACATGCTAAGAGTATACCATCATTAAAGTGCGTTACACGATGTCTGTGTCCTTGCTAAATTGGGGAGTGGGGACCAACTTTGCTGTTAGCAAATGCAGAGTGGTTGGTTACACTTGAACATCTCAATGTTGCCCTTCTCTTTGAAGTACTTGGTGCAGATAGATATGGTCTATGGCTTGCACTGCACGCTTGTGGTGAATTGCTTCATCTTAGTATACCACCTGCATCAACCCGTTATTATTAAACTGTCTTCAATCGCCATTAGAAATTACACCAAGCAACCCCAACAAGAATCCCCTTTGGTGCCCCTGGTTTAACTAGCAGGGCGGTTGTCTTTTTTGGGTTAAGATTACTAGACATGAGACATGAGAGTGATAATGGCAAATTAGTGCTGGTGAACTTCAAATCGTTATGTACAAATGTTGGAAGAAGCTTTGTAAGGAGGATTGTAACACCCTGACCCTCCTTAGATCCCGGGATGTTATCACTATGCACTTACCAGCTCAATTGGGCGAGGCTAATAAAAATTTTGGTAGCACCTCCTCTGTTTATACGAGTACTAACAGGGAGCAAACAACATATACATAGAATAATTGCGGTAAGACACTGATTTCATATTGCAGATAAACATAACATTAAAAAAACCTTTGGGCTCCACGCCCATAGAGTCTCGCCACCACGAGATCGCAACCATACTAAATCAAATGGCGAGCGACATAAGATGTGTCCTATGAAATTTGTAATGACAGGAGAAACTCATTAACATTGTTAATGATAGAATATGATTGTTATTCTATCCTTATATGCCTTGGTTTCCTTATCAGTATATGGCTTGTTGGCATATTCCTCTATTTATTCCCTTGTACTCCCTTTATATATTGCCTTTTGGGCCTTATGAATATAAACACAATATTCATAACATGTTATTAGAGCAAGGGCTCTGACCTTATTCTTCTGTTGCCTCCGACGCCGCCTAAGCCGCTGCCGCCGCCGCCGCCGCCGTCCGCCGCCACCCGGTCGTCGCCGCCCAAGCCGCCGCAATGACACCTCCGCTTCGAGCCGCCATCGCCCGGCCGTCTCACCGAAGCCGCAGCCGCCGCCACCTCCGCCCGAGCCGCCCGCCGCCTGCACCACCTCCACCCGAGCCGCCGCCGCCGAGAGCCACCGCCGCCGCCCGCCACCGCCGGATCCGGCGCTACCTCACTCGATCTGGCGCCGCTCGCCAGATCCGGTTGATTCATCGTCACCGTCGCCCGGGTTGCCGCTGTCGTCTCCACTCGATCCGCTCGCTTCACACAGATTTCTCAATTAATCTCTCTCTATTCAATTAGTTTTACTAATTGATCTTACAATAATTTAACCATCTATACTAATTGATCATCTGCTAATTGATCACTTCACCTAACAAACCATGTATAATAATTAATTGCCTACCTCAGTTAATCATTCTAATTAACTATACTAGTTAATTATTCTACCTACTGCCTACTGTGCAAAGAGCACACATGCATGCACAACCCAACTAGAAAACTTCTAGTCACCACTGTTCGTTACTAGTATCCAGTATTACACATGCACAGCACAGCTCACACCATCACCCACACACTGCCAACCACACAGCACCACCACTCTACTTGCTAGCACCACTAGTCACTTCTAACAGTAGGACTACTCCATCTGGCTCTCTCTCCCCCCCAGGCGGTGCGCTGCGCTTGCGGCTACGCTCGGGCACACCGGTGCTGGCTTGCCGTCAGCCACTAGCTCGCCACCGGCGAGGTCCTCTGCCGCCTCCCGCAAGCGCCACCTTCCTTTTCCTCCTCTAGCTCCCGGTCTCCGCTCCTACGAGCGCACAGCAGGGAGCTTGATGCCGCCTCTGGGTTGCGCAACCGGCCATCAGCGCGGCGCTGGTGGGGTGCTCGGCCGCCTCCCCGAGCTCACCGCTCCCTTTCCCCTCGGTATCCCCTTCCCTTTCTACCTCTTTACTACTCTATGTGCATGGTTTGGTGGATGGTGATGCCTCTGTGATGCTCTATGTGATGCTATTCGAGGGATGTCTACTGGGTATATGTGCTAGCGGTGTGGTCCTGTGAAGACAATGAAAATGGTTGGAACGTGACTATGTGGCCTACCTTTATCGGACGATTGTCGGTTTGATTTGTGGTGGGGACAGAGGTGATTGTGGCTGTCACCTTCCTGCGTTTACCAAATACTACGATTGTACATCTGTACTTTCTTTAGCAAATGTGGTATATTTCTCTTGGGTTAGAAGGATACCATCCTGTATTTTCTCACCTCAATGCCCAAGAAGTAGTAGCTCACCCAAGTCTTTTAGAGGAAACTCGGTTCTCAAATCCTCAAGAAGAGCTGTAGTAGCATTAGGGTTTGAACTAGCAACAATTATGTCATCAACATAAATAAGCATGAAGATAACAACACTGCCTTTTCTATAGAAGAATAAAGATGTGTCAGCCTTAGAAGGAGTAAACCCAAGTCTTACCAATTTGTCACTGAGTCTAGAATACCATGCTCTTGGTGCCTGTTTAAGGCCATACAGGGATTTATCCAATTTGCAAACATAGTTCTTAAGCATCTTATCTTCGTATCCAGGAGGTTGTCTCATATACACGTCTTCCTCAAGCAATCCATGGAGGAAGGCATTCTGAACATCAAGTTGTCGAAGACTCCATCCTTGTGAAACAGCAATAGACAGAACAATTCTAATAGATGCTGCCTTGACAACAGGACTAAAAGTGTCTTCATAATCAATCCCATACCTTTGTTTAAAACCTTTCGCAACTAGGCGAGCTTTATACCTTTCTATACTACCATCAGCCTTCTTCTTAATTTTATAAACCCATTTGCAATCAATCAAATTCATTCCATCTCTAGGAGGGACTAAGTGCCAAGTATTGTTGTTTTTTAAAGCCATATACTCAAGATCCATAGCATCCTTCCAGTTTTTATCCTTTAAGGCTTCTTCTACAATGTATGGTTCCCCAGTTGAAGTAAGGAAACTATATTTAACACGACCATCAAGATATTTAATCCTTCCATCAAGAACGCTATGGGTTGGATAATACCTCTTTGCAATCTTGTTACTGGACGATGCTGAGAAGGCTCTGCAACAGGAAGTTGAGCTTGAGAAGCAGCACTGCTGTCAAGAGGTTGTGATGGGTTATTGGATGAGAACATGTTGGAGGGAGGTTCAGTGGCGTTTTCCTGGACAGGGGATAGCATTTCAGACTCAGGTGCGGATGCCACAGATCTGGAGCGTCTGCTGTATACTTGAATATCCTGAACAGAAGCCGGCAATACAGACTCAGGTGCAGATGCTGCAAGTTTGGGACGCCGACTGTAGACTTGAGTAACAGGTGCTCTTGGTGGCATTTCGTCAGAAGGAGATAATCCACCATTAGCACCCGAGACTGATGCTGTGATGTCCTGTTCTTCTCTGGTTATTCCTGAAGACTGAACAGCAGATTTAAAAGAAGCATTAGGGTTATCAGGAGGACATATAACAGCAGGTTGATCAAACACATCTTCACCCCCTTGATCAACAGAATTAGACAGGTGTTCTGGAAGAAGAAGAGTTTCAGAGTGAAGACGAGCTCCTGCATTTGGAGAGAGGTTGGCAAAGGGAAACACTTGCTCATCAAAAACAACATCTCTAGAGATGTAAACTCTGCCAGTTGAGATATCTAGACACTTGAACCCCTTGTGTAGATTGCTATAACCAAGAAAAGCACATTGCTTGGAGCGAAATTGAAGTTTATGACTATTGTAGGGACGAAGATTGGGCCAACATGCACACCCAAAGATACGAAGAGAGAAGTAATCAGGAGAGGTGTTGTGGAGACGTTCCAAAGGAGTGGACCAATTTAAGACTTTGGTGGGTGTGCGATTTATCAAATAAGTGGCAGCAATGAAAGCCTCATCCCAAAACTTAAGGGGCATAGATGCATGAGAAAGGAGAGCAAGACCAACTTCAACGATATGTCTGTGTTTGCGTTCTGCAGCACCATTTTGCTGATGGGTGTGAGGACAGGAAACCCTATGAGAGATCCCTATTTTGTGAAAGAAAGAATTGAGTTTACATATTCACCTCCCCAATCTGTTTGAACAGAGAGAATTTTTCTATTGAACAACCTTTCAACAAGATTCTGAAACTCATGGAACTTCTGAAAAACTTCAGCTTTGTTCTTTAGCAAGTATATCCAAGTAAATTTACTGAAATCATCAATAAAACTGACATAGTATTTATTTCTTCCAACAGATTCAAGGGCAGGACCCCATACATCAGAGAAAACTAGCTCTAAAGGAGCACTAGATATGCTAGAAGACCTTGAAAAAGGGAGTTGGTGACTCTTGGCCTGCTGGCAGGCATTACAAACTGAATTCTTATTGGACTCTAAGGAACATGGCAAGTTATTATGACTGATGATATGCTGAATAACATATGGTGAAGGATGACCTAGACGGCTATGCCATTGTGACATGGATGGCCTTGAAACACCAAAAGCTTGCTTGCTGGAGCTAGTGGATGAGAAGGGATAAAGTCCCCCTTTACTCTTGCCTTGGAACAGAATTTGATTCGTTGCTTGATCCTTGATAAAAAAGAAGTCAGGATGAAATTCAAAGTAAACATGGTTGTCAACAGCAAAACGATGAACTGAGACAAGACTTTTTGCAGCTTTAGGCACATGAAGAATGTTTTTGAGTCGAAGAGTGCGATTAGGGGTATGAAGATGTGAATGACCAACATGCACAATGTCCATACCTGCTCCATTTGCTGCATGGATCTGATCTCCTCCTCCATATTTGTCACGAACTGTCAGTTTGTCCAATTCGCTGGTGATATGATCAGTAGCGCCCGAATCAACGTACCAGTTTGTGTCGACACCGTAGGAAGCAGCTGCAGCAGTTTTGTCACTTGGAGGAACAAAATCAGCATCAAACCTGTGCCAGCAGATCTCCACAGTGTGCCCTTTCTTCTTGCAGAGTTGACATCTAGGCCGATTGTCTTCTCCATTGCGCTGTCCAGAGGAGTTGTAATTGCCGCGGCCTCCAGAGCTACGACCACGCCAGCGATTCTTCTGAAAGCTGCGTTGGAAACCTCCTCTTCCACGCATAGCAGAGTTTGCGTAAGTTTGGGATGCACACATAGCGAGTTTGCGTTTTGGGACAGATTTCTGCAATAGTTGAACTCTCGCTCAAACCGAAGTTGAGAATATACCTCTCCAACCGAAGCGGTTGATGCGCCCGAATGGTTCTGAGCCGGCGATGGTTTGTGGGATCTTGAAACCATCTCCTATGCTCTTGCTTCCTTGCTCCTTGGTCCAGGCCAGCTCAGCTTGAGTTTTCCTTTTTTTTCTTCTGTTTTGTGGTGGATCTGGAGGGGAATGGCGAAATGAGGAAGAACTAGCTGGGTTTGGCTTTCATTGGAGAGGTGGAAATGGGAGGCTGACTCTTTGCTGGCCGGGAGGCGCTTGGCCTTATCCCCGTTTCACTCTGTGGTTATTGTGAAATGACTGGGCTGCCCCTCCGTTATCCCCAATGCTCTCTTTGTCGACTGTGCAAGGTCTCTAGCATGGCCTTTGCACTGTTCATTTTTTTTCCTTTTACTGGTATTACAAGGATAGTGTAGTCTCAGCATGGGATGGGCATTCTGATAATTGGTGCAATGCAGTAAAGGGGTGAGGTGCTATCATTTATAAGATTGTAACGTGTAATAGTACCACAGGCTTGTTTCGTCCTCGTTGGTCTAATTTTACAGCTCTATACAAGCAAAGAGCTGTTCGTGTCAATCTTTGAAGTTTGTTTTGCCATATTGGAGGGGTTTTGGTTGCTCAACTATCTAAAACTTGTTGGTGATAACTTTTCTTTGCACTTGTCAGCATTGCAATTGGACAGGAGGGTGGTGTTGCACCTTTGCTCACGTTGGCACGGTCAGAGGTTGAAGTAAGTTTCCATTACACTTAAGATACTCAGTATGTTTGATAAATGTTTTGTTTGCGGATACATTCTGTTGCTGAGAAACTTTGAATGATTTTTATTTTATGAAAGGCCTTCTGTTTGGCATTAGGTAACGCTGCCAGGAGACATATAAGTTGCTCGTGGGCTTATGCACTAGTCTGAGTGATGCCCAGACGTATTCTTGATTAGTTTTTACATTTTGATTATTGATGTTGACCACCCTTTTCAAAAATGCCGGAATTGTTCTACTTCTATTAGATAATAAGTAGTGTTTTGTCCATGACAAGTTCACTCTCAAAAATTCCGAAAATTTTCTATTTCTGTCAGGTAATAAGTCTGAGTAATGTCCAGACTTATGCTTGATCAGTTTTTATATTTTGATGATTGATGTTGACCACCCTTTTCAAAAAATGCCGGGACTGTTCTACTTCTGTTGGGTAACAAGTAGTGTGTTGTCCATGACCGGTTTACTCTCAAAGCGGCTACTGAATTAAATACATTTGTTGTTTTTTGGGGGGTGGGGGATAATTCATGTGTTCACGATCAATTCACTAGGAACTTAGGTGCTAATTTCATCTGTAGTGCAGCACTGCAGCTCGTGCTTTTAATGAAATTACCACTGGTAGTGTTGTTTTCACAAGCTCTTTGATTCTTTTGGGGCGGGGGGCAAATGACATTCCTGTAGATATGAATATATGCAAAGGAGTTAACTGTATTCAGTATACGTGTTGAATTTCTTTGGTCTACTTTATATCATGTTATTTTAAATTTGCTTGCTTGACAGCGAATTGTTTGGTGACCTAGCTTTGTTTGTATGAACACAACATTCGTTCCAGTTCTCAAATGCTATGATAAAATTACTGACATTGCCTTGCTGCACATGTGTAGCTTATTTGTCCATAACAGTTTGATCTCAAGTCAATTAGATTTTTTTACTTTGTTACTTTATTAGGGTCCGTAGTTTCTTGTTAAGGTTTGCTCCTAATTTGTGGTGCTAATCTATCCAAAGAAAGATAAAACAATGTATGGGAACAATCAATATAAACTATAGAATAACTTCCTTTTTCTGCAGGATGTTCATGAGACAGCTGCAGGGGCACTGTGGAATCTTGCTTTCTATTCCGGTAATGCTCTCCGCATAGTTGAAGAAGGTGGGGTGCCTATTCTTGTACACCTTTGCTCGTCATCAGGGTCAAAGATGGCTCGCTTCATGTCTGCGCTAGCCCTTGCTTATATCTTTGATGGAAGGTATGCTGTTTATGTAGCTGATTGCTTCACGTGTTTGCTTTTCATTTATTATTATCTGCCATCAGTTCTTGAGTTAGACAATGACTACCAGCAGGTTAACAGCATATAATCTTGTTAAGGAGTATTGATTTATCCTTTAGTGTTAGCTTCAAAATTCTGTTATTGATTTGTGATGTACTTCTGGTCGAGTGCCATATACAGTTATACACCCTTCTTCTAGGCTTAAGATGAAGGGTTAGTTCCTTATATGCCACTGGAAGCTTCCGTGACACAATGAGTCGCATATAAAGGATGATGCAAACTTTCGATGGCAAATAAGGAATTGCCCAGATGATGAAAACCAATTCTTCTGAGAACTTAGGTAGCATGTAACTGGGAGTTTCTTTTATACAAAATTTTATTGGATGCATTGGCTTATGAAATAGCTGGATGACTTCAAATTACATTTCCCGTTGAATATTAGCCAACAAGAAGTTAGATTGCAAGATTCAAGAAAGCGGCATGGTTTAGCATGTCCTCGTTCATCAGTCTAGTCTGTAGCTATAGGTTCTATTTCGAAGTTTGTTTTGTATATATTGTTGCTGCTAACTGTATTCTTAATAGTGTCCAATTTTAGCAGTTCTTATTGAGTATCTTAGGAATTAGGTCTATAGGGCATGTTCGGTAAGTCAAAAGCCGGTCGGCTTTTGGCTTTTGCTACAGTACCTAATTTTCAAACGGAGTATTTTCTCAAGACGGGGTCTACAAGTTAAACGTAGTACACGTTAAAAGCCCAACATCTGTACCAGCCAAAATCGTAAGTGAGTATCGGTCTCTCCGTAATATGTACCGTAAACAGCTAAAATTCAAAAATTTCAGCCAAAAACCATAAGCCACAGCCAAAAAGAAGACGCTATACCAAAGAGACTCTGCATATCCTGCAAAAAATCAGGATTCGTTTGGGAAATGATCTGATTGGTTCTTTGCAGTTGTGTGGTGTTGTGGTTAGCATGAATGGCAGTCTATTTCTAGAGTCAGGCTGACTACTTGGCATTGGCATACTGCATTGTTAGTTGTCAGAATTAGTCTAGATGACTTGTCAGATTCTATGTGCATCATTTTTTCACTCTACAATTGCAATAGAAGCACTGCAATCTTCTTATTCAATGATGTGGTAGAAGGCTGTTCTGAGAAATTAAATACATGATTGTTTCTGTTTATTAGTTTATTGTAGATCAACCTATTGTTGACTTGGAGCAGTGGAGCACTTCTAGCTTCCCTACTGTTGCATTAAGTTGTATACAAGCCATATAAGATAGAATATTTTTTTCCACTTCAGAGTTTTATGCAGCAGTATTTATATAGGTAGGGGATTTGAAGATATTTGCATTGAAATTGAAAGTATTATTACTGTTAACTGTATGTTTTATTAAGCTGTTTCCTGTGTCCATAATATTTACTTGAAGAGCAGTTAACTATGGGTGCTGAACTGCTAATACATATTATCCAATAGTTGGCTTATCTTTTGTAGTATGGCCAATATAATGCTGGTATTCCTTACATAGTTACACTGTAGGCTGCTTGGTAGAAATTCGGTACTGCCATTGCCGAATGCTGATGTACAAGATTATCTTAACAGAATTTGCATGGTCTAAATCTGAAATTTGTGAAATGACAGAATGGATGAGGTTGCATTAGTTGGGACATCCTCAGAGGGCAGTTCCAAGAGTGTTAATGTGGAGGGAGCTAGGAGAATGGCTTTGAAGCATATAGAAACCTTTGTGTTGACGTTCTCAAATCCACAAGTGTTCTCTATGGCTGCCGCCTCGTCAGCCCCCGTGGCACTCTCGCAGGTTGCTGAAGCAGTGTTTATACAAGAAGCTGGACACCTGAGATGCAGGTTTGGCTTTACACTTCAGTTTTGACTCTTCATGAAGTTTATATGGGTATTCTTTAGTCATAATACAGGAAACATTTTAAAGTGTATTCATGTTTGTCTCGTGTATCTTATTTGAACATTTTGTCATGATATAAATGTAGTTGGGAGAACAGAGTACTGACATAGTCATTTACTTCCTCCAGTGGTGCTGAGATTGGTAGATTTGTTGCCATGCTTCGAATTCCCTCATCGGTTCTTCGTGCTTGTGCTGCCTTTGCCCTTCTTCAGGTTGGTTTCCATTAATCCCTTCTCTTCGTCTAATGTTATTTATCTGAGCCTTATGCGGTGAACATTGATCATGATATACCTGGGCTATACTGCATGCATTATTAGACTTGCAACTTTTGTATGAAAGTAGCGACACCATCATGTGTTCTCAGAAAAGAGATGGAACAGTATTATGAGTAATGTCATATTTGCCAATCTCAAAAGTGTTTTTATTTTTTCCCCATGATTTAAATTGGCCTTTATCAGTACAAGTTTCAACTACCAAGTTTGTGATTGCAAAAGTTATGGGCATATGTAGTGCAAAACCACATCTAGGGTTGCTGGATGTCTATGCTCAGCTTGGTCATTACTTCTCTCTCGTTAGTGTGAATACACAAGGAAATACGGGGTCGTTCTGATTGTTCATGTCATCTCTCTCTCTCTCATGTGAAGACTTTAGACTATGACTTTCTATCTTCTGTTTTGTCTTGTGCAAAACAATTTTAACGTCCAACAGTACTAGGTCTAATGAGATACTTCCCAAAACAATGCAGTTCACAATCCCGGGAGGTCGGCATGCGATGCACCATGCAGGTCTCTTGCAGAAAGCAGGAGCAGGTAGAGTCTTGCGCGCAGCAGCGGCAGCAACAACAGCTTCTATCGAAGCCAAAATCTTTGCAAGAATTGTCCTTAGGAATCTGGAACACCATCAGACAGGGACATCAACGTGAAAGCACAAGCACAGAAGAGTGCGCTAATCCTCCAACAAAGCATCGCTTCGAAGCCCTGCTTGGCCCGGTTCAAAACAACGCGAAGTAGCGTTTCAGGTACAGTGTTGGCTTTCGAAGCTATTTTCCTTTACAACTTGCCTGTGCAAGAGATGACCGACCGAACGAACCAACACCTAATTAAGGAGAGCTGTGAATTGACATGAATGAAACAAATAGGGGATGGCCTTTTTTTGGCCTCTCCATGAGGGGGCAATCGATAATTAGGTTGTGTGTGCAATTTTCATTTGGTATTCATTTGGTGTGTAAAAGAAACATTAAAAATGTTAACATTGATAATAATTAAGAACTTGTGTGGTATATACACCTTAAGTTATGGATATTTGTTATTTGTTGATTAATGAGGTGCGAGACAGCGCCAGGCGGACTTTGCCCCCTGTTGCAACATACGTATGCTACCATGTAAATGTACTGATAGTATCCGGGTTCTTTTAGGTTTAAAATTGGTTTATACTTGTGTTGTCTACAGTAATTAGTTTTTAAACGGTACGTTTTTTTTCAAGGGGGTCAATAGGAAAATTGTGGTAAAAAGTATACTGAGTTTAGCTGTACCGGTCAAAATTACATACGATTATTTTTCTTTGTATATCATCTCTCACGAACAGCTATAATTTAAATATTTAAATTATAAGCCATCAGTCGAAAAAAAAAATTCACCCATGTCCATGATTGTTAGAGCGTAGGGGCAAAAGTACAAACAAATCTCAGGCTCAGCTCCCCAACCCCGCTGCCAACTACAAAATGAGCAAGGGGCACATGCGCCCACGCCCTTCCATGGCCAACTCCAAAATAAGGCAAGGGAGAGGCGCATCCGCCCACGTCCTACCAGACGGGTGGATTTGAGCCCGTGGCAGTACAGGCTTTAGCCTGTGGCGTGAAAAAAATTACTAATATATGATTTATGTAATTTCAGTCTAGTCCGAAGTATAAATTTTATAATTCAGCTCATGTTATTTCTAATTCTCAGCATTCTTCTAACGAACGAAGCCTATTTGCTATGCAGGCCACATCCCCCACAGCCCTGCTTCGGCACTTCGGCCTAACCGCCTAAGCCCACGGTCTCCAGCCAGATCCCCCCGCGTCATGATGCCTGGCTCGGCGGCTGCTCTCCAGTCTCCCGTAGCGTCTCCAGCCCCCTTCAACCCTAGCGTCGCCTCTCGCCCGAGTCGTGCATCCTCAGGCGTCGTGCTGACACCGTCCTCCGCCCTCCCCTCGCGCGCATCCTCAGGCGCCACACCGCCGCCGTCCTCCGCCCTCCCCTCGCGTGCATCCTCCGGTGCCAGTGCGTCATGCCGCCGTCGACGTCCTCTGTCCTCCCCTCATGCCCTTGCGGCTCGTGTTCTGGCCGATGCAACGACGCCTGGCACCTGGTGGCAAGCCCCCTCGGGCCTCGGTGCCTCAGCCCCTCCCCTCGCAGCTAGCGACTCGCGTGCTGGGCTGCTGGCCGTGATCGGCGCCCCAACGGCAAGCCTCCTCGGGCCCCCTCCCCTTGCCGCTAAGGTGATCCCTGTGTGTGACAGTGTGAGTATGAATGTATGATTGGACGAATCATGAATGCAAATATGCAATTGCTAATTTTGATCTCTGATCTCTCTGTGAGTTAGTATGAATTTGAGTATTTGACTCAGTGAATTGTGAATCTGAAAATCAAAATTATTTGAGTATGAATTATTTGATTTCAGTTGTGAATCAAACATTGATATTATTATAATTTGCTATATGTAGGACATTAGGACAATCAGATTTAGAAAATTTAGAAACACAATATGAAGAGGACAAAGATGTTGTCATCTTATTTTTCAGTACAGACCAACCAATCCACTCTAGAAACAGTAGCAACTGGAGGTAGTCACACTGAGCAAATTAATCCCCATGTTGTACTTAATCCGGATGACATTGTTGGTGATCCGAGACATCGGAAACCAATTGAGGAGTTAGATGTGGATATTAGGTATGCTGCTAGAAGGGAGTATTTACAATTGGATCCATGCCAACTAATTGGTTATAAATTTTCACGAAAAGAATTTGGAAATCAAAAGAGGATATTTCAATAATCATGGTTCAAGAGGTATAATTGGTTAGAATATAGCGTTGCTAAAGATGCAGCCTTTTGTTTTTACTGGTATCTCTTTAAGCAACATAGAGCTGAAAATTATGGTATCGAATCCTTCACAAAGGTGCATGACCAAATTATTGTTGAGTTGAACAATCACTTTGCTGAAAGATCTACTCAATTATTGAGGTGCATTGTTTGTCTTGATCCAAAGAATTGCTTTGCCAACTTTGATGAAGAGAAATTAATTGATCTTGCGAAGATATATGATGCTGACTTCTCCAAATATGATTGTGTTGTCCTTAAGGGCCAACTTGGCACATTTATTGCTGATGTGAGGGATGATCAAGAATTTAGAAATTGTATTGACTTTGGAAATCTTGTTGTGAAAAAGGTTCAGACTGATAGACACACTGTGTTTTCATTGGTATATCGTTTTATTGAATTGGCCTTGATTTTGCCCGTAACTGTAGAAAGAGTATTTTAGCTATGAATGTTATTAAGACTGATTTGCATAATAAGATGAATGATGGGTGGATGAATCATAGGATGGTATGCTATATTGAGCGAGACATATTTGCAAGTATTAAAGAAGATAAGATTTTAGAGCGTTTTCAAGGGATGAGGTCATGTAAGAAACAACTATCATGTGCAAGTGGTAAGTTAGCTTATTGCAAATGTAAACTTCATATTATTTGTATTTATTCATATATGAATTCATTTTTTTATGTTGTCTTTGTAGGTCCTAGATCTTATTCTATTCCTATTATTGATGAAGAGATGGAAGAAATGGTGGGTTAAGATAGAGAACAAATCTGTGCTATTTAGGCATTTAAATTGTATCTCTACTGACTACTATGCTACATTGCTATATTATGACACTTATTATGTTTTATATTGAAGCAATGAGCTAGAATTATGATGTCATTTATGCATTTTCGAAGTACTTTAGAATACCATAATATGGGTATAAAAACTACGATGTTAGATGTGGGTATAAAAACTACGATATTAGTCACTTAAAGTTTAGCCTGGGGCGTGATGCAATCCTAGATCCGCTACTGCTACCAGATGAGCAGCAACAATGAGGACTAGGCACCCGCTCCCCTCTAGTGCCAGAGATGGCACCTTTTTCATCTCGTCGTCGTCAATCCTTCTAGGGAAGCCTCTTCTAGGACCCAAGTAAGGCCCCGTAACATTAGCACCCGTCGTTCTTCCCTTTTCTCCCTGAAACGGAAAAAATCCCCAACCCCACCACCTACTCCAGAATAAGGCACGGGAAAGGTGCATGCGCCCGTGCCCCACCAGATGAGCAGTAACGATGAGGATTAGGCATCCGCTCCCTACCAGATGAGCAGCAGCGATGAGGACTAGGCGCCCGCTCCCCTCTAGTGCTAGTGGACGGTGCCTTTTCCGCCTCGTCGGTGTCGATCCTTCCGGGGAAGCCTCCTCCAGGACCAGTGGCGAAGCCAGAAACAAAATCGAGGATGGGCTAAGGTGCTAAGCTAGATTGTCAAATATACAGTATTTTACTTCTGTTCAATTCAAATTCATGCATGAATAATAGAGAAACAAAGCAAAACGAGAGACATACAACGAAAATACCTTAATAATAGAAAACACATCCCAAAAATATATAAATATGCTTCCAGTCAGTAGAGATCAATCATCTGCATATCAAAAATAGCAGAATTGGTGATATGATAAGTAATTGTTAATGATCATGAACATTTAAGAAAAAATAACATACCACTATGAGATTTCGTGCCATGGAATCATCTTATGATACTAATGATTCAAGTTTGTCAATGGTAATAATAGTATGATACAACATAAATATAAGCTCTATTCTCTAGCTCTAAGAATTCAGGTCACTCATTGTCAATAACTCAATATAATTGTACAAACTATAAAGATTAAAGAGTAATAGACAGTTTTACCCTCTGGCGGTGTCGCCTATGGCATGTGGGCTGTGACTTTGGCCTCCTATCCTTGGTCACTTCGGTGTTTGTTGTTGTGTCACTCCGAATAGCCGAATGCCCGATGGCCTCGATTCAAAATATCAATCCTCGTGATAGTCGGCATCTCAGGCCTCTCGGCCATTCCCTATTTCCTGATTTCCCCAACCGTAGCTCACGCCTCAGGTCACGGTCTCAGTCTGGGACCTCACCAGAACGCCCCGCCTCTCTCTCTCCTCTGACCAACTGCTCCCTAGCGGCAAGGGCCTGTGCTGGCCTTGACCCAGCTCCTCAACCCTACTGTCGCCGCCCTCTTGGATTTGGCCATCGGCGTCTTCTCCTTGGCCGTTGCCCACCCGTCCGAACTCGGCCTCGGCTATCGGCTCCTCCTCGACCGTCGCGATGTCGCCCGCCCGGATCTGTGCGGCGCCGCCCAAATCTGCCTCTCTGCCGAGCTCTACTCTCCGCCTTGCCATCAGTCGCACACTGCAGTCGCCAAGGCCCAGGTGCGTGCACAGCACCTCATCTTTCCAGCTCTCCCTATCTCCCGTGCGTGTGGACTGTGGTGTATCGTGGCCCGTGTGCGTCTGGAGTATGGTCTCTATGTGTGCATGGTGTCGCTGACTTGCGTGCATGGTCTACCGGCCTAGGCCCTGGGGTGAGCCAGCCCAGCTTAGGGGGACTTTCGAGAAGGCTGGAGGATAGGCTGAAACCTGACAAAGCCCACCTGGTGGCTCCGCCTCTATCCAGGACCCAGGTAAAGCCTCTAATATTAGCACCTGTCTCTCTTCCCTTCCCTCCTCATAATGGATGGTGCCTTTTCTGCCTCATTGGCGTCGATCCTTCTAGGAAGCCTCTTCTAGGACCCAAGTAAGGCCTCGTAACATTAGCACCCGTCTCTCTTCTCTTTCCTTCCCTCCTCGAAACTTAACCCTTACTAGATGCGGGAGCAATGCGAAGAAGGTGGTTGACTAGAGGGGGTGAATAGACGCTTTTAAAATTTCTCTTTGGCTAAAACTGAGTTTATATACGAAAGCGTAAGTCAAAAATGTTTTACACAATTAAAGCCTAAAACTTTTAGTTTCACCTAAATGCAACAACACACTAAGTCTATGTCAAACTTTGCAATCGTAGAGTGACAAGGAATCAATTCAATTCTTTGAATATAAATTGCAAGTGTGTAAATGAGTATAAGGAAGCAAACCATAATTGATGCACGATGTTTTATTGTAGTGTTCATAAACTTATCGATTTCCCCTAATCCACATTAAGATAAGCCTAACGAATTGGACCAGCTCTATGAATTAAGCCAAGTACCTCAATTCTCACAAGAGAATGGAAATAGAAACACGTTGGATATTCTCACAAGCTTCTTGAGAAAATGACTGGACCATGATGCCTCCACGCCGTCTAGGAGTAGACAACCCTCAAGAGTAACAAGTCAAGTCTCTTGCTTGACTCTCACTAAGTGCAACAAATGCACATTGTAGATACTAAATCCACCTCTAGATACAACATATGCAACTAGAGACTTCTTTTTTGTTCACAAGGTGCAACACGTGAAAAATTGAGAAGAGAGACTAACTTAAGAGAATGGAAATAGAAACAACAATCTTCTCCCTAACCAGCCACAAGGGGGTATTTATACCCCCACACAAAGAAATTAATCGTTGAAAGCAAAAACCAAGAGGAGCGGTAGTACCACAGACATAGGGCCGGTCATACCACCCTCATTCCAACGGCTAGAAAACTAGTCATTATGACCTCTACGGCCATACTGTCCTCATAAGAGCTAGCCGGACTGCACTGTCCGGCCAGACCATGTAACATCCCAAAATTTGGCTTTCTTTTAACATTTTATTTTTAAATTAATTATTTAAAATATTTAAATCTTAATTAGATTTTATGTGTAATCCCGAAAAGTAATCTCAATTCCAATCCAAAATTCCAAATTCCAAAAATTCGAATATCAAAAAATCAAGTATCTGGAAAAATATCAATTCCATTTTTCTAGGTTGAACCCATTTTTCTTGGCCCATTTTCTTCTTTTCTTTTTCCCATTTTCCTTCCTTTTTCCCTCTTTCTCTCTCTCCTCCCTTCCTTCCTATTCATCTTCTTGCTTTGGCCGAACAGGCAACCAGGCGCCATGGTGCAGGTTGACCGCCCAAGCCTAGGCCAAGCCGAGCCTTATCTCTACATCGTGCCAAAACAAAAATGTCCCAAATCATGCAAGCAATCCAGCCCTTCTGGATTCTTTGTGTTTTGTTCATCCATTTCCTTTTATCTCGTCTGTTCCCAAATCGATTCAAAACCAATGCCAACAAATTTGCATCCATTTCCATCTCTTCTAAGCCCTTAAATACGACCCTGTGACCTCTATTAACCCCTTCCAACCTCTATCAAACCTTCTTAAACCCCAAAGCACTGGTGTCACCGAGAGTCCATCGTTCTCGAGTTTGTTCGTTGCCCTGACTCGCGTTTCGGGCACTCTGCTGAATTTGTTCGAATTCCTTTTATGTCACTTCGTGTTCTCGAGTATCTTGCACCCTCATAGGAAGTTAATTTGATTTTCGTGCAACCATTCGACGAAAATCGAGTTTTTCCTGAAACCGATCTACATTGTCTCCCGTCATTGATTTGTCGACTTCGGTGAGCCAAAATCCAATTCTTTGCTACTGCATGATCACCATAACCTCCTCTACATGTTCTATACCTTGGTTCGCTAATTGCATTACCGAGGAGGTCCACCACCAGCACACCCCATGGTTTCAATGCCTGTCACCTTTGCTAGCCCGTTTTAGCCATCGTATGGCTGAGCCGACCGCACCTACACGTTCCTTGGGTCGAGGCTGTACTAGTGCTCACCCTTTTCTTCGCATTCCCTGCTCGTGTGTTGTCACCCTTGTTGACCCACACCGCTGCTGCCACCACTGGCCACCGTTGCATGCACCGCTGCCGCCACCACTGGCCACCGCTACTTGCGCCGCTGCTGGTCAGCCATTCCTTGGTGAGCCGCCAACCCATTTTGGGCCTTCACACTGCCGCCCAACTCCAGGTCTCCAGCATTGGTCGCCGCCCGTGCGCTTGTAACCTCCCATGTTTCTCCAGAGCCTCCTCTATTTCTTCTTCATTTGATTGCCTTGAGCCAATGATAGGCGGGACACATGTCATACGCCAAAGTAAATCAAAAATCAACCGCAAAAGAAGATTCTATGGAATATTCCTCTGTTAAGCAAGATATTTCATATTCTTCTCTCGCTTGTAATCAGTTCATTGAGCAATAGCCACATAGAAGTAGGGTTGTTATTCTCCCTAGAGAAGACCCGAACCTGTATAAAAATCCCTGTGTCTTTTCTTTGTGTGGTCGTAGCCAGGTCGTAGCGAGAGATCCCTTGAATCCAAGAAATTATACGTAAGATCGATACTAAAACATTGATAGTTCTATTGCAAAATCTTTCATGTCATCTCGTGATCCTGACACTCTTGAGTATCTCTCTCAAATTAATTTGATTTTTGTGCAGCTATCTGTCAGAATTTGAAGTTCTTCATGTTGCCGGTCACACTGATTCTCGCCGTCGATTCGACACCCTTGGTGAGTATTGGTTCGATTCCTTGGAATGGAGCCTTCCCCTAAACGTCGCCTAGCCTATGCTCACGCTAAATCATTAGTCTAAGCATTGTGGTGGTGAGGCCATGGTGACAGGCGGTCGACCAGCGGAGGAACACGATAGCGGTGGTGCGCCGGCCATACTATCCTTGCCTCTCCCCTCGCAAGCACCGCCCGCTGCCACGCGGTTGTGGCCGCGGCTCCACCCGGACAAATGATGCTTGTAGGCAACAGCTTTGTGTTGGCATCAACGAATCCAGCACAACCTGAAATACAGCAGCGTTGTGGATTAAGAGAGCAGACAAAGCAAAGGGCCTCCATTTCTTCCTTGCAAGCAAAGCGGTCGATCTGTTCTACAGTGGAACGCTACTGCTTTTATAAGCAAATTCTCTGATACGTGGTCCCCACCAAATGTGGGGCCCACGTGTCAGTCACTGTGCAACAAGCACGGCAGCTACTTCGCGACAACTAGTCCGTGGACCCACGTCACAACAACAACAGGCAACTGGACCCCAAGCTTCGAGTCACGAGGACCCACGAGCAACCAACCAACTGTCGGACCCGCTTCTCTGACACGTAGGACCCACGACCAAACTGCCTTACCACCTCCCCCAGACCTCCCCTTCCCCTCCGCTCCTCATCAGAGTTCACACGAGTCTTCCACGACGCGGAGAGGAGGGCGACGAGAGGGAGCACGAGCGCAGAGAGGGCAAACCCTAATCCTAGCTACCATCTCCGCCGCTACCGCCGATGGCCGCGCTGCTGTCCGCCGTCCTCCTCCTACTCCTCGCCGCGTCCGCGGAGCTCGCGCCGGCGGCCTCCGCCGTGCCCTTCATTGTCCTGCACGGTTAGGCTTTCGTGTCCTTCGTCTCGATTCGGGTTATGTTGGTGCTAGGATTCGTCTAAGGTTGCTGTTGTGCTCCGACGCAGGGATCGGGGACCAGTGCGGGAACGATGGGATCGCCTCCTTCATGGATATGCTTGGGGAATGGTCCGGCTCCAACGGCTACTGCATGTAATGGCCTCCTTCCCTCTCCCCTCCCTCCCTCTCTCTCGGTTGTTTCGTGGTGTTCGTATGCTTAGCAATTATGTTGATTAGGGAGGAGTATATGGGGAGTGTGGCAAACCTATGTGCTGGGCTTTCGGATTTATCTGCGTTCGTATGCTTGTGTTGATTAGAGATGAGTAAATGGAGCTGTGGGCTTGTTGATTTGTGCTTTGAAAATTGTTTTGGTCGTGATGTTGATTGCTTGTTAAGGCAGCGAATTAGTAAACATGTTTTAAGTGGAGATTGACAGAATTTTTGATAATTTGTAGGATAAAATCTGTTTGTGAGGTAATGCTTTGGTGTCTGTTATATACACATTGCCTATATATGGATTATTAGTTTGTTTTCCATATGATTGCCAATAAATAGATTCCCAATTTAGTTATATCATCCCCATATTGGATTTCCTTGGAAAGATAAAAAGGGAATAAATTGTAGTACGACGCTAATATTATGGAATCACAGAGAAGATAATGAGTTATGTGATGATTTTTTTGGTGTGTTTCATTTGTTATTTTCCACTGTAATCTCATCATGAGTATCAGGGGTAACATTCCAATGTTCTATTGAAGCTGATGGTTAGCTGCTAGGTGATTTTGTGTTGCTCAATGCTTTGGAATATTTACCACAATTCACAACATTTGGAAATTTGCTTACTTTTTTTTACACATCTGAGATATTCATATATGCTTGTTTGAGTATCTTATTGTTTGTACCATGTTTTTATTTTAGTTGAGAAGTCAATTTGTTGTATTAACCACCAAAGTATGGTCAGTTCACACAACACAGTATCACCTTTGTATAGAAGTGACCCGGTTTCATGTCACCATTGGAGATCAAATACTGTAGTCTGTTGCAAGTTTTGACATAGCTGTGAAATTCTAAATAGTCTGTTGCAAGTTTTGACATAGCTGTGAAATTCTAAAACCAGAAAAAACAACCTAGTACATCAGCTAACTCCAATAGGGTGGTAAAGTAGGGAATAGTGTGATCTTCCTGGCCTCTAGAAGTGATTATTTTTTCACGGCGACTTATAGTGGAGGTGATGAATTTCCAATCACCAGCATAATTACTTTGTGATCTGTTCCTGTGGCATGGACCTAAAACATAAGCCAAAAATGGCTATTATTGAAATTAGCAAGCATCTTAAAGAAGATTAGACAAATGTTATAATACTATGATAGTCTGAGTGGAATGACAATTAAATCTTCAACCTTTTGACTAGTAGAGTTCCCGCCAAAGATAAGCTTTTAGGCTCTCAGTAACTTGAGAGATGGTGTTAGCTATGTAATCGCCTAAATTCAATAATGAAGCGAAATCCATATATCGTTTCATTAAAAATAACTAAAATAATTTTAGGGGCAAGTCATGATTTCATGACTGATCAATTTTCGTAAAAGTCTAAGAAATCCCCCTTACGAACTTCGTTCCCCTGAATACACTATATAAATATGGAGTAACAAATAAAGCTCAACTACCTTGGTTAGAAAAAGTGTGTGAATGTGATAACCCTTTGTTGGTTTGATATTTACAACTGTCAAATATTGGTATGCAGTATGGGAATTACGCTTTGCCACTAATGTCAGGTGATCTGACAACCAAATTGACGTCCCAACTTATTTTCTCAAGATCTGTAACTTGTATTACATATGTTGGGTATCCATCAGTGTAGTTTTTAAAGAATTTAGCACATACTGCATTTGTTCTTGAGTTTACTGATGGAATCATGGAAATAAAATGTGTTCTTCCTCAGTGCAATTGGAAGAGGATCATGGGACTCTTGGTTAATGCCACTTCAAGATCAGGTTGGTTTCTCACTCTTATATTTTATTTATTTAATTGAATACATTGTTCCTTGTAGAAAATTTTGAAGTCATGCATTCATCTACAGGCAAATACAGTTTGCAAGAAGGTGATGCAGAATCTTCGGTACTGCTTTTCTGTATTGTATCCTGAGCTGTCAAAGTACTGTACCATTGCTGGAATTGGTTTTCCAGGTAAAGAAAATGAAAGAACTCCGCGAAGGTTACAGCATAGTCGGCCTTTCTCAGGTGCGCTCATGCTGCTGTGCTATTTTTGGTTCATGGCAAGAACTTTAATTATAATGTGCATCCCTGTTCTTACTATACTACTATGTATTGCTGTAGTCTTATTTTGTTTCTATTTCTTATAATCCAAACCAATTCACTGTTTTTGTTAATCCAAAGCTAAGAAATTCTGACAATGTCTGTGAATTATTGATAATAAGTACTTAATGGACCCATGTAGACATATCTTGTTGTTATGCGGACCCCTTGAGTACATAAAACTTTGGAGTGTGCTGTGATAAATTCTTATTGGTTTGTTGATTTAGTGGGAGTTTTTACCTATGGCTGTTATGTACTTTCACTAGATTGTAAGGTTATTATTGCTTATTGCGAGTTAAAAACTTCCCTCCTATGCTCTAGTCTACCCCATCTGTTACATTTTACAGGGGAACTTAATTGGTCGGGCAGTAATTGAGTACTGCGATGGTGGACCACCGGTGAGTGAATTTTATTTGCTTCCTTTTACGTAATAATCATTAACCTAATTTGTTTAATCTGTAATTATCATAACTATACCAAGGTGACAAATGTTTGAAACTTTGAATAGGTGCTTCACTTGATATGTATGCCTATCGGTACTTCGCAACTGGACCTCTTTCAAAACATTATTGTTCTTAATCCAAATGATGACTAGGGCCCATGGTCGTGTTAGAAGGGAGTCGCGGGTCGTGCGACCGTACAGGGCCCCCCAATTTTCGTGGCCTAAAAAATCACCACAGAGAAGGCCTATGTATTCGTGTGAGGTCAGAGCGTCAAATAGGGGTGAAACGGATCGGATACGGATGGATAATATCTTTACCATATTTATTTTCATATTTTTTCGAATATGGATACGAATACGGATAACTCGAACGAATACAAATACGAATAATATCGAATACGATACGGACCGAATACGAATCGAAACGAATCATCATTACAAATATTTATCGAACATGAAAATCCTTAAACTATACATCCAAAATTAACGAAAATACATAAATAGTTTATTTTGTCAAAATATACATGAAATCTAAACAAGCATAGTCTTTTATCCATAATAAATATACCCAATATTCGATCATAACATAACTCAGATCAGATTCGACGGATACTAGGTTTCTTCAGATTCGATCCGTGTCGATAAAAAATCCGTATCCATATCTCGATCCGAGAACTATCTCGAAAAATCCGATCCGACACAACCGTATCAGTATCCGTCCGGATCCGACGGAAATTATCCGATCCGTTTTCACCTCTAGCCCCTGAGCCTAGCTCGAGTCCGCTGCCTCTCAAGACGACGACTTCGCGTGCGTGGCGCTCAGATTCTCGGCTCGAGCCCCGAGGCCCCACGGCGCCGTATTCTCTCTTGTATTTTTCCTGTACTGTACACATTATGTTTTATACTATATTATCTTCAGTTTTTTTAAGGAACTATATATTTTTTAGTGATTGCAACAGGTAAAGAATTTCATCTCAATTGGGGGTCCTCATGCTGGTACGGCTTCAGTGCCACTTTGCGGTGTAAGCTCACTCCGTCCTCCCCTAGTTTTTTTGTATCAATTAATATTTAAAGAGTTGTTGCAATAGAATCCGATATAAATACAGGTGTTTCATGTATTTGATGTGATGGTGTAAATCCATAGTATTTATTAACCGATGAATTAATAATAAAGAACAAGTAATTGCTGACACCCCGTCACTATCGTGACATTACTCCCTCCAGTCCAAGTAGATGTTGTTTTAGCTCCATGCCTCCATGTACACAAAACAAGGAAAAGGTTAATGACGTAGCTCTTGACACAGAAAAAGGAACAAATCAGCATTTAATAACAAATCAGCATTTAATAGGAGTATTTGATGGAAAAAGTTGTCACAAAAAAAGAGAGAAGTATTTGCAAACCAAAACCATGTTGCTAAAATGGCATCAAAAGACCGGAGAAATTTGTCATATAACATGAAATTTTGTGGTGCTACCTCCCAATTAATTTTTCCGATATATGTTGTTGCATGTTTATTTTGTGTGATTTGGCCTTGCTGCTGCATGACTGTCAACATATCACGACAGTTGTCTAAATTGTCAGTCTGATAACAGAGACCACAATGAAGCCGCTTGAATGTAGGGTCCAAGCAAACACTGCCTTTTTCAATGCCCTAAAAAATACAACATGCATGCCATTTTTTGCACTTCTGTTTGGCTGCACTAGATGTTTGATAATCTCTATTCTATTGATCCCCAAGTTACAAATTATGAAAATATGGGGTAACATTGACCTGCAGCAAAATCATTTGCTCGTGGTATAGAAATTGGTCAAAAAAAATATTTTGATGCAGAAGCAAGCAAAGCATCATTGGCATACTAGCTTGACTCACTAGAGCAAACAGCAATGCAATACAAGTGATGCATACCTTTGGACCTATTAGAGCCCGGGGGAGGGGGAAACCACGCATGTGAGTCCTGCATGTAAATTTCTGTTCGTTTCATTGTTAACTTAGACCGTCAACTGACTGTACTTGTGATTTTCTTGTTTAAACAAACTGAGGTGATTTTCTTGTTTAAACAAATTGAGGTGATTTTCTTGTTTAAACAAATTGAGGTGATCTATTAATTTTTAAATTCTTTCAAGGGATTTGGAGACTGCCCCTTGCTTGTGTGTGTGCATTTGAATGTACATACCTCCAATAATTTTTGCATGGGGTGTAATTGATATAAGGTTTCTCTAGTTATTTTAATAATATAGTTTCTGGTAAACTCATCCTTTGCATTATATTTAGCTGTGTAAGGAACTTGGATAGTCAGGCTAAATGGCATTGCATTTACACACTGTCTACCTATTATTGTGCTACTAAACCTTTTTCATTCTTTGCAGTCTGGTATTCTTTGCATTCTTGTTGATGCTCTGCTTAAATTGGAGATATATTCAAACTATGTGCAGGTTTGTATTGCTTTTCTGTTATCAGGTCTCAGTTATCATCATTAGACATTGCACATAACTTTTTTTTCCATAAATAACTTGAGATTGGTGAAATTACAGGCACACCTTGCCCCTAGTGGTTACCTGAAGATACCCACTGTGAGTAGAGTACTCTATTTTATATTCTTCCTTTCATATCCTGGTAACCAGTATCAGGGTTCCAAATACCGCGGTAACCGGTTTTACCTGGTCTTGATCGGGAGAAAAAACCCACGGTTTTTATTTAATTCAAATTTAAACTTTTGAATGTAAAAATTAGTTTCTCTAATGATATTTACATTGTTTAACACTAATAAAATATATTAGGAAGATGCATGCACTTCACGTGCTTGACTTCATACTTTTTCCCATGAATGTATTATGAATTTTCAAATTTTGAATGTAAAAGTTAGTTTCCCCAGTGATGTTTATATTGTTTAACACTAATAGAATGTATTAGGAAGATCCATGCATCTCCGTGTTTGACTTCATACTTTTTGCCATGAAATTGTTAGGAATTTCCAATTTCAATTTTGAAAACCCGGTTTTTAGCGGTTTTTCTCCGGTTTTTTGAGCGGTTACCGGCCGGTTTTTCCAGTTACCGATTTCAAATTCAAATTTTGACGCGTGAAATTCGACCGGTTTTTTCCGGTTACCGGCCCTCCAGCGGGATTTACCCCTGTAGCGGTTTTTGGAACCTTGACCAAGATTACTGTTCTTTTTACCATCAACCATCTCCTAGTGTTGTAACTCAGTAATTCTTGCTGGTATGTATGGCTGTACATGGGTATAGAAGATATGTATAGCTGTACTTGGTTATAGAATGTGCTATAGGGGTTGAGTCCAACAAATTTAATTGTATGGTTGTATCCTGTATGGGCTGTTCACTAGTATAAGTGCTTGTGCTACTGCAAGTCCATGTCTGATAATCAGTTACTGCGGTAAAATATCGCGCCACAGTTGATTAACTAGCCTGTTTAAACACGTTAATTTGATTTTCTGTTATTGTTAGTCATTATATGCTCGAATTGCAAAGCCATTAACTTATGCATTACTCTCTACGTAACCATTAACCGGCCAAATTGTTAGTTATTATATGCCCAAATAGTGTAAGCATTAACTATGCATAACATAACTCTCTTTACATATAAGTGGCCAAATTTCACCATCATGCGAAGCATCCTCTGACCTGGAAACCACATCTCTTATGAATCTGAAAGTCAGAGATCTTAATGGAAACCTTGAATGTTTTCATGATCCTTTAAAATAAAATTTGTTAGATCTATGGATAAATAGATGAATCGCACATGTATTGCATAGCCCAATGGGCAATATATACTATATAGTATAAGACTCAAGGGACACAACTAAACCCTAGAAACTAAGAAAAAACACAAATACCCGTATATCCTTAACACCCCCGTAAATAAAAGGCGTATGCAATAACATTGCATTTGAAAGAGTTGATACTAAAATAGGAAAAATCCAAAATCCGAGGCTCGAAGATGTCATGGTAGCCTGCAGCTCTTGAAAATTGTGTCAACGCCAGAAGATCTCCATCCGAGGTTGTACAATAGCCCGTAAAGCATGATGGTAGCCCATAAAGCGGATTGAAGCTCGAGATGGCAGCGGCACAGTGCACAAAAAGAAACGCAGTGCAGAAGAAACGCGGCGGTCTTAGAAGCTCGGGGCGGCGGCTCAGAGAGAAGCGGTGGAATCATACCAACTTTTACGTTCTACAAAGGCCACACTGAATCCTAGAGGATGGATTGAGGCTAGCAAAGCAATCGACTAACTGACACAAAAATTTGTGGACTCGCACAGCTTAGACGAACTAGAAGATAGATGATTACGGATTTGAATGGACGCAACAGAAGACTCAAAAGAAAAACTAGTAGCAAAGACACTAATACTAGTAGTAGAACCGGCAGCTCCCAACATCATGCTTAGATCTGCAGCGCCGAAAATGCCATAAAACTCTTCACAAAGCACCAAAACTTTGCCCAATAACTTCCCAGCTCCAGCGAGCCACCTCGCTATCTAGTACCACTACCACCGAGCAATCTCGGGTGGTATCTAGTACCATGGCGGTTGACTACACAAGGAGAACCCCAATCCGAGCGAAGGGTATTCTTGGTAAGAGTCTAGATCGACGGAGAAGATGAGCCGACGGCGAGGCACGCGAAGTCCCTTTAATCCAGAGCGGCACATGAACGGATTCGAGGAGCTCGTCGATGGCGTCAGCCCAAATCCGCACGATGAGCCATCGACGAAATGAACTATGACGACACCGAGCGTGGTGGCAAGGTAGCCATCTTGGCGTCGGGAGGAGGCCGCACACCAACGGCGACAAGGCACCGATGCGAAGAGGCGGATCCGGATCCAGCGCGGACAAGGCTGGATCCGGGAGAGGCGATGCACACAAGCCGGATCCGGTGCCGGTGGGATCCAGCGGCGGTGAGAAGAACGCCTGCGGCAGCGGTTGCCCAAAGAAGAGGACAACGGCGGCTAGGCGATGGCCGCCCCTGGGAGCGGCAATCGATCCTCCTGGGGGCAGCGGAGGCGAAAGACGAGCAAAAGCTAGGGTACGGACGTAGGCTCTGATACTATGTTAGATCTATGGATGAATAGATGAATCGCATATGTATTGCACAGCCCAATGGGTAATATATAGTACAAGACTCAAGGGACACAACTAAACTCTAGAAACTAGGAAAACACAAATACCCTTATATCCTTCACAAAATTGAAGCTATTTTGATTTACATGCATAAATAACACTAGTTAGTTGAACTCATCTCCCTTTTTCCTCCAGGATATGGCGGATTATTTGAAGGGTTGCAGATTTCTTCCAAAGCTTAACAATGAGATACCAAGTGAAAGAAATGCTACGTACAAAGAAAGATTCAGCAGCTTGGAAAACTTGGTGCTAATCATGGTAAGTTAGGCATGTCTACTGTTGCTGTTTTACCTATTTTCACCCAAGCACATGTCGTGCATACAAACAAAACTTGGTTCATTTAAGTCAACTTATATTTTGCTTCATGTTTCATATAAGATGATGTGCTTTACATAATATTACTGCAATCAAATAGTTCTAAACTGTGCACTAATGTGCTCCATTTTTTGAAGTCTATAGTATAACATTATCAGCTAATATTTACTTTTTGCATAATCGGTAGATAAAGAGTGACTATAGTGCATGTTTGTGTAATTTATGCACTTTACATAAACTTTTCACATCATCCTACAAATGAGAATGGTGGGGAGTGGGAAAATGTTAAAGAGAGGAAAATTTTGGATTTTTTTGCAACTAAGGTCCTGTTAGAAAGAAGGGGATTGCTGTAGGAATTTTAGTTCAAATTTGAACTAAATTCTAAGGATTTGGATCTTAATCTCCAAATCCTCACTTTCCAAACAGGTCCTAAGAGTTGTATGTACCATAGCCATCCCAGTGAATGAAACATGTTAAGTTTTGGAGATGTAAAACAAGAGTTACAAGAAAGATCAGCATGGTACATAATCTGACAAAATAGACACAGCTGATAAATCCACACTCTGTCCTTGTCTTTTGCGTTCCATAATTTGAGAAACATCTGCTGGGTTTGCCCTGGTTAATCTGCTAAACAGTTTGAGGACGACGCGGTCTTAATACCTCGGGAAACAGCATGGTTTGGTTATTATCCTGATGGTGCCTTTAATCCAGTGCTGCCTCCACAAAAGGTAATTCTTCTTCCTTATATTATCCAAATGGCTTACTTGCATCAATCTTTTATACCAAATGTGAGACTATACAACTCACACAAAAAAATGTACATAAACTTTTTGAAAAGCAATAGTAGTACGCAAAC
Organism: Bonia amplexicaulis; assembly: GCA_036346245.1. Classification (NCBI taxonomy): domain Eukaryota; kingdom Viridiplantae; phylum Streptophyta; class Magnoliopsida; order Poales; family Poaceae; genus Bonia; species Bonia amplexicaulis. The sequence continues at coordinate 2,242,072 of CM070764.1, forward strand.
TGGGCATCATATTCATACTACCACATAAACTTTTTGAAAAGCAATAGTAGTACGTAAACTGGGCATCATATTCATACTACCACATAAACTTTTTGAAAAGCAATAGTAGTACGTAAACTGGGCATCATATTCATACTAATACATAAACTTTTTGAAAAGCAATAGTAGTACATAAACTTGGCGTCATAAATTGGTATAATGCTTCATTAAGATGTTTCAGGCATTCTTTTTTTTTTTTTTGAGGTTATTGTTATATGTGTATGACAGTAAAAAAAATGCCTTTTGTGTGTAGACAAAGCTGTATACCGAAGACTGGATCGGCTTGAAGACTCTGGATGAGGCTGGGCGTGTTAAATTCGTGTCCGTGCCAGGAGGCCACCTCAGTATCTCCACAAACGACATGAAGAAGTACGTTGTGCCTTACTTGAAGTCGGATAGATCATCCAAGCAGAGCATTCGTCGGATCTTGTCAGATTAGTGGGAGAACCATGCGTGTATTTGGGATGGCGTCTCAGGGTCTTTGTAAGCCCTGACACGTGGACCCTGTATTGATGATGCCTTGTAAAAATACATAGGTGAACGAAGAAAAAGAAAACCTGGGGTAGTTAATATTAAGTTATAACAAGGACGCAAAGAAGTCCCATGAACAGCGTGATGTTCATTTACTGACCCTGGCAGTTGTCATGGGCCTCAGTAAGCTTTTTTCCTAGTGGGCTACTATTTGGCCCATGCCCATTCTAAGCTTTAATCGAGCTGAGAAACAATGCATGGTGTACTATTCGGCCCATTCTGAGCTCAGTTCGGCTAACTTTTGGCCCCTTTAAGTCACAGTAAGAATGCGTTGTTCATATTTCGAGGAGTTTAGGCCTATTCACAGCCCAATAAGAATTCATGGCTAAGATTTTGTAGTGTTTCGGCCCACTCACGGCCTAATAAGAATTCTGAGCTTTTATCGTGCCGAGAAACAACGCATGCTGTACTATTTGGCCCATTCACTCTGTTTTCGGCTAACCTTTTGCCTATTCAAGGCACTAAGAATTCATGGTTACATATTTTACGGAGTTTAGGCCCACTCACGGCCGAATAAGGCGATGTTCTTTTCAGCTTTTAAAAGCTGTTTTTTGGTTTTTCTACAGTAACTAGCTTTTAAACGGAGTATTTTTTTAAGATATGGTCTACTAGTTAATTGTAATACATACTTATTGATTTCATTTATATTGGCAAAAACCGCATGTGAGTTTCTGTTAGTCTGTAATCTCTTGTACAAATAGCCCAAAAACTATAAGCCGCAATCAAAAGCCACAAACCGCAGCTAAAAAGAATGGCTCTAAGAATTCATGGCCGAGATTTTACGGTGTTTACGTCCATTCACGGTCTAATAAGAACTAGAAGCATAGGCGGCGATCACGCACCAACCACCGCACCGTACATACAAAAATAAAAGAGGCAAAATTCGTGAGGAGTTTTCAAAAACGGAGGGCAAAACGCATTTCAGAAAGATGGAGGGCTTTTTGAAAAACCGAGGACCAGACGTAAAAACGGAACCCGTGCGCAATTTTCGAAAACACGGGGCCATCCCGCAAAACGGAGGGCAAAAAATTTCAGGGACCTAAAAATTTTCAGGACCTTTTGAGAACCAGGGACCTATACGTAATTTCAAAAGTCGAGGAAATGTGCTGCCCCGCCCGACGAAGATTCCCCGCCACTTGGCCTTGTGCTGCTGGGGACGTGGACGCTGGGAGGCCGAATCCCGGCTATAATCAGCTTTAGTATTTGGAGCTGGATGACAGACACGTGCACCAACATGATACGGTGCGATAACTTAATTGTGTTAGACGGATGGTGTCTAAATAGGCTGTCTTATCCGGGTCTATATCGTGTGATTCGTGTCGTGCCAAACTTCACCGTTTGGTTCTCAGAAATGGGGTGGAATTGAGGAATTGGAATCACAATTCCAGTTCCAAGGTTGTGCGGATACTTTTGGGATTGGATCTCGGAATTGGTAATCTGAAGCTACCCAAAGACGAGCGACTAGCGAGGCTGAAAAATAGGGCTTGTCCATCTCAGAGCCCCATACCTCTGATTTGGGTGGAAATCACACTGACTCTTCACCCCTAGGTGCCGCTCGGTTAGACTGTTATGGCTGAAATTGCATTGTAACTGACTGAAATTACACTGTAGCTAATGATGGTTTATTTGGCGTATCTAAATTTAAAAAAAATTGAAATAGAAAAAAAAAGTTAACTCATCACGGACAACGCAAACGAATACGGGAAAAAATAACCGGCAAAAAAAGCTCAAAAAGCTAAAATATCGAAAAAAGACGAAATTTAAAAATAGTGAAAAATAAGCTAGAAGCTCAATCCGAAATGAACAAGGCCATAATCACATCATCTCCCACCACAACACATCTCCCTCCACTTTGGGCACCGTCATCGTCATGGAGTCCTCGACCACCGCGCCGCCTCTCGTCGCTGGTGACCCTACCAACCGCTAATGAATTCTGGAGGACATCCGCAGCCTCTTCATCCTCTCGTGGTTGCTTATCTTCCTCCACTCCGGCCGCCGCCTCAAATGTGGCCGGCCGCGTGGACCGGTGTGCCCTTGCCTAGCCACCGTCAACCGCTTCCTCTTCTTCCTCTCTTTGTTGCTTGTCTTCCCAACCAGATCCATGGCCACTACGAGCATATTGGTGTCTCTTCCTCAACTCTGGCCACCCCCTCCATCATCTACTCCGGCCGCCGCGATTTCCTCGCTCGGCTGCCGACCGGATCTGGAGCCACATGGATCCGATCGCCTCCTCCCTCTTTTTTGTTGGTCGTCGTCTTCTTAGATCCTCCGCTTCTGTCTTCTGCTGCTCCGGTGGAGCTCCGACGACGACTCCACCTCAACTCAGGTGACTGCCTTTCATATGACTTTTAGTTATGTCTTATGATTTTTGTTAATATTTTTAAGACAGCAATAGACGATAAAGATACTTATGTGGACGTCGCATACAATTTTAGACTCGAAAAGTCGTTTGAAGAATCTGTTTAAAAAACCGTACGATTTATTTCGATTTCTAGAGAAGCCAGAAGGAAGGTGCCATACTGGTATGACTCTACATAACTTAAGTGCCTAATAAATTGGCCGGAATAAATGGCAGACGGACTGTAATTTTTTAGAGTACGAGGACACATGCACAAAAATGCTCATGCAATTCTACATTGCAGCTATTATGTATAGGAGCGACTATGCATTGAAATGGAACGACCTCCTGGCGACTTATGGCGCTGCAGGTGGGGCACACCGGTAAGGACCCCGTACATCCCCGGCCAGTGTTAAGGTTGGCCTCGAGGCGTAGAAGGCGTGCTACCAGACTCGTATGTCGTACCGACAATGTACAGCATATTTAATCATATAGAAAATCCAACTCAGCTCGAAGAATATGCACACGCTGAGGGACAACTGTCGCGTAGAACTCTGAAGAACACCTCCAGAACCATTTCAGTTACGAAGACAGCAACCAAAGTCGAGAGTGAGGGCATATATATAATAAAGATGTTTATATACGGATGTTTAAAAAGAGATATTATAACTATATTAGTAAACACTTATGTAAAAGTTACTTTCTCCAATACAAACATCTTTTCATAGGTGCTTCAATGTTATATTATCTTTTAATTAGATGGGTGCTTATTTAAACATCGATGCTTCAAGATAAAAGTTTTACATATTCTATGTGATAAAAAATTAGTTTTTAATTGCTAAATATCTCTCTCAGTATTTGCATTCTACGTGCTCTGATACATTCGAAATCACCTAAATTTTGAGATGCCGGCTATAGCTGTGACGACAAATGCATCGTACCTGCACAGAACACACGGAGGCATGGCGAACGCGCAGGCAACCGTTCGGCAGCGATGGATATGGGCCGACGTGGAACCGGAACGGCCCAAACATTCCCCTCGACTTCTCCTCCAGGACCTAATGATTTGATGGCAAAGTGGCTAACCGCATAGGCGACCGTTCGGAGGGAATGGATCTACGCCATGCCTGAGTCGGATTGCTCGGGACTAACGTGAACGGAGGACGGCTTACGAAGGCCCACACACACGAGGTCCATCCGTGTAATACCAAGGGTGTGTTTTTTGGTTTTAGCTTTTGATTTTTTTCAAAAATCAAAATAAATAGAATAGTTTTTTGAAACAAAATTTTCAAATGACTTCTCAAACTAAAAACCATATAAGCTGTCGACGTTTTTATCGTCCGCTGCCTAAAAAATACAGACAAAAACTATCAATCATGGGCAAAAGCCATCAGCCGCAGTAAAAAAACAAGGCATAAATCATTAGTGCTTACGGAGGAAAAGGGATTCCAGTCCAAAATAATATTTCATATTATGCTCTAAGAAAATAATATTTCATATTTGCATCGGAAGGAAAATTTTCCATCTTACCCAGATTGCACTCTTTGAGGAAAACAACTATAAGGTCCAAATTCTTGTAAGTTGTCCGATGCAACGTTTCTCTTCCTCTCGCATCTATCTTTATTCAAGCCTTAATCTTCCTCTAAAATTCCTATATTTTTCCAAACACAACCTTATGATATTTTTCTACTTAAACATTGATGTATTTACCAATGTTGACCAATTTTTGTTTGTGATTTTACCATTAATTCCTTCAGTTTACTGCAACTAATCAATATTATTATCGGGTTTGTTCGTTTTGATAAGCATTTCAATCGCTAGTTCTTTATCATCATATACTGCCATCAGTTATGTTAAAATATTGGTAAACCTTCCCCACGGAGAAACGGCGACCTAGACGAGAGGAGAGGGAGGCGTCGCCCGATGCGAAGCCACCGGAGAGGCGGGGACGCGCGGGATCTGACCGGAAACACCGGACCCGATCTGCGCCAGCCCGGGAGACGTCCGTGACGAGCTCACGCCGATGCCGCCCCTCTACGCGCACCAGATCCGATCTGCACCGACCGGGGGGACGCCGCCGACGAGGACGCTCAGCGAAGCCGCCCGCAGAGCCGAACACGGGACCGAGCTGCGCCGGCCTGGGAGAAGACGGAGATGCTAAGTACGCCCGCCGACGCTACCCGTGCTCGCGCAGATCGGGCAGCTTCGGCACAGGGAGAGCCGCCGTCAAGCCGGACGTCGACGCCGAGATCCGGCTTGGCTCACCACGTACCACCAATGCCCACGGATGGAGAAACTTGTCCTCGCTAGAAAGGAAGAGGCCTAATATACGACTACTAACAGGGAAATAGGAGGGTGGAACCTCCTCTCCGCTCGCCGCCGGCGACAAACCGGCGACCGGAGTTAGGAGACGAGGCTAAAATGGAGGACTAGAGAGGCGGAGGAAACTAGGTAACCTCTTGATGATAAGCTGAAGTGGTTCGTAATGGTACATCAATTTGTTAGCTTCGTAATACACCGAGTTCGCTTGGGCTTTTGGCTTTGCTCACCGTTGTTGCCAAAAAAAAAAAAAGCTTCAATTCGCTGGCTGCACCTGAATTTTTCAAGTACAGGCAACATCGACTCATGAAATACTCCATATATATATATGGAACTTTCTACGGCCGTTTTACATGATGTTTCGAGTGGGATGGACAGGATGCGGCAAAAAGGGATGAAGGCACATATAGTACATAGAATTGAAATACAATAAATCGCTCATGCATGATCTTGTATGTAAGATCGATCGAGTTTATCTCAAGTCCAACATCTGTTAATTAATGTTCTAGTCACTAACTGATTCGTAATTTGATTTCATTAACAAGTTGCAACTCGATGGAGCGCGTATGTAGCACAGCCACTCCATGCTGAGATGAAGTAGTAGGCGTCGTCTGAATAAGACTGAAACAAAAGAACCAAAGAATATTGGTAATGAATTAAAAACACCTATATCTAATTCAGAAATTAAGGCCACTCTTCGCCGCGCGCGTGCCGCCCATGCTGTGCTGATCATGCACACACCACGCGCCAGCCATGCGCGCGCATGCTTGTGCTAGTGCACCCCGGCCGCCGCCTAAGCTCAGGCTAGCTGCAATGGATCAGTTGACGGAGAGCTGCGGGAAGGCGCAGTGCGGGTGCGGCGACAGCGGCGAGAGGGGCGGCAGGCTGCAGATCCCCTTCAGCTCCTCCATCTCCTCCCAGAAGTCCATCCCTCCTCCGACCGCCGCCGCCGCCGACGCCATACCGTCCCACCTCGCAGCAGCGAGGCCAGTACTGTTGGCGGCTTCCACTTCTTCTAGTACCTTCTCCTTCTTCACCTCCCTCATGCTCAACTCCTCCTCTTGTGCTCGCTCATCCGGCCTCGCCCTCTTACCGCCGGTGGTCATGGTGGCGGCGGCGGTGGCGAGGGGAACAGGAGGCTCCCGCTGGCCGGCGGTCGTGCCGACCTCGTTGGGGAAGTTGAGGATGGCCTTGGAGCCGCGGAGGCGGAAGGCGGCGCGGTCGTAGGCGTGGGCGGCCTTGATGGCGGTATCGTACGTGCCGAGCCACACGCGCGCCCCTTCCGCGCCGGGTCCCGGATCTCCGCCGCGAACTTGCCCCACGGCCGCTGCCGCACGCCGCGGTACCGCCGGAAGTCCTCCTCCGAGTAGCAGTACTCCTGCGTCGGCGCCCACTGCTGCTTCGGTGGCAGCGAGACGGAGGGCGTCGACGCGCTCGAGTCGGAGCCGGCGGCGTCGCCGTGGTGATGGTCGTCGAGGAGGTGGGCGCGGATGAGGTCGAGGTGCTGGTGCAGAAAAGCCATGTTGACGCGTACGACTCGGCGAGGGAAGAGTGGGCTGTGGCCGCGGGTCGAGCTGACTCGAGACCGGCGTCCGTGTGCTGATGAGGAGCTCGAGTGTGGAGTGTGCCGTGGGCTATATAAAGGGGTGGGATACCGGGACCGTGGCTCCGCAGGGTGGCTCCGCGAGCCTTCCGAGGGGGAGGGGGTTATTATGGCTTTTACCTGCGATTTATAGTTTTTAAGTTATTCGTATGAGAAATTATAGAGTAATAGAAACTCACGTATAGTTTTTACCAATATAAATGAAGTCGATATATTATATACTATAATTAACTAGTAGACTATATCTTAAAAGGATACTCCGTTTAAAAGATAGTTATCGTAGAAAAGCCGAAAAATAACTTTTAAAAGCCGAAAATAACACGATCCTAGTCTTGCCCCCGCAACGGCACGTCGTGGTCCGACTTCCGCCGATCTAATGGCTTCGGCCTGGGACTTTCCGTTTCAAGGCCACTTAACGTTTCGGTTTTTTAATTTTGGTTTTTCTATCTTTTGCTTTTGTTTGTCTTTTATATATTTATATTATCCATAAAGATATAATGATTTTTTAGTTAAATAACTTAGAAAAGTTAATAGTTATTACAATGTAATTTTAATAAAAAACAATCCTAGCGAAAAACTAACACTGATTAAAATATAATTCCGATCAAAAAAACAACAGCCCATAGTCGAAAGCTAAACGCTAAAACCGGTTGGAGCAGGCAGTTGATCGCTGACCTTCGGCGTCAATGCGAAAAGGTAACGCCTCTGCAAAGAAAAAACGTGATCCATGTGTACAACACGGATGCATGGATGACACGTCGCAACTCCCAAACCAACTTGTCGCATGGCGGAGACCCGGTCAACGCAGAACTTGGGCAAGTGGCAGGGGGTCCAGAAAGCGGTATACGTAACTAACGGCGAGCGAAAACCGTACGTAGAGGGACACGACCGATCGAGCTATGTTTGCTAGGGCTAATAATAATAATAATATACCGTCTTTAATTACCATTCACAAATTTCTCTTAGCTGCGATTAGCTACGGTAATCGGAAAATTCGACGCATCTTCAGCCAGCGTACGACGCCGAGTATATAGTCATACATGCAGTGCACGCTGCCGTTCAATCAATTCTAGTCTAGTATAGAGAGATTAAGTGAGTAAAAGATGTTCACACTAAAAAATCATTATGTTCAAAATAGTTTACAGAGTGACTTCTATAAATAACTTATAGAAATCATCTTAAAAAGCCATTTCAATAAAAAATCAGCTTCTGAAAACCAAAAGTCAAAAAATGTTTAGAGTCGACAAAGATTGAATAAATATCTAAATATGATTTTAACATATAATTAAAGCCAAAGAACCCATGATAGTAAAACCTCAAAATATTGCTCCTCGAATACCCTGGTCAGAGAAACATTGTTTGTTATCCGACCGGATGACTACTCGGAGAGTCTATAAGTTGGTCTCTGGATGTGATTTCATGATATTCCTTTCGTGCGATGGATGGAACACGTGCCTCATCCACTCTAAACAACACGATGTTTCGGCCCTAAGTATCTGATAACAACTGTCATATGGTTGTTGCCCACGTCCGTCTCTCGCTGCCAACAAACGACGATCAAACATTTTCTCTCTAACAATAACTACCTCATCGATCAGACATGTTGGTTCCACAATACGTCTTCCCAGCGGATAATTGGTGCCTCTTCATTGGTATTTAAGGCTAGATGATGAAGACAATCGAGAATCTTATTCAATTTAATGTAACTAGGGCTAGTCTCTTGCCTTATCAAAGACACCATATAATCAGTTCATAGCAAAAAGAATATTTCAGTTCTCTCTTAAGAATTTTAGCTATTTTCTAATATTATTTTATAATATCGATAAGAACATAGCGATCACAAGTATCTTGGTGCTTTGTTACCGGTCAGCTAACGACAGACGACGGAATCAACACTAGTAGGTTGGTCCAAGTTTCAGCACCGTCGCCGGCCATCTTCTTTTGCTGTCTATGGAAAAGTTGGGAGGTCAAAACTGCCCAAGGCATGGTAGAGTGGATGGAAATGGCAAAATCGAAAAGACCACGCCATCGAGGGGCGCGCATCAGTCCTGCCGAGAGAGTGGTCAAAGAATCAAATTTTGCGGCTCTTGCTCGTCTTCCCGACCACTACTTTTTGAATAAATCTACTATTAGGGTTATTATTTTTAGGTATTTCTTTAAGCAGTCATTATTTGATCTTGGAAACCAAACTGACCATACTAGCTGGCTAGACTATCTCTGTGGCCATGGAAATTCCACGGCCTTGCAAGATTTTCATGAGGATGGAGTGGGTCCATGCCTCTCTATGCAGTCGTTAATTAACTTGGACCCGCTTCCTCCTTAACGATGATACGGCTAGATCTTGATAATATAATTTTTTATTACACATTTGTTGTCATAGATAAAGCATTGGACTAATGTATTGGTCTCTTCTTTTCAGCTTCTAAGGTCCTGATCCAATGAGTTTTTATTTCTAGCTTTTTAATTTTATCCTTTTTGCTTTTTAGTTTTCTGGCTTTTTCCTTTTTCCTTTTTGTCTTTATTTCTTTGCATTGTCCATGATGATATTTTTTTTTTAATTTAATTACATTAAAAATATAATAGCAGCTATAGTTTATTTTTAGTTGCTACAGTGCATAAAAAATTCAAAAACCTAGACTTATAAGTCTAAATGAGCACTACCTAAAAACTTCTATAGTAAGTAGCTTTCAAACGGAGTGTTTTTTTCAAGACGGGATTTACAAGTCAATTGTAGCAAACACTGCATTGACTTCATTTATATCGACCAAAATCACACGCGGATCTTTCTCTGTACTATCTCACGGACAACCACAAGCCAAAAGTTGCTACAGTACTTCTCCACCGAATTGATATAGTACCGAAACAGGGGAGAGAGATTTTGGGCAATTTCGGGAGCTACAGGGCTTCGTGAAGGGATCCGAAGGTACGGGTGTGTTCCTGGAGATGAGGGGAATCTATTTTTGGGTTCGGCATGGCTTGAAAAGCTTTGTGGTGGATTGGCAATAGAGAGAGACTTGCGGCGATTCTAATGGCACAGGAGTTATGGGAGGTTTATCCATCGAGGGGGAGGTTGGGGTGGCTTGGGTGGTGAGGGTTTGGGTCGGAGAGGACGGAGTTGGGATGTCCATAGTGGTGGCTTTCGGCCGAACGGTGAACGGCATCGCTAGTGAGGTGGAGGACAAGAGGGCTTAAGGTAGTACTTTGGAGATGTTACTAAGAGTACGAGGATGCTTCACAAGCAGGGAATTAAATTGAAAGGAATCGAATTAAAAGAATTGAAATTTGCCCTTACTTGGGGTCTTCGGCGATGGCGGCTTTGTGACGGTTGCTAACGGAGGCTGGGACATCTAAGGGCTATAGGATGCCATTGTCTATGAACGGAGGGGCTTGAGGGCTTTTATAGCTGCTCCATGTTGGTTTGGCATAGGGGATGGCTTCGTTGGGTCATCGGCGCGTGTCCACGGCAGGAAAGTGCGAGAGGGCTCGGGTGGCAGAGATGGGATAACACTTGTGCTTCCTTGAGCATCACAGGGATAAAAAGCTACTTGTGCTTTTCTACTTCTAAATAGAGTATTTTTTCAAGATAGGGTCTACTAGTTAATTGTAGTACATACTTTACTAACTTCATTTATATCGCAAAATCGGTTTGTTAGGTCACAAGCCACAAAAGCCACGGATGTGCAACAGGTGGCTATGAGGCGGTTTGTTAGGTCCTGGATTTATGAGGCGGTGGCCTTTTTAGCTTGGGCAGGCTTGACAGCTGGGCATTAAATAGATGCCAAGGGTGCTACCCTCAAGATGATACAGAGGTTGAATCGGAGTGGCAGCGGATGGTTCGAGCGACCGGATGAAGTGGCGGGAGTTGTCGTTTGATTTTTTTTGCCAGACGGGCAACAGTGCTGATGGCCGTGACTTTGATCAAGGAGCGAAGGAGAAGATAGGATGTGCGAGCTGATTTGCCAAGGGTGGAGATGAGTGCTGATTTGGCTAAAGAACCAAACGAAGTCAAAAGGCAAAGCAAATCAAATACCTTTTGAAAATTTCAGTTTGTTTCTTATTTTGTTTTATTCAGCAACTTCTTTTGAGCTAGAAATCATTAGTGTGGAATCATGTGCCATATACGACATGATCCTCTGACGTCCCCACGACCAAGAACGTAGAAGAAGAAAATCGTCAAGTAGTCTCGGCATGGCGCACAAAACGTCTGGAGTTGCAATTGCATGCAACTGCAACCACTTCGTACGTGTACATGTTGACCCATGAAAAGAAATGGATGTTCAATTTGTACACTTCATCAATGGAAAAAATGGTTTGAAGTAAACAATAGCTACTAAAGAAAAAGGAAGAGATGCATATACTCTGAATCTATTCGATGGGAATATAGTGCAACATGTACTGTTCTTTGCCACGGTCAGAGCAATCCACCATAGCATAGACCTATGAACGATTCTCTCTTCTTCTAGATGCTGGGCGAAATAGAAAGGGCCGTGCCTACCAAAGGAACAGCTGTTCGGCCCAAATAGATGACAGGATGCTTTCCTCAACGACATCGTTCTACTCGGCCCGCTGATTTTTTTAAAGATCACGGGCCTGTTCACCTTCTCCATTGCTTCTTACTCGGCCCAAAGAATCTCATGAAGTCGGCGTAGTTCTTTTTTTTATTTCTGCTTCAAACTTTACTAAGCAAGAATATCTTCAGCACGCTACACTTTTAGGTGGTACAGGACAGGATGCTGAAATCACCGGTGGAGCTTCCGTCTCATCTGCCCACTGCACAACCTTCTCTTCTCGGAGTACTGTATATCATCATCATCGCTTTATAACATGGCACACGCACGTAAAAGCAGACAGCTGTAAAAAACATGCGCGCATGGATGGACACACACAAAGTAAAAAAGATGTGATAACTGACTCCTCAAAATATTTTCCCGACTCCTTTCGCTCTAAAAATAAGGCAGAAAGTTACAAACATAACACTTACCTCACTTTTCTCGCTCCCATCCCACGCACGTATCTCTCCATCCCTTTCTAAAAGCCACTTCTTTCAACAATTACTATTTATTTTCAGCTAAAAATCATCCACCGCAGTCAAATACAAACAACACCTTCGTCTCCAAAGGAGAAAAAAATTGTGATAAGTGATAGGCAAGGCAGCACGTAGGCAGAGGAGATGTGTGAGGTTCTGATGGAAGTTGCCTGAGGGGAAGGGTGTGGCGCAAGAGGGAAAAAGAGGGGAAAATAGACGGAAATGCGGCAGACGGCGGCGAGGAGCAAGTAAACGCACGCGGAACGGCGCACCGCACGTAAGGCACCGTTTCGCACGCACACGTGGGCTGTCTGGCGCGTGCTCTTCTCTTCGCTTGGCCGCGTGCTCGTGCCGTGCGGTCCGGCCGGCCGTGCATGATTGGGGAGGCAAGCAATCGATCACTGGTGTAACTCCACTCGTTTCCACTGCCGTTTTCGTGTGCACATCTTGCTTTCACGTCTCAGTCTCAAATTGCTGCGTGCTCCCGTTGGGCTTTAAGGATACCGGGTACAAACCTGGTTGTTGAAGCACCAATATAAACATATTGTCAGCAGTGGTGGATCTAGAATTAAAATTTAGGGGTTAATAGAATTTGCTCACCGGTTTATCGAATGTCGAGTTATCGACCTACGGTAGTCTAACGCACTATGATGAAAGATATAAAAATACTATTGCAGCTATAACGGGTCATCTTGAAAGCTTTGATACACTCACCTGCATCGGAGCAGGGGTGGTTGCCAGCGAAGCCTTCGAAGAGGAAATCGTTGCCATCAGTGCCGACATGAGGTGCGGGTTGCGAGAATGGGTGAAGACAAACAGAAGATTAGGGCCACGACGTGAGATGGGCTTCTAGATGTCGAAGAGGATGACACCGAGGATCACGGGCCGTGGAGGGAGTGGATGCTACGGAGGAGGGCATGGTAGGAGGCTATGCGGTGCCATCGCTTGCAGGTGCTTAGCACGTCTTCATCTCGACGATGACGATGGAAGAGCTAGAGCACAGCAGTTGGGGAGTACCCACGGGCAATGACAGACCTAAGAATAAATCTTAGGTATGGCGCCTTGACAGACCATTACTTATGGCTAATACTAAGCATACATAAGCTAAGTTGCAACCAAAACTTATCGACTGTATTTTTTGCCGAGCACTGATAGGAAGAGTAAACACCGGGTGTATCTTATAATTGCTAGAAGCTAGAAGCTGAAGTCAAAATTTATTCATACATTGCATGGTTAATCAAATTAGTTTAAGTCCAATTGATAAATATGAGCAGAAGCTAGCTTTCCAAACTTGCTTTTGTGTTTTGTCTCTGACAAATTAGGGCAAATCATATCAAGGCTGTTTGTGCTCGGATGGACGATGATGATGTTCTTGGCAAGGACGACGATCCCTTGTCGCCCATGGGGCCAAATACATGGGGGCTTGATAGATGACTTGAAATACACGGATTGCATGGGGAAAAAAGTTACGAACAAAGCACATGCTTATTACAGTTTATCACAGTGTTCGTCAGTAGCAAGGCTTGTTACAGTTTTACATCGAGCTGAATGAACAGCAAAAGGCGCCGACACACGGATTAAAAAAAGGGAACCGACCAAGATCGTGCTTGGAAGTGTGGTCACTGCTCCGTGCAGAGTATTGCGTGCAGCCTTTAGAGAAGAAGGGTATGGTTAAACGGTTGCGATTTATAATTTTTGGATAAAAATTTTGAATTTTGATTATTTATGATATAGATTACGAAGAGATACATACTGATTTGTGATTTTAGATGGTACAGATGTTGCTTTTAACGTATACGTCGTTTAAGTTGTAGATCTTATCTTAAAAAAATACTCCGTTTTAAAAGTTAGATACTATAATAAAAGACAAAAGTCATCAGCTTTACACCCAAAACCGCTACTCAGCACCCGCCGTTGCCACGGCATCTCCCCGGAACGTCTACCTGCGAAAGGAGAGAAAAATTAAAACACTGATCCAAGAGCGGAAGAGGCATCCTCGGCGCGATGCCCGTATGTTGTCCCGTGCTTTATCTCTTGTTAATCCTTTTAAACTTGGAACTAGGTAAGGCACGTTCTAATGTGGTTAAAACAAAGCCCGGCTTTTGGTCTCATGCTCTCCAAACTGACCTTTTTCTACTAATATTTCTGACAATGGCAATGCAGGCATGTAGTTATTCGTTATTACCCGCTTGACTGCGCCTAAATCTTGATGAACGATTGATCTAAAACAATCGTGATTGCCGTTTGTTCGCTCAACCATTTGGTCTATAAGTAAGATTTAGTTCTTTCTACCTTATGGTTTATAGTTTTTTTAATAAATAAATATAATGATTTCCTTGTCATCGTTTTAGAGCGACGTAACAGTTTAACGGTATTTAAATTATTCATATAAACGCTTGTACTAGAATAAAAAAAATCATCAGTTATATTCATAAACCATTAATCACGTTGAAAAAAACACACCCGATTTATGAGGATTGGGTTTGGGTTGAAGAGCACTTAATACATTTTTCACGCACTATGATAAAGTGTTGCTGCATTTGATTTTGAGTTCACGATATTTGATTTTCGAAATCGTATCCTCCGTCTTGCCAAGAATTGGAGGCATATCATTGTTGCATATTACTACGTAGAAAAATAACGCAGCAAACGCTGTGTTTCCAGTTCCACTGTAGCAATGCAACAGTATTGTTCGTCTGGAATCGAATAGATGAAAATCGCCAAAAGGTAGGGAACCGCGGCCATGTTTGGCTACTCAGGCACTGCAGATGAAATCATTTCGATGCATATTTCGAGTTTTATGCGGCATGTTTGTCGGTAAGTTTGATAAGAATAAATAGTAATTATCGAAAGACGTTGAAGCTAAAACCAGCTCAATTTTTTAGCTTCTCAATAATTCTTAGTTTTTTAACTATTACTATTTATTAAATTAATAGATTATGGAGAAAAATTATAAACCACATCTAAAAAAATATGGCCGAAAAGCCCTAGGCAATCGGTTTACTGTAACACTAAAAAAACAAAAATAATAATTTTAATAAAATAAAATAAATAAAAGCAAACGCTAATCTAATCCTGGCCTTAAATAGAGGAACCCTCCACCTTTTTTTCCCTGTGCGCAATCTTTTCCAGATTCAGTTCCCATCTATCATCTCTCTTCCTTCCTCTCTCTCTTCCTTCTTTTCTCTCCTCGCACGCCGAGCGCTTCACATGCATGCGGCCTTGGTGTCGGCGGCATTCTTGGGCGGCGGCGGCGGCGCGGGGGGGGCGCAGGCGGCGGCGGCCGCCCGCTGTGGTGGCTAGCCCGACGCGGTGGCGGCGGTGCGGTGGCCGTCTGCGCGTGTGCGGCCATGGCGTGGCGGCGGCCGGCAGCGGTGCGAGGCGCGGTCGTTCGCGTGGCCGAACGTGCGTTCGCGCGCCCAAACGTGCGTTCGCGCGCCCAAACGGTCATTTGCTCGGCCGAACGGCTGTTTCCTTTCCAATCAATTATTTCCTATCGTTCCTTTATCAAATTCATCATATCTAATCGGTATTTTTCCGTATCACCCTGTAGGTTCTCACACAGCTGTTGAGGGAGCAGCTGGGCAGTTGCATTTCTCGGATCCATCGTGCAGCGTGTCGATCTGGTGTGCTCAAGGCAAGTACCTCGCGGCCGTAACCTGTTTCTTTCGCACGTTTATGTCACATGAATACATGTTGCCTTAGTGTGGTTTCTGATCATTGCATTACATTGATTGCCTGTTGTAGATTGTTGTAGCTTTAGTAGATTCTGAATATGATAAGTTAGTTAGTATTGAATGTTTGTAATTAGTATAATGTTAACCATGTAATCCATGTGCGGTTAGGGATGTAAATAAACGTCTAAATGGTAATTAGTGTTGCGAATCAGCATGCCCAATTTTAAGGTTAACCGCTAGTAATGTTTAACACTGGACGATCATTGTTATGTCTTGCTTTTGTGAATCTTAACTATTGATTATTAGCTGTGAGCTGTAGTTGATTTAGTTGTTGTACATTAACATGCGTAATAATCACTTATTACCTAATAAAATTATATGATTGACAACCCTTGTGTGTGACTCCGATTAATATCCTCTCCATTGATAGACCTAAATCACCAATCCTGTCTCTTTGGTCTCATTGTGTTAAATCGCCGCCCTCATATATTTACCTTAATTCATTCATGATTCCCTAATTTTACCATGGATAATTCGCTAAATAAAGAACTAAGGGTTATCACGTCGGGACTATCCACATATAGGAGAGATTTTCACCCAACCTGGTAACGTTTGGAAGGCCGTACATTCTCGTTACACAGGATATTACACCTCGTCAGCGGTTATACAGTCGAGGACAAAATTGTGTCTGGCTATTCTCGTATAACCGGGTATGCGGGATGAGGCCGTCGGCACCCTTGCTATAATTTACTATAACTTATCACATAACAACTATTTTTAATACACAGTCTCCACGATATCCGTCTCTCGTTTATGACAGTATTTCGACATCAGTTGCTCGTTGTTTCCATCCTGTATCCGTTGATTATTTGTGATGCTTGTCCTTTATTTCATGTGGTTGCATGATCTGTCTTTACTCTTGTGTTGCGATCGTTGTTGGGTACTTGTTGAGATTTCCAAATCTCACACTTGCTCTCTTCCTTCTCAGGTAAAAGGCTAGTGGATTGATACTAGCATGCATGAGTGGGAGCACTCGAATTTCAGCACTGTGGCTTGCCACAACTTTGTCATGTACTTTATTTGTCATTTGATTAGAAATGGATCGGTCCCATATTTCAAACACTATTTCAACTTCCGTTGGTTATTTAATAAAGTACTTTAAAAGTTTAATTGATGTATGAATTCTATTATTGTCTTTTATTATTACTCTTATTTTTTGACGGTGATATTTCATAATAGTATTTTATCTTAACTGTATGTAGATGCTACATCTACCGCACTAAAATCACTTTGTGTACCCCACTGCACGCGGCCAGTCCGGCTCGAAGACACGAAAGTCGAAAGCAACTTGAAAGGAAGAAAAGGCCCGTTAAACAAAAGGAAGACCAGCCAAATTAAACTGAGCACAGTAGAAGCAAGGAGCAGGCGGAGAGCCAGCTCACTCCCACAAGTACTCACTCGTCTCAACAGTCGAGCGGGGAAGAAGAGAGAAGAGACCCAGCGAATCCTCAGATCGAGTCGAATCGGAGGAGCAGAGCAGAGGCGAGCCGATCTGCTGCCAGCTGGTGATGGGTTGCGCGGCGTCCAAGGTGGAGCAGGAGGACACGGTGCGGCGCTGCAAGGAGCGCCGCCGCCACATGAAGGACGCCGTCGCGGCGCGGCAGCTGCTCGCCTCCGCCCACGCCGACTACCTCCGCTCCCTCCGCGTCACCGCCGCCGCGCTCTCCCACTTTTCCCAGGGCCACCCCTCCCTCGCCGTCTCCCACCACACCGCCCCCGTCCTCCTCACCACCGCCGCTCCGCCCGCGCTCGCTCCCACGCCGCCCGCGCCCTCCACCTCCGCGTCCTCCTCGCTCCCGCCCCCGACGCCGCTCGCTCAGCACCACCAGCCGCCGCCGCCGCCGCCGCAGCAGCAGCAGCCTGCTTCGGTGAGGGCTCCGCGGGTGCGGCGCCTCAAGGTGCCGCACATCTTGTCCGACTCCAGCGTGGCGAGCCCGGCGCAGTCGTCGTTCCGGAAGCCGGTGGTGGGTACGCCGTCCTCGTCGTCCGCGTGGGACTGGGAGAACTTCTACCCGCCGTCGCCGCCGGACTCTGAGTTCTTCGACCGGCGCAAGGCCAACCTCGAGGAGGCCAACCGCCTCCGCGAGCTCGAGGACGAGGAGAAGGCCCGGAGCTACCTCCACCACCACCGCCACCTTCTCAAAGAGGAGGACGAGGTCGACGGCGACGAGGAGGAGGAAAGGGAGGAGGTGCATTGTGGCGGATGGGAGGATGAGGAGGACCACCACGCGTCCACGACTACGTCGGAGACCAGATCGGAGGAGGGGGGGATGGGGAATAGATCGGAGTGCGGGTTCGCGGCCAGATCGGAGTACGGCGGGACGGCGCCGTCGGAGTATGCTGCGGTGCCGTTGCCTCTGAGGAGGGACGAGAGGTCGGAGGCCGGGGACTCCTCGTCCACGGTCACGGCGGCGGCCGAGATGCGGATGGTGGTGCGCCACCGCACGCTCGCGGAGATCGTGGCGGCTATCGAGGAGTACTTTGTCAAGGCAGCCGAAGCCGGCAACGACGTGTCGGAGCTCCTGGAGGCCAGCCGTGCCCAGCTCGACCGCAACTTCCGGCAGCTCAAAAGTAATCGCAGTACACAAATTGTGCCTCAAAAATTAAAGGGGGATTTGCTCATGTGCCCCAAAGTTTAATGGCGTTTGCTCAAATGCCCCATGTGGCCCACATGTCAGTGAGACATCATGGGGCATTTGAGCAAACGCCATTAAACTTTGGGGCAAGGGAGCAATTTTTCCAAAATTAAAACGCGATTTGAATTGTTGCAGTGATTTACGATTGGAACGAAAACGCAATGCTTTAGCTGTTTTGCTTAATTTGATTTCTTCTTTCGCAGGGACAGTTTATCACTCCAACAGCGTGCTATCAGCACTGTCGTCGACCTGGACATCCAAGCCGCCATTGGCTGTACGCTACAAGCTGGACACGAATGCGCTAGAGATGGAGTCAATGGAAGGGAAGAGCCATGGGTCGACACTGGAGCGGCTTTTGGCTTGGGAGAAGAAGCTCTACGAGGAGGTCAAGGTAATTTCGCTCTTCTATTCATGATTACATAGCCATTGGTGACTGTTAGTTATAGTTAACCATTGAGTACAGCACTCGAATTGAGATTTTTGTTTGCTATGAAAATTTGTTAGATGTCTAAATCATTAGTTGTCGGTGAAGCATCTTGAAACTATTCATCTTGACTCCACTTTCTTATGATCCAAGTATACTACCTAGTGGATAGTAGCGGATAATTTAGGACAGTCCACAGGCTCTAGCAGCAATGCAAGCTTGGTGAGCTATCACATTCTAGTATCTACCCTTTCTGGGCAAGGAAACAATGAAATGCATATATGGTGCTAGAATAAGATGTGCATGGTTTGTATTGTTTCTCTTGGAAAAACGCATGACCATGACATTTGGTCACACTCAGCATGGTACTATAGGGCTAGCAAACAGTCAAAAACCAAGGGTGAACTGAAACTAGCTGTAACACTTTTGCCAAGAAGTGAGCTCTATCCATTGATTAGGGTTGTGATACAAATGTCTATACATCGTAGTTTCTAGTGAATTAGGTGAAGCTTCTCCATATTTGAAGTTGGTATCTTGGCACAATAATGTTGAGAAGTTACCCTTTTGTTCAGCTAACATGGAACAAGAATCTGCTTTTGTTCCATAAAGCGTCTTTAGAGAGGTCCTGCACTTTCCTACTTTGGAACAGCTGGAGCATTTGATCGATATTTTTCACTATTTTCAGTAAAGGCAGCAAGAACGATACATGGCAATTGACCTCTTAACCACACATTCATATTCTTCTCCCTTTATACTCTTTTTTTTGTCTAAACTTAAACTACTCTTGTCCTTTGATATTCTTTATTGTATAAAGGTTTGGATCCTCAAGAAATTGTCTTTAGTGTACATAATATACCTCATAATGCCAAAGCTAGATTTAGCACATCTATTTCTTGAGCATTAGAAATTTTTAGGGGCATTACCCTTTGCTTTGCAAGTATAAAACTTATAGCATTTAAGTTAGATAATTTGAGTGAAGCAAGCCAGTGTTCTTTTGGTTTCTTTAATTTGAGATGGAATGGATTCTTGCCGTCAAGTTGTGGCAGTATAGTTGACATTCTTTTTATTCACTAAGCAGTTTTTTGAGCCCTACTATTCTGAACTTTTAACATATGGATTAATTTTTGACTGGTGCAGGCTAGAGAGAGTGTGAAGATTGAGCATGAGAAGAAGCTTTCTACTCTGCAAAGCATGGAATACAGAGGGAGGGATAGTGCCAAGCTGGACAAGACCAAGGCCTCCATAAACAAGCTGCAATCATTGATCATTGTTACTTCACAGGCTGCTACTACCACATCCTCAGCCATTGTTAGAGTCCGCGACAATGAGCTTGCACCACAGCTTGTCGAGCTTTGTTTTGCGTAAGTTTTGCTCCTGGTTCCCACATCTCCAATTCCAGATCTTGCGATGCTGCACGGGAGTACTTAATTATTTCTGAATATTGACGTGCAGGCTGTTGAGCATGTGGAGATCAATGAACCATTTCCATGAGATCCAGAATGAAATTGTTCAGCAAGTCCGTGGTCTGGTGGACAATTCCATGGCTGAGTCAACATCTGACCTTCACCGGCTTGCAACCCGTGATCTTGAGGCTGCTGTCTCAGCATGGCACTCAAACTTCAACCGCCTAATCAAGTATCATCGTGACTACATCCGTGCTCTCTATGGCTGGCTGAAGCTCACGCTCTTTCAAGTGGACAGCAATGGCCCACAAGAGGCTCACACCTCGCTGATCTCGCGTGAACTCACCACCTTCTGTGACGAGTGGAAGCAAGCACTAGACCGGCTTCCGGATGCCGTGGCTTCAGAGGCTATCAAGAGCTTTGTAAATGTTGTCCATGTCATCTACACTAAGCAGGCGGAAGAGATGAAGATCAAGAAGCGGGCAGAGACATATTCAAAGGAGCTTGAAAAGAAAACCAACTCGCTCAGGGCCATTGAGAAAAAGTACTACCAATCATACTCAATGGTTGGCCTTGGCCTTCCTGGCAGCGGGCGTGATGGCATTGAAAGCCATTCATATGATGCCCGTGATCCTCTTGCAGAGAAGAAATCCGAGATTGCCCTATGCCGTCGGAAGGTGGAGGATGAGATGACAAGGCATGCTAAAGCTGTTGAGGTAACTAGATCAATGACATTGAACAACATCCAGACAGGCCTGCCAGGAATGTTCCAAGCCATTGCTGGCTTCTCGGGAACAGTAGTTGAAGCTCTCGAAGTTGTCTGCCGGCGAGCTGGATCGGTGCGGTAGAAGCTCACCCCATCAGAACTACCGAGAAATCATTTGTTATGCCCCTTTGTGCGGTTCAGTAATTTATATAGGGAAAATGCAATATATATAGTTAAAATTAGTGATGAAATATATGGAGAGAGCCTCCCTTGATGTTTTGCCTTGTTGGGAATTGATCTTTTTGATTGTAGATAATGATTTTGCCCAGGATTGTTAATGCTTTTTTTGGCCCTTTCTAGCAAGTGTAAGGAGAGATATATGTACAGACATTGTGGTCACCTTGCACTCCAATAGTCTATTTGACGAAATATGCTTGTGCTTCTCTACTGGCAACTGAAGCCTACGCTCTGCAGTTCTGCTGTTTAAAGTGAGTCAGGGTTCTTCTAGGGAAAAATTCTCAAGTCCGAAGTCTGACCTGAAGCAGCGCTGTTTTCCAGTGGTGGGCGCTGCCCCTGCATGCATCTTCTGCTGTCGGCCTGCCTGCCTGGATCGAGGACCTGTATCCGTGTTGATTTATCCTGCCCCATTTTGGTCAATTGTAGTAGTTATCGTCGTGCTGCTCACAAAAACATGTTTTCAGTAATGCTTTGTGCAAGGATGTGTACGGCCTGTTACTCTCCTCACAGTAATAATTTCCTCTTTTCTTTGCGCCCTAGTTCTAAGGTTCGTCCATTCTCCTCTGTGCCTTTCGAGTGTCTTCAGCTCCAGTACAGCCAGCTTGCTAATGACTTCACCGCGAAGGGACTAGTCAAATGCTGTGTCACTGCCTCTTGACGCCATGCCGCTCTTGTCTGCCACCATAACATGGCTGTTCTGATCGCTAGTTGCCCTTTTCGAAAGCATGGCGACTTGCGTCTCCATGGGGTGAACAGCATCAAGGCTGGCATTTGGACCTATCCTGGTTGCTGGGCACGGCATGACGAGGCCTTTTTGCAAAGCCAGCCTTCCTTTTGAAAGGGCATGAAAAAGTAGCTGGCATTCTTCTTCAGGGCATGGTATCATATTGTTGGATTCGATGGCAGGATGGAGAAAAATTAGGGCATGGCGTCGACATGTGCTGCCCTTCCTTGGGGCCTCTTGCTGTCCAAGTTGGAGATGATGATCTGTGGGCCAGGCAAGGGCCCAAAGCCCTTCATGCTGGATAGAAAAATCTGAGGATAAAGAGCTCTAGTATGGACCGGACAGTGCTGAGGTGCCCAAGTGGGAGCTTCTATTCTTAGTCAGACGAGCAAGGATAAGACCTGGCAAACTCTCAATAGTGGTAACTCTTTTTACTGTAGGGGTAGTATGGTGATGCTCTCTGGGACGGTGTACTTCACTAGGCATAGTGCTGTGGCTTATGATGGGCTCTACCTACGTCTAAGGTCATGTACATGATAGATAATACTCATGGTACTTGTGGATGTTGCGCCACGGGTAAACTGTGCTAGTATAATTGCAAAAATTATGTCATATAAATAAGAAACCTTCGCTAGTAATAAATCACAGGATTATCACTAGATACATAGACTTGTAGCGGAAGTAGAGTCGATGCAGCGCGTTGGTGCAGTAGTAGTCGTACTAGCCGCACGTCTCCTCCTCCAGCTCTTTTTGATCGTCATAAGTTGCAGATCGTTCTAGTTCTGAAGCTTCGCATCAATACATCTAAGGTATTCACACGTACGAGTAGGAACACCACGCGCTGGAGTGCTAGTGACGAATGCATGATATGATATTAGATGAGGGTTTTGGAATTCCGAATTCTTATGCAAACCTTGTGCCGCCTCTCTATTTACAGGCATCCATGATGAGCCTCGAACTTGAGGCCTATTAGAAACTTGTGGTCTACATAAATTCAGATCACCATCCGAATTATATCCCAACTCTTTAAATGTGTAACCCTATGAGTTCACGTACACTTGTAAATGGCCCAAGAACTCCTACTTGTCCACTAATCGGTAGTGGCCCCTAGCAAAACATGTCGATTCCCAAGTATACGTAAAGATTATATCGGACGAACCTCAACAAAATTTATATGCATTTCCTTTACCTCACGATATCGGTCAAACTCAAGGCGAGTGTGTGACATCCTTGTTGATTAGCTTGACCACTCTTTCTCGATCATGTAACTTGAATTCCCCGACTATGATTAACTCTTTAACCGCGAGTAGCATGGTCACACATTTCTAGAATCCAACCACTCGAGAGGCCTAGAGATATCTCTCCCATTGCTTGGAGGGGAAAGTCCTATGTTGATCTACCATGTCTCGATGCATACATTATGACAAAATCTGAAAGCTACATTTATAACTACAAAGTTACAGAGTAGCGTTTGGTAACCCCTAAGTTAGCCATTATGCATCTAGAGTACGTGCGACGACCTCAAATCTAAGGATATAGCATACACATTGTAAATGAGACCAACTAATGACATGTAAGGATGCAATGTTCTCGTAGTGTCTTATGGTATTAATCACATGTTGATTAACATGTGTCCATATTATTGATTTGATATCACCATATATATGACCTATGAAATATGTTCATCAACAAATACATATGTTAGTCTATTCATATGTATCCTCATATGTTTTCGACTAGAGATCGTTTAAGAATAATCATCGCAGAAATATAGAGTTTTACAATCAAGTCACATACTTGCTAATAAATATTGATGACATTATTTAAAGAACAAGATAACATATTATCTAATAAATTATGAATATAACGAAATATAACAATCTTTATGATTATCTCTAGTGTATATTTTCAACAGTGGAATGGTTAGAAAAGGTAACTTCTCATGTAGCAAAGTTGTATGCAATCTTTGATGGAACTAGTTGAACTTATACAAGGTGCATTTTGTTTTGGCAAAGTAGAATGGAAATACTAGTTTTTTTTAGGGGAAGCAAGATTCTATCAATGCTGCCATGCATACGATACACCATTGCAGCAAGGCAATGTAGCCTGGTGGATCAGAAAACCAAACATGTCGCCATACTTCTAGTGTACATGGATGCCTCAACATTAGAATTCTTGCTTTTTGTGGTGAAAAAGAGCAATAAGCGGATTCCTCGCCTTGACCTTGACGTCGCGGTGAAAAAGGCACAACTTCATGCCTCCTTTGGGATTCTGACCACCTCCAAAAATCAGGAGATGTGACGACAGTCTTGAGCTGAATGAATTAGTTGAGCGCTTCAATATTGCACGCGCAGGCATGCTTAGAATCGTGGGTAGATACATTTCGCTTCATATAAGAGCACCGCTACAAGTCATTGAGGCTATGTTCGCTTTCGTTTCTAAAAGCATATTTTCTACAGTAGCTAATTTTTAAATAAAGTGTTTTTTTAAGATATGATCTACTAGTCGATTATAGTACAAATTATAGTGACTTTATTTATATTAATCAAAATCGTACACAAGTGTATCTCTATAAGCTTCTCTACAGATTATTACTATTCATAAACCAAATTCAACAGCCATCAACAAAAGCCTATATAAACGCCCATGGCATCTCGGCAACTTTCGACCCCAAATTCATTTAGGATCCTTTTTACTATCTAAACCGATGAAAATATAATTACATCCACTGCAAAAGGATAGTCCAATCCAATTATAAGCTACAAATACATCTAAATGCGTAATAATAGCAGCTGATGTCAGTCTGTCACTACTCGCACCACCAACTCAAGTGAGCCCCCTCAGATTATCCAAGAGTATTTTTTGGGAAAAAAAAGAGTAGAAGCACAACTGATATATATTTTGCATGATTTCTAGTTTTTAACAGTCATCTGTATCCACAAAAGGAAACAAAAGAGAACTCCTTAGTTCCTTGTATGAATTTGAGTCATGACTTGGGATTTTCTTTTATATTTTGGCAGTCCTTGTACACATTTTCTCTCCGAGCGGTAATTCAGATGTAAGAAGAGGTGGTATCGATACCACAAGATATTTTGTCTCGTATCTTTTGGGTATCCAGCACTACAGCAGATGTTTAGTGAGCTGCCATTTAACTTTATTATTTGGACATGTAAACTGTTGCCTGGCAGATCAAAGAAAATTAACATTCCATCCTCTAAAAAAAGTAATAATTGAACAATTGATTCCTACATCCTCTCGAAAAACAATTAATTTCTGTAAGACACACCGTGCAGTAATTAAATGGATTATCTGAATTATGTGACAGCTTGACACATGGACAGTTGGACACAACAAAACAAGTTTGTTTCTTCTGTTTATACATCAGCATGTATCTGAGCTGCAATGCTAGCATTTTTTCATCAGAATTCAGAATCCTGATCCTCTAATCATCTGATCGAGGAAGCATACGACAAGTTGTCGGTGGCATCGAAGCAGCACCAAGGCGGAGCATTTCTTGCTGAGAATCAGAAGCTATTTAATGAATTGCAATAGCTAAGAGGTTTTGTCCTGCACAATTATTTATTTACTCCTGTAGCACGCTCTGTGTTTTGGTTACCATTTTTTCACTTATCTATTATTTTTTTCTTAGGAGGTCATGCCGAGATATAGCCCAGTTCTTTTCTGCTTTTCAACCAGTTTTTAGCTTCGATTTCTATCAGCCGATACTATTTTATCAGATCTACTGGCACTATGGTACACCAATTTTCTTGGCAAGACACCAACTGAAACCATAGACGCATATAAAAAACTCAAACCATGTGTAGGTGGGCCGAAAGCTCCCCAGACCAGACTGAGCTCGAGCTAGTTTCGCCCACACTTGGCACTGCCACTCACAGCCCATACCTTGAGGCTAGACCAAATGCCACAGGAATTTTCGGCCCGGTTCTGCCTGTGAAATGCAAGACCAGCCCATTTCTAATTTCTATAGTGGCCTATCCCATTCTCTCTTCTCCTTCACGTGTTTTTTTCGTCTATCCAATGCCCAAACCCCCCAATTTAATCCCTACCCACCGCCAATTTAGGGGAAATATATTTCCCCTTCACGCCCAGGGAAATGACGGTGTCACTGTTCCCAATTCTTCGGTCCATCTCCAACTCATTCGAAGTCCATGTACAGTGTGATGTAAATCAGTGGTCAGCGTGGAGGAAACTTGGATGGAATTGGATCGAGGATTATTTCTCCAGATTTGGGAGTTAGGGTTGAAAAATAATTGGTTTTTGAGTTTAATTGTGATCGGTTAACTGAAATTTGAAAACTTATATAAATTGAGTTTAAAATAAAAATTTAAAAATTGAAAAATATAAAAATATGGACTTTGAGTCAAAATTCAGAGTTCTTTAACCATAAAATTGATCACCCCTAAAATAAAATGTCTTTTTCTTTAAAAAATTGTCTTTTTTTTAAAAAAAGAAAGAGATGCGTACAGCTTCATTGATTGGTATCACTGTCTCTGATTCATGGCGATCCAGTGCCCGTTACGGTGTCAGTGTTGCGGCCCCACATTTACCTCACAGACGAAGTTATTACTACGTACCACGCGGTCCTCGTCCTGACGTCCTGTGAAGCTCTTGCATCCGGACTAGTACTCATTGATGAACGGCAAGGCAGATCTAGTTGCGAACATGTGCGATGCAGCCATGTCTTAGTTAGTAGTAGAAATCAATTCCAAACAGCGCTTTTGATGCAGCGCAGCATTTCACTTGTGTGTGTGAATGCCTTTGCCCGGCCTTAAAAAGGATTCACGGTGATGGATGAAGCCAGGAAAGCTAATGTATGCCGCTGGGCATGTGCAGTAGTGAGTGAGTGAGTGCTAGTTTTGCGAGGGAGATGCATTGCATTTCCTTGTGTTGAGTGGACCAACTGAAATGAAGTGAGCTAGGACGACGATGTAAAGCTAGCGCGCGCACATGATCCCTGTGTGCTCCATCAGCAATGGTAGCATCAGCATGCCGATCGAAGAGGAGAAGGGTTGGTAAAGAGAACATGAGGAAAGGCGGCAATGGAGAAGGAAGCACGAACCGCCATGATGGCGGCATCGAGGTCGGGATTCATGCATGTGAGAACGTGAGACGTGATGACCATCTCCTCCTCCTCGTCTCCTCCCTTTTACAGCTCACAAAGACAAGAGTTGGGAGGCTGGAGCCCCCTGGGGCCATGCGCTTTTCCCTCCATTCCATCCTCCATGAGCAGTAAAATATTGGATCTCGAGCTCGGAAAGATAGCGTAGGTGGGCGCAAGTGGAGGCCATGGCGCTCGCGGAAACAAGCCTCAGGAATCTTCGGCTAGGGTCCAATCATGGCGCTGCCTTTCCTCCTTGGAAGCTTTATCACAACCCTCACTACTCCTTGCACGGCGACCATCCTTGCAACACCTCCTCCTCCTCGCGCTCTTCTCGATCTCGAGGCAAGAACCGATCACCTATGATCGTCGCAATCGACAGCGGCATGGAGCAGGAAGAAGGGTATGGTGGTGCTGCCATGTCGGTGTCGTCCGAGCTCGAGCTCTGCGTGGCGCGCATCAGGGAGCTCAGGGCGGAGCTCGAGTTCGAGAGGCGCATGCGGCGCAAGGCGGAGTCACTGAACGAGGTGCTCGCCGTGGAGCTTTCCGAGGAGAGGCGACGGAGCGGGAAGGCGGAGGTGGAGTGCCAGAGGATGCGGGAGGAGGTCGGCGCAGTGCGCGCGGAGATGGAGCACGCGTTGGAGGAGATCGACGAGGAGAGGCGGATGCTGCACGTCGCCGAGCTCTGGCGGGAGGAGCGGGTGCAGATGAAGCTCGCCGACGCCAAGGCCGCGGTGGAGGAGAGGCTGCAGGAGATCTCCGACGACGAGCTCATTGCTACCATTGCCGACGGCAACAAGAGCAGCAGCAGCGGTAGTCCGATCGGCAAGTCAAGCCCAACGAGTCAACACGGGCAACAAAGTCCGACGAGTGGCCAGCACGGTCAGTTGCACCGGCGAGAGGCCGCTGGCGGCGAGAACCCTCACATCAGGAGGGGGATCAAGGGGTTCGTGGAGTTCCCGAGGGCCGTCCGGGTGCGGCCGCGCGAGGAGAGGGTGGATCTGGCGTCCAACCTCGAGTGCCAGCGGGCGCAGCTGCGCGTCCTCATGAGGCACCGGAATCCGGCCGCCGGCATGGGGCTCGTCGGCGCATCAGAAAATCTGGTCTTGTAATGCACTAATGCGAGGTGGTGTCTTTGTTTTAATTTTCGCCTCTCTTTCTTCTCATGTTCTTGACTTTCTTGCATCTGTTTGCCTTTCTGCTCTGGGCATTCACATTTTGGTATAGAACGCTAGCGTTGCCCTACTTAACGATGCTTATGTACTGTAATGTATACAACTTTGTAAAATATCATTGCAAGAAGTAATGTGTGATGTATGTTAACATGTTGTAGATGGAAATTGGTATCGCACAGCTTAAGCTTCAGATTAGAAGGAAATTGTGTGGTTGAGTGACAGAATTCCAAACAACAGAGTTAGAAAATGCAGTAGTACAGGATTGAAACCGGTCAGATATGTCATTGCCCAAATGCTGACAGTATGGGAATGGGACTACAGCTATAGCTCAGATCACAACAACTATGGTTAAAACACAAGTAGCTGCTGCAAATTAAAGCAGGTTACAAGCTTCCTAAAAGAACTCAAAGTCTAGGTACTTCCCTCCAGACTCCACATCTGCCCCTGCCATCCTCTTGCTGACGCTGCTCATCTCCACCCTGTCCACCGGTGCCAGTTTCGCCGGCATCACGGGGACGGAATCCATAGCCCTCGGCACGCCGGGGGGAGTGCTGCACCGTATGAGCGCCCAGTTCACGCCCTCGAAGAACGGGTGCTGCTTGATCTCCGCTGCTCCTCTCTTCACACCGAGCCGGCTCTGGGGCTCCTTGGCTAGCAAACCTTTGATCAGGTCCTTGCTTGCGCTGCTCGTCGGCGGATAATCGGGGAACTTGAGCTGCTGGCTGACGACGTTGAACAGTGTTGAGCGGTTGGTCTGCCCCTTGAACGGCGTCTTGCCGTACATCAGCTCGTGCAGGAATATGCCAAACGTCCACCAGTCCACCGCGCTGCCATGGCCTTCACCCTTGATGATCTCCGGGGCAAGATATTCATGCGTCCCGACGAACGACATTGAGCGTGCACTGGTGGGCTCGACCACGAGCTCAGGTAGGGCACAGGCTTGTTGCTGTTTCTGTCTATGCTCGCTGTTCCTTGATTTGTTGGTGGTGTTATTCTTGCTCTTCTGATTGAAGAGCATGGGCATGAAGCACGTAGGCTGGATGCAAGCAGGCTGGGCGCAGGACTGCGCATTAGCCCTGCTGGGATCAGAGTACAGGGAAGCTTTCACCAGTGTCGGCGAGACTGCGCAACGAAGGGAGAGATCAAAGTCCGAGAGCATGATGTGGCCATCGTCCCTGACTAGGACGTTCTCTGGCTTCAGGTCTCTGTAGACCACTCCAAGCATGTGAAGGTACTCTAGCGCAAGAAGCACTTCAGCAGCGTAAAACCTGCAAACGTGAAAAGAATTATACTTCAAGCTGCAGAGAAGAACACACCAATAAAGCTTTGGTGGATCAATCAAATGTCATTAAGCAGAACGTATAGGCACTCCGTTGCTTAGTAAACCAAGTAGGATAATCATGTGATACTTGCAAATTGTTCTATCTTTTATACATTAACAGCAAGTGTGTGGTAAAAGGTTGTACATATGAAAAGAGTTTCCTTCAGAGTAACAAACAATACTTTGGAGACAAATTGGACAAGCTGTCTATGTTTGTTAATTTAAATATCAAGTTCTACTGCATGAATGGGCCAGTGGGAAAAAGATATCAACTTTAACTAGCACAACAAAACTGCCAATTGGACATGCTGTCTACGTTTGTTAATTTAGATACTAATCAAGTTTCACAACATCAATTAGACAGTGGCGAAATGGTAGTCGCACGTTTAACAAGCAGGACAAATTGGCTGATTGTAATGGTGGAGAGCCCTCGGAACAATGCTGAACAATGTCAAGCCATTTCGTTTATGGACATGGTAACTCGAAATCCAGCGAACCATTTATGACAAATCCTGAAATTCATGCCATCATATCGCAATCAGCACTAACTATTTCGATAATCTTGTACTCAGGTCCCTATCCCTAAGCACTTGCAAGACCCAAATCTTAGTAACTTTTAGACCTGAGACCTGACTGCTCCAACCTTGCTGTTGCTGGTTTTCATGGCAATGCAGAAAAATCCCTGCAGTGCCGAACTCTGAAACGCTGTACAGCATTGGATTGGATAGATCATGAGGATTAAAGCCCTAAACTTGAGCTAGTTGCTTGCAATTCCGATCAAATGCACCAGCCTAAAGCAAGGAATCTATTGAAATGGGACATGAAAAGGAGTTAAGTACCTCGCCGCGTGCTCCGGGAAGTGCTTGCCGGGCTGCCGCTGCCGGAGCGCGTGGAGGTCGCCGCCGGGGCAAAACTCCATGACGAAGCAGGCGAACCTGTCCGTCTCGAAGTGCGCGTACAGGGTGGGTAGGAAGGGGTGGTCCAGCAGCTGCAGGATCTCCCGCTCCGTCTGCGCCCGGCTCAGCTTCCGCCGGCTCTCCAGCGACGCCTTGTCCATCACCTTCATCGCGAACCACGCCCTCGCGGCGCCGCCCCCGTTGCTCAGCTCGGACAGGTACACCGTCCCGATGTCGCCACACCCGAGCCGCCGCAGCAGCCGGAAGTTCCCCATCCCGAGCGGGCCGTCCCGCGCGCGCGCCTCAAGGATCGCCTTCCACCTCGGGTCGCCCCCCTTGTGCGGCTTCCCACCGCTCCCGCCGGCGCCGCCGGCCGTGCTGTTGCTCCAGCCGCTGCCGTCGCTGGCCGCGCTGCTGCTGACGCTGGTCTTGGCGCTGCGGCTGGTGACGGTGCAACTGGGTGCGATGCTGGTGACCGTGGCCGCCGCGCAGGAGCTGTCGATGCTGCTGTGCGGGCTCGCGGCGCCGCTGGGCGGCGGGGACGCATCCCACACGATCACCGGCTTGTCCCGGCCGTCCACGGCAACGAAGACGGCGTCCATCTCGTCGACCGGCTCCGGTGGGTGGCTCGCGCCCGAGAAGGAGCACCTGGGCGGCGCCGCCGCCTCCTCGTCCTCGCTGGACGCAATGCTGATCCTGACCTCGTCGAACCCGAGAAGAACCTTCTCCGACGACTTAGCGTCGGGAAGGTTGGTGACTCCGCCGCCGCCGCCGTCCATGTGGAACTGGAACACCTTGGGGAGGAGCTGGAACTGGAAATCTTGGTGCGGGGAAATGTCGCTGGGACTTGGGCGCACCTGCGCCTGGGTGCGCAAGTGCGCGTGGTTTCTTGGCTGCTTGGCGTGCTGGGAGCGTGACGACTGCATCTTTGCTTGGATTAATGGAGATGCAACGGACAAAAGATGTTGGGGAAGGGACAGAACTGCAGAGGTAGAGAGAGGGCGAGACGAGGGCGTTGCAGAGGAGAGAGAAAGAGAGAGAAAGAGAGAGAGAGAGAGAGAGGCAATCGCTGCAGATGGCAGAGGAAGAGAGCGGCAGAGCAGGTCTGCTGCTCTCTCGCTCCTGTGCTTCTGCTTAGATTTTGCTGCTTGATTTGCGATTCTTATATTACCGTTAGCGTACGAGCACACCGGTTTAAAAATCCTATTTGGGTTAGCACGATAGAGGCATGCTAATTAGTGTGCGTGGGCCCACTTAGGACATCTTTTGAACCGTAGCTTATGAATTAAATTTCTGAATTCTAGCTGCACGTTAGAGAGAACGGAGAGAGATTTATGTGTGATTTTATCAATATAGCTAAAGTTAATATATTGTCTACTATAATTAATTTATAAATTTTATCTTAAAAGGATATTTCGTTTAAAAGTTAGTTACTGTAATATAAACTAAAAACTGAAAATAACAACCTCTTAACAATTTTTATGTTGGACAGATGCTAATTTTGCCTCCTTTGTATGTACAGGGAACGAGTGCCATCCTAGCCAAATTACATTGATGAGTCGGAATTTCACCGGTTTCAGGTCTATATGAACCAGTGGCGGAGAAAGAGTATATGTATGGGGGTACAGTTGCACTTCTAAAATTTTTGCCAAAAAATTCGGCTAACTCCTTTTTGAAGGACATGAGTTGTCTTTACTTTTTACTGTACAAATCATATATAGGTGTCTAATTACCAGAATACCAGTAATGGTACATTGGTACCTGATTGTTGTTCTTGATAGAGAACAGAGCAAACTTTTGTTATTTGAGGTTCCTGAAGGCTAACCACAGGGGGATATAGTAATATTGTAGTTGCTTCTTGCTTTAGTTCAGTACTTCAGTGTTATATAGATAGTTTTACTTCCTTATGTGAGTCTTTCTAAGACTAGTGATAGTTCTTGTATTGCTTTAAGTTCATACTTCATTAGGTTGAAGAAGCTCTGTTATGCTTATAATTACCCTCTTTATTTATAATTACCGATACATCTTAAGTTTGCATTTTTATAATTAAAATTCTAGCTCTGTCACCGACATGGACTAAGCCAGGGTCACTTCAAATGCGATGAGTCTTTACCACTACTAATTTTCTAAGATGAGGTAGTAACCCTATCCATTGCTCATTTCTCTGCCTGCAATTGCATAGTATGGTCTACTTTAGGACGTCCTCGCTTTTATGTTCGCTGTTTATTTCTTCAGAGTAGAGTAGAGTAGAGTAGAGTATTTTGGTCGACGTCAGTGTAGGAGTGAACAGCACAGCACATTCGTTTCCTCCCGCACACTCCTAGGGATCTTCTCGTTCAAAACCAGCCTTCATTCCCTTTCTTTTCTTGTAAACAAGGGAGAAAAAGGGAAAGGAGGACCGGATTCCTTTGCCTTCCTTTATTGAAAGAAGCGAGCATGCCTTTTGATGATTTGATTAGATCCGGGGTTGACGACGAATACTCCTATTTTTTGTGCTACTGCCTCAGCCGATCGGTCAAAGAGGCGAGGTGGTTCAGCTGTGTCTCGTTCTTTCATGCACCGATGGAGGCTTTGTCAGTGAACTCGTTTAGTTTAATGGAATGCTACTACAACTCTGGTCTGTAGGGATCGATGGAGGGAGCTTTTGCAGGATCATCTCATCACCACACAATGCGATTCATCATTGTCTTCTCTTCCGACTTTTGTTTCTACTGAGTACAGTAGTTCGGAGAATACTCTGCTCGGTTGAGCAAAAATAATCTGATTTATAACTAAAATTATATTATAGTTAGTTAAAATTACACTATAGTTGATAATGATTTTTTGTTGTAACTAAATTTAATTTTTTAAAAAACATATTAACCCATCGCAGACAACGTAAACAAATACGAAAAAAGAACCAACAAAAAAGCTCAAAAAAGACGAAATTTTGGCCCATACTGTTCACTATTCATATAAACAGTACTGTGAATAGTGCCATCACTTATTTCTTAGTTTTGTGCAGCTTTTCCTTCCCTTTTAAGGAGGCCGCACTCTTCTAGTTTTTACTTGGATTTCGTTTGCTTAGTTTTTCCTTTGTGAAAACTTTTGTTCTTCACTTATGTCGATTAGACCAACGTAAAGAACATCTGCGAAATCCCACCTTTTGAACTCAATTTATATATTTGCAATTCAAATTGCTTGTTATCTTGTTCTTGCTTGTTCTTCGGTTGTATACAAGAATATACCTTCGTGGTCAGGTTAACCGCGTTCTTGGCACGATTGATAACAACTTGAAGTATGGTTTAGCGATTGCTTGGTGTTCTAGTCGTGGCGATTAGAAGCATGCATCGTCAAAGTCGCTCTCCTCCAAATCGAAGTTATTATTCTATCGGAAGATCGGGACCACATTGCCTCATCAAAAAGCCATCACCAAAGCCAATATGAAGATAGCTAGCCACAACCTCAAACGTCTTGTATACTAGTTAGAGACCCATGTTTTGCAACGGAGTCATAAAAATAATGAGACGGAACTTACTGCCTGACCAACTTCACACATCAAATATTGGAGAGCAAGCGACAGAGAGAGAAGGGTGGCCAGAATGCACAAGGAGATGGGAAAATGGAGAGGTGGGCGATTCTATCCTGAGAGAGGGGAGGAGAGAGACGAATGATTCAGATTAAATTGGATGGTTGTAGAGAGGAGAGGAGAACGAACCGACGATCGCTAACTTCTCTTTATATAATAGTAGAGATATAGTAATATAGGTGAACAGAATAACATTAATTTCAAGCACCGTCGAAATTTATCGGCTGCTGCCGTTTATTTGTTTCATCTCGTTGACATATATATGCCGCATACTACCACCACCACCACTAACGTCGAGCTGAATAACACGAAAAACAAACTGCCCACGAAACCATGCATGGGCCCTTTCTGTCTGGACGTGGGCTAGCTAGCTATGCTTAGCTGAACAAACCAGCATGTGGGCTAGGCCCATGGATTCCATGAAGGGCTGGCCCGAGCTTGATTTATTTGACCCAAGAAGCCCGCTTTTTACTAGTAGTAAAGAACTAGCACGGGATCGATCGATCCGGGATATCACCAAGCAATCCATCGATCGCATTCGCACTCCATTTCCTGTGTACGCGCGGACGAACAGGATGACATGGCGATAGTGCGTCCTGGAATGCTGACGCAGGCAGTGACATCTCCCTTCGATTTCGCTTGTTTTATCTAGTAAAAATCTGGCGCTGATGGATGTGGCGCCTCCGCATCGATCGTTCTAAGTAAGCGTGCAATTTTATGGCCCTTTCCTTTCCGACTCATGGCATATGACTTTTTTTAAAAAATAAACGAAATAGTTTCTCTGTTGATTTTTTAAGTGGCTTATCAAAATAATTTTTTAAAAACGGTTTATCGATTTATCGGTATTCGGTTCATTTGTATAAATGTTTATATACTATGACTAAAAGCCATGAGCCGCAGCCAAAAAATCCGCCCTATATATGCTGTATGTCTTTAAGTGTAGTAATAAACTAGCAGGTGATTGGTGCATTTGCACAGCTAGATTTGTTACAATAATTTTAGTATCAAATATACAAGTATTTCGTTTAGAATATCTTTTATATAATGTTAGAGATGTATATGTCTTTTTAAGATGAGCATTTGAAACGACAATAAAATTTTGAAGCTAAAAACATCTTGAAAAAACATAATTAAGCCTAATTCGTTGTATGAGCCTTAGAGGCATAAGCTGGCTTATTTTGCACTATAGCTTACTTATTTTGCACTATAGCTCTTCCGAGTTCTTGTTGGCACGCTTTTTTCCGTATATGCACAACAAGGCCTAATCTACTCTCTCCTACTCTCAAAATCTCAATCTGAAACTCTTGAGTGCCCTTAAAACTCCACAATATGCAAAATATTGTTTTGGAGTCACAAAAGTGGTAACTTGGATGCCCATCGGTGGACTCGACATCACTCCCACATTGAATTAGAGGCTGTAAAATGAATAATATTAGTCACAATAAATATTTCAGATGTACAATACGAATCTCATACTTTAGTGATGAAATATTTCGGATGAACTGCAACCATGTAAGAGCTTAGTGACGAAGATTCTGAAATATGCAGTTCAAGTTCTGGATGCCAGATTGATACTTTACCAAAACGTCCATCATTCATGTGGAAGGTGGAAAATTTCTTGTCCTTTAAGGAGATTATGGAGACGAGAGAAATTTTAAGTAAATATTTTCAGCCTGGTATCTAGACTCCCAGTAATTTCCAGACTGACATTCTAATAACGAACATACTCCCTACTAACTTATTTCAGTTCGTTTCCATACTCCTTTTCCAATAAACATTTTATAGCATACTAATTTATATGTTCTTCGCTGACTGATAAAATACTTCAATCTACTTTCTGAAAGAATCAGCTGCCCCCGTTCCAAATGTGGCCATGCAACCTATTTAAGCGCCGGGCAATACCGCCTGAATCTATTACTACGAAAGGCTTCATGCACAGCGGCAGGAATGTGTCACCCATATGGAAAAAGGGGATCATAACTACTAATGGATGTATCCATTTTGAAGATCTCCATTTAGCTCAAACATATCTCCAAGCTAATCTAACGGTTTGGAGGTATGGAAGCACATACTTCCAAAAGTACGAACCGGGCTTCATATATACACCGGGTGTAGAAGATATTTTTCCTATATATATATATATATATATATATATATAAAGAACATTAAACTAAAGGGCAAAATGTTGCCTACAAATTGAGCAAAGAGGAGGGAGGTAGTAACTGGTGGTGAGTGTAGGCACGAAGAAGGACAAGGCCAGTCCACTAACACCAACGCTCTCGGCTCCTCCCTACCGCAGTGAAGAGAAGGAGCAGTTGCCTCGAAACATCCAACGTCCAATACTCTTCCAACAGGAATACACCACCATCCCCTCCGCTTACTTTTATCAGCAACAAGGCAACAAACAACTACGCAGGAGGAAATTAATGGAGCAGCAGGAGGAGGGGAAGAAGCTGGAGGCGCCGGTGCTCTTCCGGCTGTTCGGCGTGGAGGTCCGCGGCGGCGACGTTGACGAGGAGGCAACTGAGGAGGAGGAGGAGGAGGATGGGATCATGGAGCTCAAGAAGAGCCCCAGTATGCCCAACCTCACCTCCATCGACCCGCTGCTGCAGGCTGGGGAGCCCGGCAAGGGCAAGGGCTACGCCTCCGACGACGCCGAGCTCGCCTCGCGGCAGCAGAAGCGCCGCCGTCGCAAGGCACATGAGAGGAAGAAAGGTAACCACCTCCCTTTTGTGCGGTACTAGATCACGCACGGTTTCTTCTCTTTTCTTGTACAATACTACTGTTTCATTTATGTGCAATTTGATACTTGCAGCGCTGGGATTTACACATTCCTTTGCCTCTGAAATTTGAGCTCTGCACTTGTTGAGGTTGTGGGACATAACCTGATGGTCTAATTTGTCAGTGAAATGCTGCTCTGGTTCAGCAATCAAGAAAATGAATTAAAGTTAGCCCCTTTATGTATATCAGCTAACAACAGCTCTTACAATCCACAAGGCAGTCACTCACACCTGAAGAAGTGGCATTATATTAGTTCTTGGTTTTGTGATGAATCCTGTGGCGATTGATTAATCGGATTCAGCAATCAAGAAAACGAGTTAAATTTAGCCCCTTTATGCATCGGTTAAGTAGTCAGCAAATCTTACAATCCACATGGCTCTCACAAGTCACAACTGAAGAAAAACATTTACTAATTAGTCATTGCTTTCTATATATGATGAACCCTGCGGCAATTGATTGATTAATTAATCTCTGCAGGGATCCCATGGACTGAGGAGGAGCACAGGAAGTTCCTTGATGGTTTGAGGCAGCTGGGCAAAGGGGACTGGAGAGGCATCTCCAAGAACTTTGTGACCACCAGGACGGCGACTCAGGTGGCCAGCCACGCCCAAAAGTACTTCCTCCGGCAGACCAACCCCGGCAAGAAGAAGCGCCGGGCCAGCCTCTTCGATGTCGGCATCGCCGACTTCAACGACGATCAAGTGCGTACTTTGATCCGATCCACACCAATTCCAAATATCAATCAGATCTTGTAGCTAATGCTGGAACTAATCTTGTTGTTGATAGTAGTCGGTGTCGAGTACTCGTGTGTGGAGTACTATGCAGTCGTGTGTCGAGTATTTGTGCCTGGCAGGTTAATGCTCTCTTCTTTCTCCGTTTTGTTTCAGTTGCCAAGTCCTCAGTGTGTTGCAACTAAGCCTGCTCCTACCCAGGAGAGAATTCATACCGACCGCGGCGACGTCCCGGTAAATTCCACTGATTTTGTTTGCTTTATGTTTTCTATTATCTGTTACAAATTCAGTTAGAACTTACCTACAGTTAGCTATTTGAAACAAAAACAATATCCGAACACTGAATTTTGAACCTCACCTCAGATACCAAGCTATCCAGATGCTGGAGGCCTTAGAGGCAATAACATGCAGGTAAAATTAGCACATTTACATCTGAGAATATTTTTATGTAACAGTGTGAGCAAAACTTCATAAACCGATTCTTCTGACAGGTTGATGAACTAACTGACTATGTGAAGAGATCAAAGGTTCCCGCCGAGATGTCGCTCGCCACCATGGCCCCCGGACTTGACATGGCATCATCTGCCAGCAGTCTGGAGCTCAGCATCGCGCCTCCCCGCGGCGCAGTCGAGGCCATCAAAGTGCTGTGATCCATCTGCCGGACTTGACCACCGAAGGAATCTGTATCAGCTTCAGCTGCAGCTCTTGCTATTGTTGTCGTGCTAACTTTGTGTTTATCGGTCGTGTGGCGGTATTCAGTTCAGTAGTTTATGGAGTTATTAGTATAGCCAGGAAAGAATGTTTGTGCCGTCCGAGACATGTTCAAGCCTCTCGGTTGGTTTGTAATAACCCGTGTTTTCGATTAATCTTAAGTGGTATGTTACGACGTTAAATAAGATTAATTATGTAACTATTGATCTAAAATACAAAGGAATTTAAATTTTTCTATGTATCCACCTAAATTGAAACCGATGAATGGTAAACAAATAAGTTACCATCGACGAGGATGAAAACCATTTTGTACACACTAGAGTGAGAAATAGAATTTAATTGCATGACAAGTAAACACATTCAACTTAATTAAAATACATATAACAATCCGTAGTACAACAATATAATTATTACAGTTCTTGTACAACAAATCAATTTATATTTATCGAGCTACAATTAAAATTGCTTTAAAATTTAATAACGACAGTACAAATTACTATGAATTTATAATTCTTGGTCCCAACCGAATGACTGCCTCACAAACTTAGATAACCACAACACAACTGTAACTAATTAGAAAATTTCAGAACTTTAATTACATCGACACTATTTCATACATGTATACAGTTAATCAGAAACTGTAGAAATTAATTACACGCATCCCATATCATATAACAATTGCGAATTGCCGACACCCAAACAAAACACAGTGTCAATTGCGAAATGAGCAAATATAAAGACACCGAAAAAGACCAAACAACAGAAAATAATTAAAGAAAGAATTGCCGTCAGAGCCCTAGAGGTTAATTTCAGGCAGGGCAGTCCGTTCACGGAGATACCTGACTGTCCGAGGGGCCAGTCGGCACCTTTCACAACCGTAGGGTTATCATTTGGTGTAAACAAACCTAAAATATATTCAAAAGACTTGGCAACCAGCCAACAGTAACCCAATCACTAAAATGCCTCTATGAAGTCCACATGGTAGTAGGAAAGCCAGCAAGACCCTTCTGGGCGCCACCGCCACACGCAGGGCCGGTCCTGGGATTTTAGGGGCCCGGGGCGAAACTAGGAATAGAGACCCTAGTATAAATATCTAAATATAAATCTACACACACACACACACATATATATATATATATATATATATATATATATAATTTTACCAACAAACACTTAAAATACGTTATGTATTAAAGAAAATTCATATCAAAGAGTTTATAGATATTACCTTAAAATTCATATCAAACATTTCGCAATATCTATCGGAAATGGGGCCCCTGGTTTTGGGGCCCAGGCGCCGCCTGCTCCCCTAGGGCCGGGCACAGCCACACAATAGGAAAAAAAAAGCCAACAAGGCCCTTCTGGGTGCAACCACCACAAGAAGCCAAGACAACACCCCCGGAAGGCATAGCACTACGGACAACAGGTCATAAGCAAAAGAGCACATGCACCAAATAGAGTAGAAGAGAGTAGAAAGTCCAGCCACAAGACCAAAGACGCTCGACTTCCCTCTTCCTTTTCTTCCCCAAGCCAACTCCTAACCCCTGCCACATAGCCACCTAGATTCAGCCACCGTAAGGCAAAAATTAGGGCAAGCTGGCCAGGAGCAAGAA
Organism: Bonia amplexicaulis; assembly: GCA_036346245.1. Taxonomy (NCBI): domain Eukaryota; kingdom Viridiplantae; phylum Streptophyta; class Magnoliopsida; order Poales; family Poaceae; genus Bonia; species Bonia amplexicaulis. The sequence continues at coordinate 2,281,710 of CM070764.1, forward strand.
GTCGGCAAGGAGCCAGACCGCAGGCTAGCAAGCCATAGGAGGAAAAGGCTACAACCAATTGGCACACGACCAACCACGAAAGCGACCGCCAAGAGCAAGCCTTCGTTCCTTTCCAAAACAACCCGACAATCAATCGACAAAGGTAGCCCACCATTTAATTTCAATAGTAGCATCAAATTCTTAGAAGTAAACCATGCCTAGACCATAGCCAATGAGCAACTAGCCGAATGTCACATAGCATCACTAGAACACCATAGAGCCATCACAAAGATTGCTAGCCGACGGTAGAGAAATAAGAGAAGGGAGGGAGCAAGAGTATCGAGGAGGTGAGCACCATGGTGTAGGGAGGAACACCGCGCATCCGACATCCATGGAAACGGATCGTCACATGGTTGGTATAAGTTGGTGAACAGAACAGAAATCAGATTAAGTAGATACTAGATGTTTGTAATGTACTGGTTGCAAAATGCAGTGTTTGAAGGCAGGGGGGCTGGAATTGGAAGGGGGAAGGGTCCCCATCTGGTTCATAAAAGTGGGTCCGTTTCTTCTTCCTCGCTCGGAGGCGCGAGGATGCGCTTGTGTGGCTCTGAGCTTCCAATGCTTCAATAATTGGACCCTTCCCCTCCAGGTCCATTCACTCAATATGACCATTTAATTTGCACCGGGCATTTCCTTCACGCCCTTCTCGTCCGAAACACATCAATCTACTGAGATATCAACATGCTATCCTACTACTACGACCACTAGCAGCAGCAGCAGCAGTAGCAAAAAACTAAAGTACCACTAGAGAAGTTATGCAACTAGAGAAGTTTTCACACACTAAACTAGAGAAGTTTTCACACACTAAACTAGAGAAGTTTTCACACACTAAACTAAAGTACCACCACTACAATGCGATCCGCTCTGATCCCGTGTGCTCTCTCTACCGTTGGGGAACAGAAGAAAGCACACAAGAAGCACCGGTTTTCTCGTATCGATAATGATCCAACCGTTGAGAATTGGGATCCCTGGGTTTCGCAAGTCGACGCAGAGATCAGATCATATGCTCCATTGATTGAAAGCAGTCTTATCTACAGCAGCTACGAAGGAAAGGAAAGGAAAAAGAAAAGAAAGGGGGTGTGGTCGAATCCATAGAGGCAATAACATGCAGGTAAAATTAGCACATTTACATCTGAGAATATTTTTATGTAACAGTGTGAGCAAAACTTCATAAACCGATTCTTCTGACAGGTTGATGAACTAACTGACTATGTGAAGAGATCAAAGGTTCCCGCCGAGATGTCGCTCGCCGCCATGGCCCCCGGACTTGAAATGGCATCATCTGCCAGCAGTCTGGAGCTCAGCATCGCGCCTCCCCGCGGCGCAGTCGAGGCCATCAAAGTGCTGTGATCCAGCTGCCAGACTTGACCACCGAAGGAATCTGTATCAGCTTCAGCTGCAGCTCTTGCTATTGTTGTCGTGCTAACTTTGTGTTTATCGGTCGTCTGGCGGTATTCAGTTCAGTAGTTTATGGAGTTATTAGTATAGCCAGGAAAGAATGTTTGTGCCGTCCGAGACATGTTCAAGCCTCTCGGTTGGTTTGTAATAACCCGTGTGTTTCGATTAATCTTAAGTGGTATGTTACGACGTTAAATGAGATTAATTATGTAAATAATGATCTAAAATACAAAGAAATTTAAATTTTTCTATGTATCTGCCTAAATTGAAACCGACGAACGGTAAACAAATAAGTTACCATCGACGAGGACGAAAACCATTTTGCATTCATCGAGCTATAATTAAAATTGCTTTAAAATTTAATAACGACAGTACAAATTACTGTGAATTTACAATTCTCGGTCCCAACCGAATGACTGCCTCACAAACTTAGATAACTACAACACAACTGCAACTAATTAGAAAATTTCAGAACTTTAATTACATCGACAGTATTTCATACATGTATACAGTTAATCAGAAATTGTAGAAATTAATTACATGAATCCCATATCATATAACAATTGCGAATTGCCGACACCCAAACAAAACGCAGTGTCAATTGCGAAATGAGCAGATATAAAGACACCGAAAAAGACCAAACAAAAGAAAATAATTAAAGGAAGAATTGCTGTCAGAGCCCTAGAGGTTAATTTCAGGCAGGGCAGTCCATTCACGAAGATATCTGACTGTCCGAGGGGCCAGTCGGCACTTCTCACAACCATAGGGTTATCATTTGGTGTAAACAAACCTGAAATATATTCAAAAGACTTGGCAACCAGCCAACAGTAACTCAATCACTAAAATGCCCTTACGAAGTCCACACGGCAATAGGAAAGCCAGCAAGGCCCTTCTGGGCGCCACTACCACACGGCAATAGGAAAAAAAGCCAACAAAACCCTTATGAGTGCAACCACCACAGTAAAGCCAGCACAACACCCTCCAGAAGGCATAGCACAACAGCTCTGGACAACACGGCCATAAGCAAAAGAGCATACGTAGCCAGCCGAGTAGAAGAGACGAGAGAAGAAAGTCTGGCCACGGCACTAGCACGCTCAGCTTCGCTCTTCCTTTTCTTCCCCCAGCCAACTCCTAACCCTCGCCACATAGCCACCTAGATTCAGCCACCGTAAGGCAAAAATCAGGGCAAGCCGACCAGGAGCAAGAAGTCGGCAAGGAGCCAGACCGCAGGCTAGCAAGCCATAGGAGGAAAAGGCTACAACCAATTGGCACACGACCAACCACGAAAGCGACCGCCAAGAGCAAGCCTTCGTTCCTTTCCAAAACAACCCGACAATCAACCGACAAAGGTAGCCCACCATTTAATTTCAATAGTAGCATCAAATTCTTAGAAGTAAACCATGCCTAGACCATAGCCAATGAGCAACTAGCCGAATGTCACATAGCCTCACTAGAACACCATAGAGCCATCACAAAGATTGCTAGCCGACGGTAGAGAAATAAGAGAAGGGAGGGAGCAAGAGTATCGAGGAGGTGAGCAACCATGGTGTAGGGGAGAACATCGCGCACCCGACATCCATGGAAACGGATCGTCACATGGTTGGTATAAGTTGGTGAACGAATGTAAATCGATTAAGTAGATACTAGATGTTTGTAATGTCTTGGTTGCAAAATGCAGGTGTTTGAAGGCCGGGGGAGCTGGAATTGGAAGGGAAAGGGTCCCCATCTGGTTCATAAAAGTGGGTCCGTTTCTTCTTCCTGCTCAGGAGGCAGCGAGGACTGCTGCTTGTGTGGCTCTGAGCTTCCAATGCTTCAATAATTGGACCCTTCCCCTCCAGGTCCATTCACTCACTATGACCATTTAATTTGTACCGGGCATTTCCTTCACGCCCTTCTCGTCCGAAACACATCAATCTACTGAGATATCAACATGCTATCCTACTACTACCACCACCACCACCACCACCACCAGCAGTAGCAAAAAACTAAAGTACCACTAGAGAAGTTATGCAACTAGAGAAGTTTTCACACACTAAACTAGAGAAGTTTTCACACACTAAACTAAAGTACCACCACTACAATGCGATCCGCTCTGATCCCGTGTGCTCTCTCTACCGTTGGGGAACAGAAGAAAGCACACAAGAAGCACCGGTTTTCTCGTATCGATAATGATCCAACCGTTGAGAATTGGGATCCCTGGGTTTCGCAAGTCGACGCAGAGATCAGATCATATGCTCCATTGATTGAAAGCAGTCTTATCTACAGCAGATACGAAGGAAAGGAAAGGAAAGGAAAGGAAACGAAAGGGGGTGTGGTCGAATCTAGGATGGGATATGTGCATCTTGATAGGATAAGTGGTCCACGATAGGAGAGAAGAAGCTAGAGAAAGGCGATATCATGCCCATGGTGGGAGCCTCACCTCACCCCAAGTGAGCTCCTTTAGCTCGCAGAGATGCATTTGTGCATGCGTTCGTGGCTCCCAATTAGTTTAGCTTTTGTTGTTGCTTTGCATGCATTTCGACTAATCCTTGCTACTTTTGCTTGACATTTTCACCGGCGCCGGTCGCCGGTCGGTGCCCCACCGTTGCTGGTGGAGGGTCGACGACGAACTGTCAGCAAAAGAGACGAGGATAAACAAATGGCGGCGAGGATCGTAAGAAGGCAGCAACCGTTCACAAGATTGGGAGGTGTATGATCTCTAAAGACAGGGAAAAAGATAAAAGTGGAGATCCTTTTTTGTGTCTGTGGCCAATTGATCCACGATTGCAAATCAGTGTAAATAGTGATCAGTAGCAGCAGTAGGATATATTAATTATTGGCGCTAACGTTGTTGGCGATTTCGCGGCTACAAATGACAAGATCGTGTGCATGATGTAGTTTTTGTCTAAGAAAAACTGGACCTAAGCGGACACTGGTTGACCTAACTTGCGCACGAACAAGGGATCGATGAGGGGATTTGCAGAGTGGGCAAGCATCTACGATAATTCATCGCGAAAGCAGCAGACGAACTGGTCAGATTTGGCCAGTTGCACGCCATGGTCACAGCTGATACGACTAGTAGTACCAAAGATTCGTTTTTTCAATTAGAAATGCAGTAGATTTCTAACAGTTTACTACTAAGAATAGTCCCTAAGGACAAGGTCAAGTAATGTCTGTGATCACGCTAGCGAATACTAGCTTAGTCGTACAGGAATCTAGTCAAGAAATACCATCTTGCACGAAAGGATGTCACCATTTCCTCCAAACTCCCAAGTCTTGGCCTGCTCATCGACTGGTTTTTTCCCCCGGGTTTCGGTCAACAAAGCGAAGCCAGTAGCAAACGCCAAAAAAAAAAAAAGGTTTCCAATCCATACATACCGAGAAGTTTGGGAGCAACAAACAAAGAACGCATAGCAATTTCCGATGCGTGTGCTTCTCTCCCTTTTTCTGTTTAGCACTCTCCAATCATAAAAAGAATGTTATTTTAAAGTAGGAGCAGTTAAATTTTCTGAACTTTTATTACTAGAGGGAGTGAATCCCACGTAGCCAGCCTTGCCCAATCTTTGTTTTGTAGCAGCAGCCAGGGGCGGAACCAGGTTCAGTTCAAGCCTCGGGCTGAGCCAGTTGATTTTAGGCTATCTTGTGCTTTTATTTCTAAGCTTTCACACCTAAGTCACTATTTTTTATGAGCGTTGATTTACAAATCTCGGGCTTTAGCCCACTTAGCCTGAGATCTGATTCTGCTCCTGGGCGGCAGCAGCAGCAGAAGAAGAAAAAAGCAGAAAAAAAGAAGATTCTACTGATCAAGTGAGTAGCCTGGAGGACTGGGCTATGCTATTTTGCAATGAATCCCCAGTACTCACGTTATTACTATTACTGTCTGCAAAGCCAGAAATTGAACGCGCATCTGCTATAAGCCCACAGCCGCGGCCCCGGTCGTCTCTTCGGCCGCTCAATACGGCCTGCGGTTATTTGGGCTGTCTTTTCTTTTCTTTAGACCTAAGTAGAGCTTTCAACTCCGCATGCATGGAGAAAGAAACTGGTAGGATTACTCCTGGACAGACCCTGCATGCAGCTCACGAGAAGAAGATTCCAGCACAATACTCAAAAGCAGATCAAACATACATAGGGTTATTTATTGAGCTGTTGATGGTCTCTCTTTGTTCTTTCTCCACTCAAAAGCAAGCATCAAATCCAAAAACAGATGATTCACCGAATGCAACTCAACATTAAGCACGCATTGGTCACCGATAAAAATGACATTGTCAAGGCACATTGCTACGCCTGTTAGGTCTGCTCACACTACTCCATGATCCTTACGCTCTGTTTTTTTCAGATTCTAAAAACTGCTTTTCGATTTTTCTACAGTAACTAGCTTTTAAACGGAGTATTTTTTAAAATAGAATCTACTAGTTAATTGTAGTACATACTTTGCTGACTCTATTTATATCGGCAAAAAACGTACATGAATTTCTGTTATTCTGTAATCTCTCGTACAAATAGCCCAAAAAACACAAACCACAGCCAAAAAGAACATACCCTACATATTGAAGCATGATATTCAAAGATATATCCACAAATAACGCTTGCATTGGCACACATTGACCACCTAGGTCTGCTCACACTACTCCATGATCCTTAACATACTGAAACATGATATTCAAAGATCCATGCATATATCCACAAATAACGCTTGCATTGGCACACATTGACCATCCACCGGCTACTACGACAAGCATGCTGTGGATGAAACTACATCTGAACTCGGGTTCAAATAACATTGACCGTGTTGAGTTCACCAACAAGTTAGCCTTGTGATATTTTCAGTGAGAACTGAAAAATGCACGAGAGAAGCGAAAGTGCAAACCGAGAGAATTGAAAGATAGATTGCTACTGCATACTGCCATAGGATAAGAAAATAGTCTATAGGAGCGAACATTTTTGTCAGCAGCTTGAGACAAATTTCATTTACCTATGTGGCAGTCAACTTATTACACGAAATATATACAGACCCGAGCAACTACACTCTTTGATTGCTGCAGACTGGAGATAAGGCTTCACATTGCATATTCTTCTCTTCAATATATACAGATACAAGACAAAAAGAAGAGAGCACAAACTGTCATGGGTTAACCACAACACCTTGAAGTAGACACGGGTGACCGTTCGCAAGCTGTTCTGCCTCAAGGGAGCAGCTCTCGCTTCCTGCATTCTCAGGGAGCGCCTCCTTGTTCTTGCGGGCACGACACCGAAACCACAGGCACGAAAACCCGGCAAAAGCTGACTGGCTGGCAAACTGCACACGATATACTAAGCTTATTTCCCACAATCCACTGCCCACATTAACTGCCAAGGTATCAGCGTTATACCCTTCGAGATCTGATTCTGAGACCATCACAAATGTCTTGTCATCGAAAGCAATAAGGTTGCGAGCAGCAAGGAACACCGGTGGCTTAATGATTGGATTGTCCAGGCAACTGGACCTCCCAGTTTTCTTCACTCTAAGCTGGTAGAATTCCTGGACAGCCTACAAAACATGATATAAGATACAACATCATTAAGCATGGTTGATGGTAAGAAGTCACAAACAAAGCACAAACTAACCACATCTTCAACTTCACCCACTGGTAACTTATTTATCTGATTAATCAAATTGAATCAAGAACTCCAGCATCAATTCATGGTGCACGATAGGACAACTGTAAAGTGTAAAACGGGAAGATATTTACCCTGGTATCCACCAGGCAAAAGATAAAAATACGACGCCTATTTGATATTGCCTGTGTAGGGCATGTACATTCCCCATTATGAATAACTTTTATATCTTATAATATACAATGGGACCTTCCCTGCCATTTTCCATTCAAAAATTTACCGTGCACGGCAAAAGTAGATCCCCAAAGCAATCTTAAGTCCATGAATTCATATTGCAACTAGAGTAGATTTCTGTTGGTCAAACTATAAGGCTTCATAGTCCATTGAAAATATTTTTACTGTGTGTTTTCAGATCTTATATTGAACCCAAAAAACAAGAAAAATGATAAAAACCATGAGAAAGTCTTGCAACAACTTACTTGCCGCTGCGTAGAAGCTAATAACACCCTTGGCCTGCGCAACCGGACATGTTCAAAAGCTTCGGCAGGTGTCATTTGTTTGTATTGCACCTAAAAAACAGTCAATAGTCACTAACTTATTGGGTTATACAGATTATGTAAGTGATAGTATTTAGTATAACCAAATAGTCTGACATACCAAGTAGCAAAGAACAACTGTGGTGCTACGTCCACGTCCAGCTTTGCAGTGAACATAAGTCAATTTCCCACATGAAGCATTTCCTTCAAGAATTGAAACAACATAAATAAATTCATGCACCAAATCGCCATTATTAAAGGAAAGGTAATAGCCAAAAAAAAGACAGGAGACTGTATGAAAGGAATGAACTTATATTTATGTTCTTTTTTCCAATTACACAAAACTGCTGAACACAATAAATTCAATAGGCAAATTGCAGGAGGAGAGGAGAGAGGCACTAAAACAAAAAAGGGCGTACCCAGTGCCGAAACTCCCACATTGTGTGGGGTCTAGGAAGGGATTTTCTAGAGAGGCACAAAACAAAAGTCATTGAAATGTTGCAAGCAAAGTGTACCAACGACTAAGGCATCATATTTAGCCATGCTTCAAGAAGAAACAGCACTAGCATGCTTCGGCAGTAAGCAAATTGATGCAACAATAGCTATGTTATGAGTGAAACATAGCACGTAAACAACATAGTATAAGTATCAAAACTAATAAAATATTGAGATTATTTTAAATAATAAAATGACCATCAAGCACAAGGCATCACATCAGCAATTATGGACTCAGCTCACAGAACAACAATCCCAATCGAATAATAAGCTGCAACCTTCATAATGATTACTTCAGATTACAGGATACGTTTTGAGTAGGTGCTTACTGTGGATGAAGTCAGCAGCCTTGCAAAGGTTCGCAAATGATGGCGCATAAAGGTAATCTCTAGTTGGTAGCACCATGTTTTCAATCCCATGAGCCTAAAACCAAATAGAACATTCAATTACGTGGCAATGGATGCTTCATACAATAGAAAAGGTAATGATAGCGAACAGGATCATGGCTAATCAATTGAACATTCTAACACAACAAGAAACAGAGGTAAGCAACATGAATCCATCTTAGAATGGAAGTTAGAATGGTGCAGCGTTTGTAAATTAAATAAAACGTATGTTTATAAAACATGCACCAAACATACAATTACATGTAAAATAAATCAGAATGGTGGAAATGAGAACAGCACATCAACTCTTCAATACCAAATTTGCAACTTTGCTGCACTAACACTTCTGTTGCCATAACCACGGCACTTGTTTCATTGTTTGACCATGTATAATGACCACACCACTGATATCAGCTCTTCAATCTACCACAACTACCAGCGTAGCACAATACCAATCTACCTAACAAACCCCATTCACTGATCCATCAGCCAAATAAAAAGGACACCTGAAGCATTGCTTAAACCCTGGATCTGATTGGTGCACACCAAGATGGCAAACGATGATGCACTCAATAGTTGTTCCGCAGAAATCGCACTGCTGTCCTAGACACCACTGATCGTTCTAATAAGAACCAGATTAACAGCTGATGTCTGGTTTCAGTATGTACACAATTTGATTTACACCTAGAACATGCCACCAGGCATCAGACTACCCAACAACTAATATGCTAGTGTCGTACATGCAAGAAGGGATTCACAAACAAAAGCTGCAAGAACAACACATAATTCGGTGCACTTGAGTAGCTGAGCAGTCAAATAGTGAATGATTTGCCCATGCGATTACCTCATACAGTGACTTGGGAACAAGCCTCTCGTATGATTCGTTCAGTGTCACCACACCGCAAACTCCGAGCTCCTTCAGCCGCAGAACATCGCTGGGGAACGGAACAGCGCCCAGCAGAACATGCTGAACCAAAAACAATTGCAAACAATTAGAACATAGCAATCTAAAGTTCTATACCAATTGAAACACCAGCTCCGCAGCAAAAGCAGCCCAAATTAAGACATGGCCCCAAAACCTACAATACACTAAACAGATCAAAATCGAGACAAAACCCAGACGCAGCAATAGCTACGAACAACTATGCACGCAAACTGCCGTGCCTAGCAACCACTACAAGCTACATTACAGATCAAACCCCGTAGCCCACACAAGGTGGCACAGCAATCAACAGCTAGAAGGGGAACAAGCTACCAAAACAACCGAAATCGAAAAGGGGGAGAAAATTCCCGACCTCGTCGACCTGATCCCACCAGTGGAAGTGCGCCTCCAAGCGGTTCCTCACGACGTTGTACACCAGCGTCGGGTAGAAGAGGATCCGGGCGCCGACGCCCACCGCCGCGAGCTTCGCGTCGAAAGCCACCCGCATCACCACCCCACCCCCACCCTCCACCACCGACGCCTGCTCCTCCGCCGCGCCGCCATCCCCGCGATGCAGTTGCAGCTCCCCACTGTCTCCTCCCCCCGAATCGCTCGGGAGCTCCTCAATTCGCATCTCCTCACAACTCGCTACGATCCGATCGGAACCACCCCGAAAAAAATCAACAAAAAAACCCCAAACCCCACAAGGAATCAATCAAGGGGAAGAGAGCAACACGAATCGCAGGGGCCGGGGGGGGTGCGCTTGAATCGAATTGGGTTCGCGATTCCGCACCGGAAGAAATCGAAAGCTTCTCTCTCTCACCCTTTCCTCGTGCTCACGCCTCCTCTCCAAAAAGTAGAAACTGCCCAAAGTCCAAGCAGCAACCCGCACATCCTCTTATTAGTTATTGGTCCGGTTTTTTCCATAGTCGGATGGCTTTTTTGGTTCTGACTCGTGAATTTTTTTTCTATATTTTTTTAAGTTGGTGGCTGACGATAAATATATAATAAAATTATTAAATTTGTGATTCTAATCGTAAAATCATATGATTCTACAATCCTATGAACCTATTTCGATTTAAATCACATTTGAAGTAATACCTAGTAGAATCGTAGTTGAATCACGATCCTAATAGTAGAATCATGTATCATCAAATATTATGAAAAACTTAGATGTTTAGTTGTGTTCCATCGCTCAATTCAAATTGTATGGTAAATACTACATAGTTAATAGCTTAGACATTAAGATTTGGAGGTTTGAAATAATAAGAATTAATTTAATTATCTATTTATTTTACATTTTTATGTAAAATAATCAGATTATTGTAATATTGATAACATCGCTCTTCTAGTCGTAGCTCTCAATGAGAATTTAAATCATGATTCTAGTTGTGAATAAGATATATTTATTAATCAAATTAGATGCCAAATAATTAAATAAACACGTATATCACTCTTGGAATACACGATAAATTAGAATAAATGTGTTTTTGGTAGAATCAGGTAAGATTTTAGATTCTACGATTCAATCCTAAATGATATCTTATCATAGTGTTTCTGATCCGATTTAGAATCATGATTTTGACAATCTTATAAGATAGAACGCTTAATTTTAAGGTGTCGCTCGGTTGGACTGAAATAAACTGGTTTATGGCTAAAATTGCATTGTATCTGATTGAAATTACACTGTAGCTGATGGTAACTTATTCGGCGTAACTAATTTTAAAAAATTAAACATAGAAAAAACAGGTTAACCAATCACGGATAATGCAAACGAATACGGGAAAAAAAAGAACTAGCAAAAAAGTTAAAAAGAAGCAAAAAAAGGCAGAAAAAGACAATTTTTATGAATAGTAAAAAATAAGCCAGAAGTCAGAAGCTCAAGCCGAAATGAGCAGAGCCATCTAAGAAGCTATTTGGTAAGAAATCGCTTAGAAAAATCATAAAAAGCCAAAAGAATGTGTCCATTACCTCCTGGATACGCCACTGGCAGGTGAGACTACTTCCTAGCTAGGGATGGCAATCCGGCATGGTAGTACGGTAGTACTTGCCCATACCCGTACCCATGACCCTGATTTACGCCCACGGGCATACCCGTGGAGGATGATGGGTGAAGAACCTCGCACATACTCATCGCCTGTGGGTATGCTCGTTTACCCACGAACTGAGAGTCACCATCTGAGAGTTGAACTAATGATAGGTACATATAAGCAGCAGTTGTTGCTAGAAAATATAATAGCTATAAAAAGTTTATAACAATCAATAGCAATTAAAGATATGCAAAAATTTATAACAATCAATAGCAATTAGAGATATTGCTATGACTGCGTCACCTGTCAATATATATCGTGGGTAAACAGACGGGGCGAGTACGGGTGAAGCTTACCTATACCCGTGCCCATTTATCTGATGGGTAGAGTATTTCCCATATTTCCATATCTGTGAGTAAAAAAAATATCACATATCTAACTGTATTAAAATATTTACTCGCGAATACACGGACACAATTGTGATCCCTATTCCTACCCAGTGAGTTAACAGAGTTCGCAGCGGCATGGGGTTGCGGGACGGGATGAGCGCCAGTTCTGGAGGGATGACGTGGCGGCCGGCTTGGTCTCGGGCTCAGCACGATGGGACGCCACGTGGACCGTAGAGGTGATCGGGGATCGTCGAGACGGTGGTGGCTGAAGCGCTAATCCGGTAAAGCGATTAGTTGTTCCATACTTGCATAAACGACAATCAATTGTTTTATCATATTATCTTGTTCGTTTTATTAGTTAGAAAATTTTCGTTTGATATGTGTAATTTGAAGATTTCGCGATTTCTTTGCCTCTATTTTTCAAATGTTTTTTTTGGAACAGATAGGATTTTTTTGTACGTCTTGTCATCGAAATCCCTCTGAAAAGAATGCCATCCAAATCTCTGTTAGTTGCTTGACTGGTAAGTTTGTATGTGGCTCAAACTTTAAGCTCAGATAACTTTAATCTCTTGTCATCGAAATCCCTCTGAAAAAATGGCACTTTTAATTTGGAAATGGCAAGCATACGAGGATGACAATCTGATAACTTTTTGCCAACAAACTGTTCAGAGGCCAGCACATCACTAGGATTGTAAAAAAGCTCAAGGCTCGAGAGTTGCTCGAGTTTCACTGCTCTAGGCTCGATTTAAGCTCAGCTTGAGCTCCAAACGAGCCGAGCTCAAGCTTAATCCTAAGCGCGCGAGCTTCAATGAGCCGAGCTTAAATAGCTCGTGAGTTTCAATGAGTCCGCCCGCACCCCTAAGTTTTTATATTTGTTTCTATTAAGAGATGCATGCTATTATTGTCGACGATCGAGTCGTTGATCTTACGAATAGTAGAAAAATCCAAGCCTCACAAAGGATGAACATAAGAAATGTGATGATCTTTATTGCTATAATAAGATTACAAACTTGCTCTTGATGAGCGATTACAGAGAAAATGCTCTTGCGGAATGATCTTATTGTTGTTGTTCTCCTTTCTCTCTGTTCCTTTGTTTTTTCACTTATCGTTGTCTCCCCCTGAATAAGGCTTAAATAGCAACGAAAAAGTGTCAGTTGTTTCCTTCTTCTCAGCCATTGTTGCTCTTTTCCACCAAATTTTCTCGATCACTACTATATCCAAGTACAAATCTACAAAGATATCTTAATTCATCTACGAGTTGCCCAGATCTGAATTGGGATCGAAGAGACTTAGAGCTTTGGAAGATGTAAGATTGATCCACATTCGAGTTATGATTCCTTGGAGATCGACAAAAGTCAAAGGCTTACTAGTGGTGAAGAGGGCGAGATACCCATATTTTGGGCATACATGCAATTCAAGTTTAGGCTTTCGGTGAATTCTTTCTTGTCGGAAGTGCTTGAGTACTATAGGATTGAATTGGTGAACCTAGCACCTAATTCGATTGCCACACTTAGCATATTCGTATACTTATGCGAGGCGTGCCTAGGAATTTTGGTGAACCTGGATCTCTTTAGGTACCACTACCCGATGATTGGAAGGTCTAGAAAGCGGGAGCGACGCACGGGAGTTGCTCGCTGCATCTCCATGATGGGAGGGCTAGAGAGTACATTCCTATGTATTCAAAGTCCTCTTGGTCATCATGAAAGAAGCTCTCATTCTACATGATAGTCATCAAAGAAGACAGTCTAATGTTCGAGGGGAGGATCACCATAGAAAGCCCATAGTAGAAGGCCTCTCCTAAGAAGGAGGGAATGCTACAACTATTGGTCGAGGCCATAGAGTACCTCAAAACATGGGATTGACTTTGTGGTATGTGATGCGAGATTTCACCATGGGCCAAATTAGTCCTCTGAAGTCATGTGATCATATCATGTTATGGTATGAGAGCACAAAAGATTCAACCAGGGACTCCTCGGAAGGTAAGCATCCAGGATTCCAATCAGTTGAACTTTTGTGTAATAATGTCTTTTCTAATGCATGGCCATTCCTTTGATTTTGTAGCCTTGTCCCCTGAGAGAGTCAAGGAAATCTATGAAGGAGAACCCAAACAGAATGGAGTGCCCTTGATCCTGGCAGCTACCTCTACAGAGGAAAGGATCAAAAGGCTTAAGGTAATTAGTGATACCTTTACTCAATAATAACCGTGTTCTCGTGCTTTTGCATATGCAGATGATTGAAGTGGATGGTACTCAACACAAGGAAGCTATAAGGTTCATAAAAGAAGACTGTGCATGCTCCCAAGAAATGTTGACTTGTGAAGAAGTCGTACGGGGCAGTTGGATCTTCTCGTGCTCTTTCCATTGCTCATCAATAGTAGTTAAGTTCCTTGTTCTTTAGATAAAGATATAATAGTGTGTGATGCTTGTCAAAAAGCAAAAATACACCAATTACCCTATAGTTCTTATTTGTGTGTGTCCACTTTTCCATTAGAACTTACACATTTAGATGTGTGGGGTCCTGTTGTTACTTCTATAGGAGGTTATAAGTACTATGTGAGTTTTCTTAATGATTATAGTAAATTTACATGGATTTATCGTTTGAAGAGCAAGTCTGATGTAGAAAAAGTCTTTATCAATTTCCAAAAACATGTTGAGTGTCTTCTCAATCATAAGACTCTCGTTGTCCAATTTGATTGGGGGTAGGGAATATCAAAAGTTACACAAAATTTTCACAAACCTTGTATTTATCTTAGTGTTTCTTGTCCTCACATGCATCAGCAAAACGGGGTAGCCGAGAGAAAGCATCGCTATATTGTCGAAACTAGTTTAGCTTTGTTAGCTCAACATCCATGCTTGTTAGTTTTTGGGATGAGGCATTCCTTACAGCCACTCATCTCATTAATCGATTACCTAGAAAAGTGATTGGCAATTCTCCTCCTTTGACACGTCTTTTTAACACCACTATAGATTACTATATGCTTAAGTGTTGGATGTGCATGTTGGCCCAATGTTCGTCCTTATAATGTTCATAGGGTATAGTAATATGCATAAGGGATATAAGTATGTTCTTCGCTCCACAGGACGCATCTATATATCTAGGGATGTTATTTTTTATGAGACATTATTTCCTTTTACCAATCAAATGTCTATTGTTTCATCCCCCTCCTCTGGTCATGATTGTAAGGCACTTCTTCTTCCTTTCCTTGTTGCGTCCACACCATCTTCTGTTGAGCAAGTTATCGTTAATGATCAATATGTTGATTATGACTTACCTAACCCTGCAACTAATTCTTTGGATCAAGTGTTTGTTGATACAGGAGATAGCTTGTCTTCTTCTCAGTCTGTGCAAGATGGGAGGCAGTCACCACAGCAGCAAGATTAGCCGCAACAGCAGCAGGATCGTGTTGTTATATTGTCTGGACGAGTAGTTAAACCGAAGGTTTTTACAAATGGTACCATTCGGTATCCACTCACTGGACAAAAGGTATTTCTTGCTGAACCATGGTCTCATGTTGAAGCTCTTGCGCATCCTCAATGGAAGGAGGCAATGGATAATGAGTATAGCACGTTGATAAGGAACAAAATATAGAACCTTGTACCAGCTAGGAAGGGACAAAATGTCATCAAATGCAAATGGGTGTTAAACTTCCAGATGGAAGTATTGACAGATACAAGGTAAGACTAGTAGCCAAAGGTTTTGCACAATGGCATGGTTTAGATTATGATGATACTTTTAAGCTAGTTGTGAAGCCTACTACCATCGTCTAATTTTGTCTCTAGCTGCTTCAAAGGGTTGGCATCGCCATCAAATTGACGTTCAAAATACTTTCTTACATGGTATGGTATACTTCAAGAAGAAGTTTACATGGTTCAAACTCCTGGATATGTAGATCATTAGTTTTCTAGACGTGTGTAAATTAGAGAAGACATTGTATGGGCTAAAACAAGCACCAAGAGCATGGTCTTCAAGATTGAGCACGAGACTGCAAGGAATAGGTTTTGCATCCTCAAAGGCAGACGCATCGCTATTTATTCTCAATAATCTAGGAATTGTTATGTATATGTTGATATATGTGGATGATATCATAATTGCTAGTTCGTCTATAGGAGCAGTCGACAATCTTATTAAGAAATTGTCTTCAGATTTTGTAATTAAAGATCTTAGTGGCCTAAGATATTTTCTTGGTGTGGAAGCTACGCATGATAAGAACAGTTTACTGTTGACTCAGAAGAAGTATATGCATGATTTGTTACAGAGAACAAATATGCATAGCTGCAAGCCCGTTGCAACTCCGATGGTTTTGTCTAAAATATTGTCAAAGGAAAGAGGAGTACCATTGAGAGAGAAAGATATTTTTCCTATATCAGAGTACAGTAGGTGCCTTGCAGTACTTAACTCTCACCCAGCCTAATATTTCTTATGCAGTCAATAAGGTGCAGTCAATAAGGTGTGCCAGTTTCTTCAAACACCTACTGATTTGCATTGGGTTGCCATTAAGAGGATCCATCAGTTTGTGAAAGGAACAAGTGACATGGGTTTGTATATACAGAAATCATCATCACAGTTGTTGAGTGCCGGTTTTTATTCAAACCGTACGTGATATACAATATCGCGACGGTGTTTCTATATATCCGTCGTGATATGAATTTTATTTGCTCTTTTTGGCTAGCCTCAGGATATGCTAGTCATGCCCTCCAAAGCAAGCAAGCGATTACGGATAAATGACGATAAGCACAAATCGTTACATATATAGAATAAAAATCATTACACGATCTTACAAATGAATGTGACAGACGGCCAAAACATCACATACATATATAGAATATGAAAATCGTTACGCAGATCTTACAAATGAATTTTGTTTGATTAAGCACAAATGAATACAATGTTTCAACATCTAATTATCACCATTGCCGGGGTGGAACTCTCCACCTTATTTATGACATCTGCTACTAAGAATTCACAGAGGGTTCCACGAATTTCGATGAGTTGTCAAGATCATATGCACTTTTGTCGAAATCCACCAGTTGTCGCTAGGAGCAATGTTAAGTCATTAATTAGCATGTGTTACATATATATAATTAGAAAATAATTATTATTATACGGACCCGTACCTACGGATCATTGATCTTAGTATCCATGATTTCCTTCATGTGGCGGCAAACGTAGAATCCACATATGTTGCCTTGTAGCTGCTGGTGGCACTGCAAAAATAGAGGGAGCGGCGTCGGAGAGGGAGCGGAGTCGGAGAGAGAGCGGCGTCGGGAAGCGGCGTCCGGGAGAGGGCGGCGTCGGGAGGGCGGCGGGGAGAGGAGCGACGTCGCAGGGAGCAAAACACAGCTAGCGGGGCGTTGGAAAGTGCGTGAGCGGACTAGAACTAGCTAGTCGCTCGGTATTTAAAGAGGAACTATCACAAAGCGGTTATATAAATGGAACCGTCAGGATATCAATTTCACGAGCGGTTCGTAAATGGAACCGTCTGTGATAATCAAATATCACATTCAGCTAATTGGTGTATACTCTATATTTGGAAAAAATTTTGTTTTTTGCCTAGCATTAAGAATTTTTTTTGTTACATGCCCTTTGAAAACAAGCAAATACAGACGGAAAACAAGCAAATACAGATGGAAACACAACAACACATTCAGATCTATTACAGGATAACAAGCTAACGAATCCTTCATGACACGACGGTGAGGCTAAACAAGACACACTTACGACACTTACGGTAAGAGTGTGTTGTCCAGTACCGCGTGCGTCACGACGACAGGCGCTAGCTCACAGCGAAGGAGATGCATGCGGAAAGCTAGCTAGTGGATGAACTCACCCGTGACTAGTACCGGTGGAAATGTAGATGTGGAGTTATTAATAAGGGCCGAGCAGTGGAAGGAACTGGTGTCTGTCATTCGATGTGGAGAGAATGGACGGGTGAGATCGAAATCCAGGGTATACACCAATTATCGGTTATCGATCGATTACCACATACGGTTATTAACATAACCGTCTGTGTTGTCTCGCTTATCACAGACGGTTCGTTGTAAGAACCGTCTGTGAAATTTCACAGACGATTCTTAAAACGAACCGTCTGTGTTGTCTAGATTTCACAGACGGTTTCTATTATAAACCGTCTGTGATAGTTTAAGCACAGACGGTTCCGTATGAACCGTCTGTGATGTAGCCGTCCAGTTTAGCCTCTTTTGTAGTAGTGGGCACTTCTTCTTCCTTTCCTTGTTGCGTCCACACCATCTTCTGTTGAGCAAGTTATAGTTAATGATCAATATGTTGATTATGACTTACCTGACCCTGCAACTAATTCTTTGGATCAAGTGTTTGTTGATACAAGCTATCTTTGAGATAGCTTGTCTTCTTCTCAGTCTGTGCAAGATGGGAGGCAGTCACCACAGCAGCAAGATTAGCCGCAACAGCAGCAGGATCGTGTTGTTATATTGTCTGGACGAGTAGTTAAACCGAAGGTTTTTACAAATGGTACCATTCGGTATCCACTCACTGGACAAAAGGTATTTCTTGCTGAACCATGGTCTCATGTTGAAGCTCTTGCGCATCCTCAATGGAAGGAGGCAATGGATAATGAGTATAGCACGTTGATAAGGAACAAAACATAGAACCTTGTACCAGCTAGGAAGGGACAAAATGTCATCAAATGCAAATGGGTGTTAAACTTCCAGATGGAAGTATTGACAGATACAAGGTAAGACTAGTAGCCAAAGGTTTTGCACAATGGTATGGTTTAGATTATGATGATACTTTTAAGCTACTTGTGAAGCCTACTACCATCGTCTAATTTTGTCTCTAGCTGCTTCAAGGGGTTGGCATCGGCTTCAAATTGACGTCCAAAATACTTTCTTACATGGTATACTTCAAGAAGAAGTTTACATGGTTCAAACTCCTGGATATGTAGATCATTAGTTTTCTAGACATGTGTGCAAATTAGAGAAGGCATTGTATGGGCTAAAACAAGCACCAAGAGCATGGTTTTCAAGATTGAGCACGAGACTGCAAGGAATAGGTTTTGCATCCTCAAAGGCAGATGCATCGCTATTTATTCTCAATAAGCTAGGAATTGTTATGTATATGTTGATATATGTGGATGATATCATAATTGCTAGTTCGTCTATAGGAGCAGTCGACAATCTTATTAAGAAATTGTCTTCAGATTTTGTAATTAAAGATCTTAGTGGCCTAAGATATTTTCTTGGTGTGGAAGCTACGCATGATAAGAACAGTTTACTGTTGACTCAGAAGAAGTATATGCATGATTTGTTACAGAGAACAAACATGCATAGCTGCAAGCCCGTTGCAACTCCGATGGTTTTGTCTAAAATATTGTCAAAGGAAAGAGGAGTACCATTGAGAGAAAGATATTTTCCTATATCGAAGTACAGTAGGTGCCTTGTAGTACTTAACTCTCACCCAGCCTAATATTTCTTATGCAGTCGATAAGGTGCAGTCAATAAGGTGTGCCAGTTTCTTCAAACACCTACTGATTTGCATTGGGTTGCCATTAAGAGGATCCATCAGTTTGTGAAAGGAACAAGTGACATGGGTTTATATATACAGAAATCATCATCACAGTTGTTGAGTGCATTTCCAGATGCAGATTGGGCAGGATACATGGATGACAGGCGCTCTACTGGCTTTGCAATTTATTTTGGACCAAATCTTGTGTCTTGGAGCTCTAGAAAGTAGGCAACAGTTTTGAGGTTAAGGACAGAGGCTGAGTATAAAGCTTTAGTTAATGCTACATCCGAGTTGATTTGGTTACAGCCACTTTTGCAGGAGTTGGGAGTGTTTCAAGCTAGAGCACCAGTTCTTTGGTATGATAATGTTGGTGCCACATACTTGACGGTGAATCCAATTTTTCGTGCACACACAAAACAAATAGGAGTGGATTTTCATTTTATCAGAGAACCTGTGGCATGCAAAGCTTTGGAAGTTTAGTTTGTTCCATCGAGAGATCATGTTGCTGATGTTTTTACTAAAGCACTTTCTAAGTCTGCATTCAGAAAACTTCAAGGCAATCTCAACCTTATTAGAAGCTGTGATTGAGGGGGAGTATTAAAGAAACAGAAGTCCAGCGCATGTACTAGCCCTGCCATGATCGAGCTGTACACGAGCTCTGTTAGCTATCCGGCACGGCAACGGTCAGTTCATTCCTTCTGTTGTAAACTGATTTGTATTCTGTTCACTTGACACACAAGTTGTAAACTCCATTAAAATTCTGAGTATAAATATACATCAAAACCGAGGGATTTCTTGTGGCAAATACCTAGTTCTTTTACAATTTGGACCACTCATCCAAACCAAGGATTCGAATCATTCGACCATATAAAAAGAGCAGTACCAGGATCAGATTCCACACTAGCTGAAGCTAAGGCTGAATGCTGCTGTAAAGGGGACTGAACTTCATGCAGACTGAATACAATGCTGCAGCAATTCAGTTGCAGAAGAAGATAACAGTAGCTAGTAGCAGTCACTTGAGGCAAACCAAATGCCTAATCAACAGCCTAGCTATAGAGATGGATCGGAAGGATGGATCAATGATCTCTTGGCCCAAAAATACCAGCATGACATAACATGGCATGATCACATGAACATACACTCCCATTCATCACCAACATGAATGTTTACAGGTGGTTCCATCTTGATAACTAGTATCACAAATATATCGATGGCCCTACTTTTTGGGTTATAGCTGATAGCTTTTGGCTGCTGTTGATGACTTTTATCTGTGTTTTTCGAGATGATGGCGGACGATAGAAACGCCGACGCAGACGGTGCATATGGTTTTAGGGTCAGAAAACCGTTTGGAAAATCTTCTTCAAAAATCATCCCACCTATTTCAATTTTTAGGGAAACCAAAAGGCAAAAGCTAAAAGGCCCAAAAGAAAAGGTCATCGTATCTATCTATGATCATCAACTACTTACTCAAAAGGAGGACGAAGCAACGCAGGAGATCACCGACGATGGCGAGGCGAGCGAGCGGGCTACTTGCCGTGCCTGACGCCGCGCGGCCCCGCGGATATCTTTATCAACTCGATTCTCTGCAGCCTGATCTGCTCCCTGAACCTGGCGATGAACTCCTCCGCCTTCTTGTCCACCTCGTTCTCGTCCACCTCCGGCGTCGACTCCCTTGGCGAGTTTGTCCTCGTCGAGTACCCGCCGACGTCGTCGTCGTCGCTGCTCTCGGTCTCATCTGAGGAGACTGTCACTTGGCCCAGGATAGGATCACTGCTCCCTCTCTCGTACTGGAACCTGGGAATGGATTGGTAAGCTCTGTAGCCATACGGCTCCTCTGATCCATGCAAAACCAGTGCATCACCTGCATCATCGGGTAGTTCTTGGCTTTGGACTGGTTCCCTTGGCCTGATTGTTCTCACTGACTTAGCAACTGAAGAGGAGGAGGAGGAGCAATCAAAGGAGCTTCTCGGCTTCGCCGATGAGGAGTTGATGCTGCTGTAAGCAGAGTTGTTGAAGCTGTGGGAGCTCTGCAAGAAGTGGTCTCCTCGCCGTCCTCGGCCTCTCATGCTGTGATCCTGCAGCTCCTCCTTGAAGCTCTTCGCCGCCGTCCGGCGCTCAGACGCCGGGTGGTAAACGTGGACGAGGAACGGAGGCGGCGGCTGAGGCGGCGCCGGAGGTGGGGAGGAAATGGAGGACTTGTATGGGGTCCTCCGCTTGGCGTACTCCTCGCTGGCCTTGGCCAGTGTCTCCTTGGATAAGGACGACGCCGGGGAGAGCCTCCTCGGCGACAGCGAGGGGCTCGGCGACGCGGGCCGGCTCGTGTCTAGCCTGCCGGATCGTAACTGCCACGGGATCGGCGAAGGGAGCACGGTGTCGTGGGCGCCGGCCGAGCCCTGAGAGCTTCTACGTGTCCGCGCGCGCGGTTCGGCGCCATTGGTGTATCCCGCGTTGGAGTCGACCAGCGCGGGCTGCGGCTTCATGGTCCGGACGGGCTGCGACAGCGGCGCCTGCTGGGCGTCCGCGGCGCCTCCGCCGGTGGCCACCACGACCACATGCTCGTCGGGGTGGTACAGCGCTCTCCAAGACCGCACCTTGCCGTCCTCGGCGCCGAGGCCTGGGCTGTCCGGCATCCCATCGTCGCCGCCATCGTCGAACACAAGCGAGTCCTGGAGCATCTGCGAGACGTACCTCGCGTCGGGCTTGACCGCCGGCGCGGCATCCTTGTCGTCGGTCCGGCGGTCACCGTCGTTCCTGCTGCTGAAGAGGCCGTACGAGACGGCGATCCCGACGAAGAGGAGGTGGAGCAGCTCCCATGCCTTGGAGAGGAGCGCCTGCCCCCCGGCGAGCCCCTCCGGCGCCTGCGGCGAGGGGAAGAGCGGGAGCAGCAGGACGCAGAGCGCGAACACGGCCGCCCTGAACGGGAAGCTCTGCAGCACCGAGGCCTGCACCACTGCCATTGGAGACCAAGAAAAAGAAAGGTGAGAGGCAATGAGGATGCTCTTTTTAAGCTTTTTCTCTCTGCCTCTCGCGCGCCAAATAAAGTTGAGCTCGTACGTGGTGGATGGATCAATTCCTTTCGCTTGCTTTTTCGCCACTGGCCTAGCCAAGACTAGCTTGGAGATCGATCGACGGAGATGCTATCTTCTTCTTCTTTTCTTTTTTTTTCTTGGCAGTTTTAGATGGTGAGAGATTGGTATTACTTAGCGAGGAAGGGAGGAATTTGGAGTGGGAAAAGCAAGATAATACGAGTAGGACGAGATGGACAAGTGCACGCATGCGTATGATACAGATACAGTCTCGAGAACGAGATGTTTAAGCTGTTGCTGTTGTCTGTAAAATACAGCATCGGCACTGCCTGTCTTTCCTTTCTGTTCGTAGTTGTTACGCGAATGTGCTATCTAGCTTATAGATGGTAATCTAGCGAGCGATCTCAGTGCTGCCTTCCTACTGACGCGTCACTGTCGGTGTGCTTACATAGCTATCCGAAGATAGCTTAGGCCTGACAGGATGAGAGAGCGAGTATATAGCAAAGTTAAATGAAGTTCCTTCTGAAAATTTCAGGTTAAATTGTACAGAAAGACGTACAATTCCTGGCTGGTTTGACAGACGTACAACACACAAGTACACAACACATCATGGGAGCTACCGAAACTGTTATATTGTGTGTATTGATATGAGACCAAAGAGCCATATATATAGGAAAGTACAAGAGATATGCCATATAGAGATAAAGCATATATGGAATAGAATACAAACCCTATCTCCTAATACAACTCTATCTCTATCTCCTTAACACCCGCTCAAATGCAACGCGTATGCAATAGCATTGCATTTGAAAAAGAGGTTAACATTAAAACAAGAAAAATCCGAAATCCGAGTCTTGATGATTTCGTGCGTTGCGTCGATCTTGGAATAAACCGTCAAATCAAGTCAAGAGGAATAGATAGAAGCATGACGCGCAGATCGAAGCTCCAGAGACGGCGGCGGCGGCGAGTGCACAAGAAGCGCAACGGAGGCGCAGTGCAGAAGAAGCGCGGCGGCATTATAAGCTCGTCAAAGAATAGAGCGGCGGCTGCTGCCATGCAAAATAAAAATCCTACACTTCTATAACTGACAATAAATTTGTGGACTCGCACGGCTTGGACGAACTAGAGATTAGAGACTACGGATTTTGGATGGACGCAACGGAAGACTCAAAGAAAGATAATTAAAGACCGACTCATCAAACGAGCGGCAGAGCGGCGGTGGAGTCGGCGGGGTCGATAACGGCCGACCTCGAGACAGCAGTCAGCAGAGCGAGCTGTGAGGCGGCGCAATGCACAAGAAGCGCAGGGGCGCGGTGCGAGGAGGCCGGATCGGCGGCGAAGAGGCGCCTCGGCCGTGAGCCGGGAGGGCGGCAGAGCACGGTGGAGCCATGCGGAAGCGCAGCAGCCGCGCAGAGACGATAAGGAGGCCGAGGCGGCCGTGGAGTCGGCGGGGCGGCAACGGCCGACCTTAGACGCAGGTCGGCGGAGGACAGTGGAGTCGGCGAGGTCGGCAACGGCCGACCTCAAACGACGGAGTTGGCGAGCGGCGATGGGTCGAGCGAGATCGTGACGACCGACCGCATGGAAGCCGATCGAGCGAGGACGGCGGTTCTGCTCGCTCGGCGGAGGCCACAGGTGGTGAGGCCGAGCGGTGACGGCGTGGGCGTTCGCGGCGGAGGAGCGCGACCTCGCGGTGGTCGTCGAGGTGCCTCAAGTCGTCGTACTCAGAGGAGGAGGAGGCCACCGCGGCAGTCGTGGAGGGTCCAGTAGGACTCCGTGAGGCTGGTGAGGAAGAAGTCGCCCCGGCGGGCGAGCGGTGAGAGGACGCGACGCGCGCTCCTCAGATCCATGAGAGGACGCGACGCCCGGTTGAGGCCGTCGAAGACGGGGCAGTCCTTGCCGACGTTGAAGCGTTTTGTCGTTCGGTTCTTCCATTCGTATGGCGATAGTGGAAAAGTGAAGTCTCCGTCCATCCATATCCGAGATGATGAAGCGCTCAACGATGATGAATCAACAGTGCTGTGATGATAAGTTGAGTCAAGGACGTTGAGAAGATGTGTTGCTGTCCAAACTCAAGTAAGGTGAAAAAAAATTGGAACGTTGAGGAGATGTGTCATTGCTCTGTGTCAAGTATGAGTTTAGTAAGTCGTAGTTGAGTTCGACTGCCTCAATGTTTTAGAATCTTTGCATCTGGATGGACCCGTACCAGTTGAGTTGAGTTCCTACATGTGGCTTGCATGTAGAACGCTTCATGTGGAGACGTGGCTGATAGTTCATAATACATTGAGATTAAAACTAGAGTATGTCAAGTCAAGATTAAGGGAGAGATTGTTAGAAATAAGCTTGACTTAGAGTTCAAGACGAAGTAGAGTCCGTCTCCATGTGTAACTCAAGTTAAAGTTATGTCCAACTTGAAGTCCGAATACGTATGCTAGTAGAAGAGTATTAGCATATATATTGAGGAGGCTTGTAGCCAGTTTTGTAAAGAAGAAGAGAAGAAAGAAGGAAAAAGGGGAGCAAACAAGAGAATAGAGAAATTCAGAAATTTCTTTCGTATTCTCTCAATTTATTTGTGATGTGTGTGTTTTCTCCTGGAATAAAGTTGTAATATTATCCAATAGCAAAAAGAGTCATACATAAATTATATTGCAATCACATTTAATGAGCAGCATATAACACTAAATAGAATCAATAACTACAATCCACATGTGAACATATTTAAAAAAGTGAAATCGAAGAAATTATCAATGTCGTTGGCATGAGTTCTTTGCGATTTTATTTGGAAAAAATAGAGATTATATATAGTTAGACCACTGTTGCCTGAGCTTAAAGATGCATATGCATCAATGTTCCTAAGGACAAAGTACGGGGTTTCCAGGGCGGCTACTTATAGGCCAATTATCATTTGTATTGTTCTAACTTTTTGCAGATTATTTCTATGTTGGATGATAAGATAAATAACTCAGATTAGCACTAATATGAAATTATGTAAGCAACTCTGTGAGCAGAACCTAAGTGTCAAATTTCTTTAGGTTAAAAAGAGCTTACTTGAATATTTACCTAGAACACACCATGTCACGATTCCTTTGACTCTCCTGGTCATTGTTCTTTGAGCCGGCGCACCCTTGGCTTGCCGCCCGTTCTTCTCCTAGCCTACGCCGTGCCTTTGGCCTGCAGCCCCTCCCTCGCGCCACTTGTCGCGTTCTAGGCTGGCATGCACCTCTCTCACCGGCTCATCGCTCCGCTCGTCGCTCTACTTGGCGCTCGCTTGACTCGATTGGTACAGCCCTAGTCCGTGCTTCTACTTGGGCCAACTAGGTCAAACTTAACAAAGGGACAGACATGTCCATAGCATGAAAACAAACCCACGAATGAAGAAAATTGTGGCATCATATTCGTCTTCTACCTTAGCTCGGCATGAGGCACGACAGTCTCCTCCCCTCGCCGGTGGGTATTGCCGTATTGGGTCTAGGAGGCCAGAGGGGAGGGTAAGGGTTCCGATCGGAGGGAGAGTACCTCACCACATGAGGATGGTCCATCCCTTACGAGATCAATTTTACACTCGGTAAAGCTGATCTTATACATATCCAAACTATGGAACAAGAGCATTTTAACACAGCTAACAATGTGACTGAAGATAAGTTCGTACAATCGAGCGATACATTTTCAATATGATCACCACTCGTCATGCAAGCATGCATATTATAGTACTACACAAAACACAATAACACAAAAGCAAAAGCCAACTAGTGCGGCATAAACATTGGCGATCAGATCAGTTTGATTAATTTTAGGCATCGGAAGTTTGGAACAGTAGATAGGCCAGAGGACAGCAGGGTCTAGAGAGGGATGGGAGAGAAGGGAATGTGCGCGGATAAAAACGAACGATTCCTCCCCTTTTGGGTGGCGTACGCTCTGGCTAGCTTGCTTTTTCTCGGATGGCTTTTTTACTGTGATCTATAGCTTAATTTTTTAAATTCTGATTATTTATAAGAGATAGTATGCAGAAAAAATAGTCGTATATGATTTTAGCTGGTACAGCTAAGCTTAGTATACTTTTTTACTATAATCTTCCTATTAATCCTACCTTAAAAAACACTATTTAAAAACTAGTTACTGTAGTTTGTACAAGCCAAAACCGGCTGCAAGTCGTTTCGACTGCGCCCTCAAGTTTAGGCGGGATCGTCATCTCGTGTGTCATGCATGCATGTGGGATGGCGAGAATGCTCCTATCATTTAGAGAGAAAATCCACCATGATCTCATTGAGACAAGACTGACGGTTCACTCTAAACAAAGACATGCATGTGGGATGGCGAGGATGCTT
Organism: Bonia amplexicaulis; assembly: GCA_036346245.1. Lineage (NCBI taxonomy): Eukaryota > Viridiplantae > Streptophyta > Magnoliopsida > Poales > Poaceae > Bonia > Bonia amplexicaulis. The sequence continues at coordinate 2,308,309 of CM070764.1, forward strand.
CTAAAATCCACCATGATCTCATTGAGACAAGACTGACGGTTCACTCTAAACAGTTTTAGTTTTTTGTTTTTTATTTTTGACTTATTTAAATTAGAAATCATTTAGATCGTGTTAGTTTCTAATTTTGACTTTTTAGTATTTTTTATTCTCTTATTCTCTTGTTTCTTTGTATTGTCCGTAACGATATAACGGTTTTTTTTCAAATTTTTCTTATTTTCCCTTATTTTTTTCTTAGAAAAATCTAACAACTGATACAGTTCAATTTTAGCTAAAAACTATAGCCAAAAGCTTAAGCCAAAATTAGTTGGAACAGATCCTAAGAATGAGATACTCTACTTCTTTTTGTTATTAGGCAGCTTTGGCTAGAGCATCCTCTACGCCTTTCTAATGGTTGAATTCAATTATGCTAGCACGTTGCACGCCAACTTTGATCACGCCATTAGTCCAATTCTGTGTGAATATTGCTACAAGAGAATCAAAATCGTACTACTACTAGTTTCACTAAGGTGGTGTTCAGTTCGGCTTATTTTTGGTGGCTTATGGTCGAAAACAACATGGTGGTGAAAAAACACCAGAATGACAGAGGCTTATTTAACATAATTAAATTTAAAAAAATTGAAAATATAAAAAATTTGTTAGCCCATCACAGACAACGCAAACGAATACGGGAAAAAAAAGAACCGGCAAAAAAGCTCAAAAAAAACCAAAAATTCAGAAAAAGACGAAATTATGAATAGTGCAAAAATAAGCTGAGCGTGTTCAAGCCATATTGAGCGGGGCCTACACTTGTCACTGATAAGTACCACTCTCCTAGTAACGAGATGGGTTGGATTTTATCTGCAGAGTGTCAATGCTGAAAAACATATTCTACTAGCCAAGAGCCCTAGACATGCATATATGGACGAAAGTTTCTAGTACATGTGTGTTTTAAGCTAGAATTTTAACTAGTACATGTGTTTTTTAAGCTAGAATTTTAAGAGGTATGCTATTTTCTACTGCGACCGATATTTTATAGCTACAGTTAATAAATTTAATAAATAATATCAGTTGATAGAAACAAAAGTCAAAAATCAACTAAAAAACTGTGAAGAGCGGGACCTGAGTTGGTTATGGTATGTGAATCAGATGTGCCAAGTTGTACGTTAGTCAGAGAATCCTTGCCAAAAGTGTAACTTTTGACACATTTTGAATTCGAATTTGCAAGAATAGTTGTAGCTACGCTACAATTGCAAAAATGTCACTTTTGTTGCACAGTGATTGAGCGGTAACATCATGGAGGTGACATCTGGCCGAAGGAGCCCCATAGCCGTACGGCAAGCACATGCCACTAGGCCATCATGCGGCCAAGCCGCTGCCGCCTGGCCACCGTGTGACCAAGGCGGTGTCGCACTGCTAAGGGGCGGCTACCCCTCCCCGACAATGCACTGCTTCGACCACGACGTTTCGACCAAGGCACTTCGACCACGACGCTTCCACCATAGTGCTTTGACCACGGCACTTCGATCACGTCGTTTCGATCATGGGGGTACGACCACGACGCTTCCACCACAGTGCTTTGACCACGGCACTTCGATCACGACGTTTCGATCATGGGGGTACGACCACGACGCTGAAATTTCACTGTAGCTGAAGGTGGCTTATTTAGCGTAATTAAATTTTAAAAAATCTAAAAATAGAAAAATATGCTAGCTCATTACGGACAACGCAAACGAATACGGAAAAAAGAACCGACAAAAAAGCTAAAAAAGCCAAAAATTCAAAAAAAAGATGAAAATTTATGAATAATAAAAAATAAATTAAAAATTAGAAGTTGAAGCTAAAACGAGCGAGGCTAATCAGATGTTTGTCCTTGGGGTTCTTGTTCTAGGTTAGATCGGTAAATGCAGCACAAGCCCCAAGTAGACTTTTCAGATTACTTCTTGCTGCCGTCACGACTTGAACAGGAATAGGAAATGGCTAGAGGTGGTTTCAGTAGGAGACGCGAGCAAACAAAATGGGGGCGCGAGAGCCATGAATTTAATGTGAAGAATCTTTACCATAAAAAACACGGACGTATAAATATGGAATTCACTATATAAGAAAATATTTAGAATAGAGTATTTGCTTTTTCTATAGACTATTAGGGTACAGCGAGGGAACGAGCCTCATACAGAGAGGAAACCGAATCATAGTCGATTCCTACAGTTGACACTACATCTGATACAGTCTATGTATAACCATGGTATCCATCATATCACATCTAGTATGATACGGTGTTCTACATGAATTAGATATGAATTCTGATCATACTTCAACAGATTTGATGGGGGTGATCAATATGGCTTATGGCTTAAAGCTTAAGCTTTTTTTGCACTATTTATAATTTCGTCTTTTCGAATTTTGACTTTTTGAGCTTTTTGTCGGTTCTTTTTTTTCCGTATTCGTTTGCGTTGTCTGTGATGGGCTAACATATTTTTATATTTTTAATTTTTAAATTTAATTATGTTAAATAAGCCTCTCTCAATTCTGATGTTTTTTTAAAATTCTGATGTTTTCAAATAAGCTTTCAGCTTTCAGCCAAACCGATCACCACCGAAGTATTCTAAATGGGAAGCGCTTGTACTACTACTGTACTGTACCACCACAGACAAATGGAAATATGTAGTAAAATTAGAAGCAACATAGCTGTGGCAATCCAGGACGCTGTGCAGCTTCCTACGTACGAGCGCGTCACAGTCAGTCCATTTTTGCCGTGGAAGGCAGGCACTCTCTGGAGTCAGAGCTCTTCTGATCTGAACCCAATCCGAGGCGATGCGTAGCCATCACTGCGTGCTGAGTCATTTCAACATAGAAACCAAACCACTGCGTACCTCGTCCGGGTAAATAGCTGATCGTGCTGCGTCGGCCGTCTGCATCTCTAGCCGTTCAAGTCCGCCCGTGTGCATAACTCAGCACGTCTGCTTCTTCATCGTATTTTTTAAGTTTTTTTTATCGAATAGCATTTTTAAAACAGTTCATCGGCATACTGACGTTTGATTTATTCGCACAAGTGTTTGTGCTAGGATAAAAATCACCAACTGTAGCCATAAATTATCAGCCCTAGCTAAAAGAGCCCACCCAAGTTCCTAGCCCAGATCAGGATCAGAATCATCACCAAACTTCAGCAACGAGTAGCAAAACAACTGCAGTGAACCATGGTGTGGACTGGACCGAAGAATCAGAGGCGCAAGAAGCTGTGCCTATACAGCCACTGTGCTCCGGGAAAGCCTGTGAGAAAGTAGAATGAATTAAGAAGACAGAATTGGTCCCAGCAATGAGTGCTACTTGTAACCACCACATTACAGCCTTTCTAATCAGGGGCTTTGTGCAGGCAATACATGACACAATGATCACTAAGGACTTTGCAGTCTGCACAGTACAGTCACAGTATTACTAAACATTAGCTTAGAAAACTTCAGCAAGGAAAGCGAGCTTCAGTAAAAAAAGGGAGCAAAAGCAGGGAGGGAGGGAGCAAGGCGCCCCAGGGCTAGCGTTTTCTAATCAGAGGGGCCGTGCCACCAGCTTTTCATGCGGCTTCTGCTCCCGGAGCTCCGCGTGGGCTCCTCCTCGATCCAGTCAAATGACACTGTAATCTCAAATGATTGTAGTATGGTTTGCCCACTTGATAATTAATATATCTCACAGTTGTGTGATGGCAAATGAACGAGTGATTAGCGCTTGACAGGGAAGGGAGGTGTACAGTACAACCTGCTTAGTTTAGTGGCCTTGGGCACATGGCATGTTGGGTGATTAGCTGATTAGAGTACTCATTTTCGATTAGATTAGGCTGGGGCCTACCAAAGCGCACGCCCAAATCTAACCAAGATTGCATTGCATCGCACGCACGCCTAACCAGATCATACATGCACTGATGCACACCCTGCACCTATCACTAAGGTACTCCCTCAAAAAAAATCTCATATAAGCACCTCTTCTTAAAAAATCTATAGCGTTAGATCACCATCCAACGTCTTAAAATCATTATTTTACCTCCAAAAGCGATTCGAATATTAGATAGACACTCTCATATATATATATATATATATATATATATATATAGTAAAAATAATAGGTGCTCCCGGTGCTCGGACATCATAATCTAAAATAGATATGTATCGTATACGAAAAATTTAAAATTTTTAGATGTCACGTTTAACTAGTTTACTAACTAGTTCAAACAAGTTTGAACTAAATTTCAAATTGTAGTTGCCTTTTTTTTATGATATTTTAGTTATAGGTATATGCTGATTATATACATAAATCAGCAAAGTATGTGATCTAAATTCGTTCAAAACTTTGAGTTTGAGTATTTTTTTTCAAACTTATACGTTTCATTTGAATTGTTATAGATAAGTATATATTCTAAAACTGATATTTTTTAAAAAAAATACCTGATTTTAAATGGAATTGATGCTATTTAATTCAGCGTCTCATATCTCTGCATTTGGAGGTTATCATTCGTTCCACAATTCACAATGCCCCCCCTAAGCAATGTGCTTAGACAAATAGGACACGAACAAAGCAAAAACCAAACCATCGATATCCGGAGATCCCACATATGCCTCGAGAGGGATGATAAGCATCAAACATAGCAGCAGTATCATCATCCTTTCTTTTGCCCACAACACGCAAGTAGACAGACAGATACAAATTGAACACACACAAATGAAAACGTATGCAAAGTACTAAAATCCATTGCTTCACTTGTACAAGACTGATCTTTGTTGAGTAAACAAACAGTTTAGCCCTAGTTAGTAAGCACATCTCATGCCATACTAGTATAGTAGTACTGGTCACTAACCGAACCACACCCAGCTAAGCCTATTCTTAGCAACGTAACTATGACCTCTGGGCCGATCTGTCCGCAAACATGGGCCGCGCCGGGACGGGGCCCACGGCCTGCTGGGCACGGGCCGGGCCAGGGCCGCCCGGTCCTCGTCGGCAGGGTCGGGCTTGCCGGCGTTGCCGGAGACGAGGCGCTCGCAGGAGGGGCACATGGTGAGGGTGGTGGGCGGCGGCATGCGCATGTGGAGCTGCGGCGGGACGAGGTTGAGGCGCGGGCTCCTGCACCTCCTTGTGCAGGCGGCGGTTCTCCTCCGTGAGCGTCTCGCAGCAGCGCTTGAGGAACTCGCAGTCCACCTCCGTCTGCTTCAGCTTCGTCCTCGCCCTCCGGTTCTGGAACCACACCTCCACCTGCCGCGGCTTCAGGTTCAGCTGCTTCGCCAGCGCCGCTTTCTGCTTCTGATGGACATATCGAGCAACGAAAATTAGACCTTTTTATCTCCTACTTTTGACATGCATATTAGGCTTAAAAATAGATGATACTTACGGGGTTGAGGGTGTTGTGCTCCTTGAAGCTCTCCTCGAGGACGGCGGACTGGTCCTTGGACAGGCGGAGCTTCTTGCGCGACCCTCCGCCGGCACCGGAGTCCTCGTCGTCGCTGCCGGCCCTCATCTCCTGCTCGCCGCCGCTCCTCGCCGGAGCGCCCCGCTTGCCGCTGAGGCTGGACAGCGTGCTGTTGGGCGAGGACGCGCCGGGCTCCTCGTCCTCCTCGCTGCAGCTCCCCGGCCTCTCCCCCGCGGGCGCCCGGTTGACGTCTATCCCCCGCAGGAACGGCATCTCGTGGCACGCCGCCGCCCTCTGATCCGCACGCATGCATGCACCTATACGTTTTTTATCACAGGAAGAGGAGGAGGAGAAAAAGAGACCGGCGCCGTTCCAGCACTGCGGCTGCGGCGCAGCGGGCAGGGTGGAGATGGGCGCGACGCTGAGAGCCCGCTGCGGCGCCTCGGCGGTACCGGCGATGCTGAGGCTGAGCCCGAGCCTGAGATGGTGGTGGGGATACTGCTCGTCTGTCCGTTAACCATCATCTCCATTTCGACCTTAGATTACTCCTGTGTACGTGCTCGTTTCTTTCTCCGGTAGAGGGGATGGTGGGTGGATCGATCGATCAATTTTGGTGTGGTGGCAATGAGGAGAAAGGGTGGAGGGAGAGCTTTTAAAGAGAGAGCGAGGAAGGGAGGGACAATTATGGATATTTTTGGTGGGGGAAAGGTCAAAACACCGTTAATAAATAATACAGAAATACTCTCTTTCATCTGCAATATAAGTCTAAATTCAACATACGTACCTTTAAAATACATTAAATTAAAAATGTTATTAGACCATATATATATACCCTATTAAAGAGCACCAAACTTCAGCAACGAGTAGCAAAACAACTGCAGTGAACCATGGTGTGGACTGGACCGAAGAATCAGAGGCGCAAGAAGCTGTGCCTATACAGCCACTGCGCTCCGGGAAAGCCTGTGAGAAAGTAGAATGAATTAAGAAGACAGAATTGGTCCCAGCAATGAGTTCTACTTGTAACCACCACATTACAGCCTTTCTAATCAGGGGCTTTGTGCAGGCAATACATGACACAATGATCAGTAAGGACTTTGCAGTCTGCACAGTACAGTCACAGTATTACTAAACATTAGCTTAGAAAACTTCAGCAAGGAAAGCGAGCTTCAGTAAAAAAAGGGAGCAAAAGCAGGGAGGGAGGGAGCAAGGCGCCCCAGGGCTAGCGTTTTCTAATCAGAGGGGGGCCGTGCCACCAGCTTTTCATGCGGCTTCTGCTCCCGGAGCTCCGCGTGGGCTCCCTCCTCGATCCAGTCAAATGACACTGTAATCTCAAATGATTGTAGTATGGTTTGCCCACTTGATAATTAATATATCTCACAGTTGTGTGATGGCAAATGAACGAGTGATTAGCGCTTGACAGGGAAGGGAGGTGTACAGTACAGCCTGCTTAGTTTAGTGGCCTTGGGCACATGGCATGTTGGGTGATTAGCTGATTAGAGTATTCATTTTCGATTAGATTAGGCTGGGGCCTACCAAAGCGCACGGCCAAATCTAACCAAGATTGCATCGCACGCACGCCTAACCAGATCATACATGCACTGATGCACACCCTGCACCTATCACTAAGGTACTCCCTCAAAAAAAATCTCATATAAGCACCTCTTCTTAAAAAAAATCTATAGCGTTAGATCACCATCCAACGTCTTAAAATCTGACTATTTTTACCTCCAAAACAGTCGAATATCAGATAGATATATATATATATATATATATATATATATATATATATATATATATATATATATATATATATATATATATATATATATATATATATAGTAAAAATAATAGGTGCTCACGGTGCTCGGACATCATAATCTAAAATAGATATGTATCGTGTACGAAAAAATTTAAAATTTTTTAGATGTCACGTTTAACTAGTTTACTAACTAGTTCAAACAAGTTTGAACTAAATTTCAAATTGTAGTTGCCTTTTTTTATGATAGTTTAGTTATAGGTATATGCTGATTATATATATAAATCAGCAAAGTATGTGATCTAAATTCGTTCAAAATTTTGAGTTTGAGTATTTTTTTTCAAACTTATACGTTTCATTTGAATTGTTATAGATAAGTATATATTCTAAAACTGATATTTTAAAAAAAATACTCGATTTTAAATGGAATTGATGCTATTTAATTCAGCGTCTCATATCTCTGCATTTGGAGGTTATCATTCGTTCCACAATTGACAATGCCCCCCCTAAGCAATGTGCTTAGACAAATAGGACACGAACAAAGCAAAAACCAAACCATCGATATCCGGAGATCCCACACATGCCTCGAGAGGGATGATAAGCATCAAATATAGCAGCAGTATCATCATCCTTTCTTTTGCCCACAACACGCAAGTAGACAGACAGATACAAATTGAACACACACAAATGAAAACGTATGCAAAGTACTAAAATCCATTGCTTCACTTGTACAAGACTGATCTTTGTTGAGTAAACAAACAGTTTAGCCCTAGTTAGTAAGCACATCTCATGCCATACTAGTATAGTAGTACTGGTCACTAACCGAACCACACCCAGCTAAGCCTATTCTTAGCAACGTAACTATGACCTCTGGGCCGATCTGTCCGCAAACATGGGCCGCGCCGGGACGGGGGCCCACGGCCTGCTGGGCACGGGCCGGGCCAGGGCCGCCCGGTCCTCGTCGGCAGGGTCGGGCTTGCCGGCGTTGCCGGAGACGAGGCGCTCGCAGGAGGGGCACATGGTGAGGGTGGTGGGCGGCGGCATGCGCATGTGGAGCTGCGGCGGGACGAGGTTGAGGGCGCGGAGCTCCTGCACCTCCTTGTGCAGGCGGCGGTTCTCCTCCGTGAGCGTCTCGCAGCAGCGCTTGAGGAACTCGCAGTCCACCTCCGTCTGCTTCAGCTTCGTCCTCGCCCTCCGGTTCTGGAACCACACCTCCACCTGCCGCGGCTTCAGGTTCAGCTGCTTCGCCAGCGCCGCTTTCTGCTTCTGATGGACATATCGAGCAACGAAAAATTAGACCTTTTTTATCTCCTACTTTTGACATGCATATTAGGCTTAAAAAAATAGATGATACTTACGGGGTTGAGGGTGTTGTGCTCCTTGAAGCTCTCCTCGAGGACGGCGGACTGGTCCTTGGACAGGCGGAGCTTCTTGCGCGACCCTCCGCCGGCACCGGAGTCCTCGTCGTCGCTGCCGGCCCTCATCTCCTGCTCGCCGCCGCTCCTCGCCGGAGCGCCCCGCTTGCCGCTGAGGCTGGACAGCGTGCTGTTGGGCGAGGACGCGCCGGGCTCCTCGTCCTCCTCGCTGCAGCTCCCCGGCCTCTCCCCCGCGGGCGCCCGGTTCACGTCTATCCCCCGCAGGAACGGCATCTCGTGGCACGCCGCCGCCCTCTGAGCCGCACGCATGCATGCACCTATACGTTTTTTATCACAGGAAGATGAGGAGGAGAAGAAGAGACCGGCGCCGTTCCAGCACTGCGGCTGCGGCGCAGCGGGCAGGGTGGAGATGGGCGCGACGCTGAGAGCCCGCTGCGGCGCCTCGGCGGTACCGGCGATGCTGAGGCTGAGCCCGAGCCTGAGATGGTGGTGGGGATACTGCTCGTCTGTCCCGTTAACCATCATCTCCATTTCGACCTTAGATTACTCCTGTGTACGTGCTCGTTTCTTTCTCCGGTAGAGGGGATGGTGGGTGGATCGATCGATCAATTTTGGTGTGGTGGCAATGAGGAGAAAGGGTGGAGGGAGAGCTTTTAAAGAGAGAGGGAGGCAGGGAGGGACAATTATGGATATTTTTTGGGGAAAGGTCAAAACACCGTTAATAAATAATACAGAAATACTCTCTTTCATCTGCAATATAAGTCTAAATTCAACATACGTACATTTAAAATACATTAAATTAAAAAATGTTATTAGACCATATATATATACCCTATTAAAGAGCACATTATAACTACTCAACTATTTTTTCTGTATTAGGGAAAAGATATAAAATAAAAATATTGCAATAACTATACTTTTTTTCAATTGACTTATACTGTGGGATTTCGTTTTTTCAATTGAACGAATTTAGATCATATACTTTGCCGATTTATATATATAATCAGCATATACCTACAATCAAACTATCATAAAAAACAACTATAATTTGAAATTTAGTTCAAACTTGTTTGAACTAGTTAGTAAACTAGTTAAACTTGACATCCAAGAAATTTTAAAATTTTTTGCACACGATACATACCTATTTTAGATTATGGTGCCCGAGCACCAAGGAACACTTGTTATTTTTACTATACACACACTTCCACTTCTTATGTATCACTTAAATGATATTGTTATACCTTTCTTTATCCCTTTGGTGTGTGTGTATTCTTGGCTTATACTCCCTCCAATCGCAAAAGAATATCGCTTTGAGGAATGTGCAATCAAACATTCTAAACTTTGATTATTAATATCTTTTTTAATATTTAAATTAGCCACATGGAAATGATATGTATCTATTTATCTCAAAGAGAACTTTCATAAAAGTATAATTTTGTTATATTTTATAAATCTATTATAGTAGAAACTAATATTAAAAGTTATGTCTCTTACTGCATTAACGGCAAAAACAATATTTTTTGTGACCAGAAGGAGTATTGTGTTAACAATGAAAATTTTGTTTTTTTAAAGAGTGAGCAACATGGGTAGTGCTCCAATGGGCTTATAAGCCCAGGTTTCTGGCTTCTTTTATATTGTAGCAACTGAAAATGCAATATACCTACTGTTAGCTTCTTCTACGTAATTAACTTTAAAAATACGAAAAAAAAGTTATTTCATCACAGACAACAAAAAGGAATAAGAAAAAACATAAAAATCTAAAAAACATAATTAAAAAGTTAGAAACCAGCTAGGACCATTTGGAGCAGGATTATCGATGGAGTACACTGACTGGATCAGGCGTGGCATGAGGCAATAATCTCATCTGCAGTTGACAGTAGTGGTAGTACATTGGGGGAATTTTTTGTTCAAATAATCTATTTTTATTCAAAATTACAGAAATATACCCGCAGCAAAAGTTTTTTACAAAAATAGGCTCCAGTCGCCCAATAGGGGGCAACTGGAGCCTATCGCCAAACCAGAGGCCGACACGGTCCTCGCCGCCTACCATCGGGCGGCAGATCCATCGTCTCCCGAAGAGGCGACTTACAGTGGAGTCGCCCGCCCATTGAGCGACTCCCCCGTGAAGTTTTTATATTTTATCAATTTTGTAGTTTTTAACTGGGAAATAGATTGTTAGTGCGTGCTGTGAAGGAGAAAATGTAGGGGACTTACAGTGCCAATGCAGCACATCTGCGATTCGAGCATTCTCGTCATCCGGATGTACTAGAGTGACTTGCGGAAAACCGTTCAAATCCACACCATTCGAACCTTCACGAACGGTTCCACCACCGTAATGCACTCTCAATGTAATGGCTATTGCCATTGCTAATGTCGACCTGCATATATGTTTTAATTTTGCGACATGTCAAAATACTAAACTTTTGGACAATAGTAAACTTTCTATACTAAAAATTGTACGAAAATTTCTATACTCAAAATGTTCCATATTAAAAAAGTATACTACAAATTTTCTATACTAACATTTATATACTAAAAATTATACTATATTTTCTACATCTACAATTTTTACTAACACTAACATTCGTACAAAATAAATACTGCAACTACAATATACTAAAAAATACCTGGATCTAAGAATCTGAATGGATGGAATAGCTGCTACTTCTCCTTCCTTCCTCTCCTCTCCCTCTCCGCTTCTCCCCCTCCTTCCTCTCCTCTTCTCCCCCTATCGCCCGGGCGTTGGACGACTGGAGTCCCAGTCGTCCAACCGTATAACGACTGAAACTGCAGTCGCTCAATGCTCGGGAAACAGTAATAGTTTGCTCAACTGTTGCCATATTCCCTATGTCGGTGCCCGGTTGGGTGATAGGCTTCAGTCGCCTAATAGGGGACGACTGTAGCCTATTTTTGTAAAAAAAATTACCGTAAATATATTTCTATAATTTCGAATAAAAAATTATTTGTACAAAAAATTCTACATTGGGGTGGGGCTGCATGGTGGGCACCCAGAGCGAGGCAGACACGGTCACACAGAGATGGCATGAGCGGATATGGATGGAACGGTGAGCTGGGCAATTATTAGTAGGCGCGTGCATGTGCCGACGCGGCACAGGCCGCTCTCACCCCATCACGCTGTCCCCTCACGCCCAACCAACACCAACACAGCGCCCTCCCTTTTCTTCTTCTTCTTTTTTGCGAGGAATTTTTTCTTTTGCCACTGTACATACTACTGCTGCACGCTTGCTAATCATCGTCACCTCAATCATGGCCATGATTGGGTTCACAGCACGTACGGCCCTGGTCTACGGTTGCTTGCTCCTCATGCAAGCCACCCATTCTATTCTACAGGAGTACAGTGCCCTTTTCTTCTTGGCAAAAATGTCAGGGAGATATCTGCCGCGTTGCGTTGCATACATGGTAAACAAAACATGATACGGTAGCGCACGGTACAAGTCAGCCGAGCCGAGCCGAGTGCTGGATCGATGGCTCAAGCCATGCAGCCGAAGGTAGCCGAGAGAGATTCGAGCCCGGTGAAGAGAGTAGTAGCAAGGTGCGTGGGCCCGGTTTCACGTGGAGCGGGGCGCGGGAAAGGAGGAGGGAACCGGGGGGGTCACGTGGAGGGGGGCATGCGTGCCCCCCTGCCTCCAGCCACGTCGGACACGATCGGCGTCGCATTCACACTCGAATTCGCACCGTCGTCTGCGTGGGCCCACCAAGCCCCGACAGCACCACCTTCACCAATCATTGACACCCCCAACCAATCATCCAGCCTAGCCCAGTACCTCACTTTCCTTGCCCTTTTGCTTTTTTTTTTTGAAAAAAAAAAGTATCTTCCAAGCGAATCCCATTGACACACACTCAGGTTAACTTCACAGACCCCTGACTGAGCTGTGCTATTACAACATCTTGCTCTCTTCGTCTTGTATGTAATGTACCATAGTACATGTCCATGTATGGACCTCCGTTGCGGAGCAGAGGTCATGTATAGCTATGGCACCTGTCATGTAATACGAGACAACGACGATGGGATGAAAAATCAGGAAAATGACAGGACAGGTGACCGACTTGGTGAGGAGAACGCAGTTGGAAAGTGCTTTTCACGTCTCTCCGGGAGGAGGATGCATGCATGTGCGTGGTTGCATGGGTGGTTCGAGCAGGAATGGGACGTGTTTCACTGCTGGTTGCTGGAGATAGCTAGCTAGGCTAGTAGTATCTGATTAAATGGACGCAATACATAGCTGCGTGCATGTCCCCCAGCACTGGGAGGCAGGGGACCACATGTCAGGGGCGGAGCAAGCCAATTTTAGGAGCTCGGGCAGGTAGACTGGTCAGCAGCTGAATTAATCTACGGTTTGCCCAAAAATCGCTGCTGGAATTGTCTCGGACGACGTGCCGCATAATAATTTGCCCGCGAAACTCGATCAGTCAGCTAGCAGTGTCGCTCGCGACGGCCAATTATTGGTTTCACCAGCGGATGATGATGAACGGCCGGCCGGCAAGAGCTGTATACAGGGCGTACATAGCTGCACTGCATGCGTGGATCGATATGATGCTGCTCTTGGCATGCGATTAGTCCCGGGCAAGTGGTCGAGGAATCGTACGTACAAATGCCGCGTGCATCCGTGCATCCATATGGATAGATCACGACGCATCGCTAGCTACTAATACAAGCTCAATAATATTAATTATTATTCTCCTGGGATGAAAGCTCAATGATAATTGTGACATGGTATATGATATGGTAGATCACATACGTACGCATGTCGGGGACAAAGCATGCATAGTGAATCGGTTCAAATTCTGTTCTCAAGTTGCTGTCAGCACCAGCAGCATGGGCATAATATAATATGCCCCCAGTTTATCATCAGTTCTCAAGTGAATGATTGATTCGATCAATTTACTGTGTAGGTTGCGTCCTGAATTAGCTAGGTCGCCCAAAGATCCATCTGATCATGATCAGTGGATTGGACTAATCCTGATTCATGCATGCATGCATGTTGTAAACATATATAGATTTTAATTTGTTCCAATAACGAGGATTCCATGGATACGGTCTAGTGTCTTAAAAAAAAGAAAAGAAACAAATGATACGTTCTAGTGTCTTAAAACAAGAAAAGAAAAAAGATATGGTCTTTTTAAAAAATAAAAGTGGATACAGTAAAACAGCCATGTGAAGAATTTAGATCCAACCTATATATAGAATCGTATAAGCTGAAATTTTAATTATTATAGATAGTATAAATATAAACCGTAAATAAATCAAAATGTAGCCGCTCAATGTTTGATGGTTCGTACTAGTACCATCCATGCCGTTGAGCTAGCCCACGACCGATCGATCCATTAACCTACGTTGCCTAGAGGCCAAGCCTTTCAGGTCATGACACCTGTCGTGTCGCTGAGTGCATGCGAAGTCTCACGGAGCCACGCGTGCCTCAGTTCCGTGATGGGCTAATTAGTCAATGTGTCATCAATCAAATGGATCAATCATTCAAACCTGACTCTACTTAACTTGGACGCGAGGGCACTCGACTCCAGGCCAGCCTGATCGATCGTACGTTCAGCTGCACGCTGCCGCCACGTGGACACTCTGGTGAATGGGACACGACGACGGTTGCATCGCATTGCATGTCAACGTCCGTGCGCTGCTGAGCATCCCATCACCCCATGTGATGTGATGACCCCAACCCAACCCGTTCGTGCAATTATATGTGCATGGATCCACTTGTCTCCGCGGTCGCGTGTGAACTGTGAACTGGACAGCCTAGCTGCATCTGCTCTAGCTAGCTTGTTAAATCGAAGGTCCGATTTCTGACTCCGACGTCTGCCCATCCATCCATCCATCCATCGAACCATCCAATCGGTCGATGAACTGATCTGGTCTGACCGTGGCGTAACAGTTGCATCTTACATTCTTGTATATGGCCCGGATCAGATCAGAGTTCACCCCGGCTCAAGCGTGCACGCCGTGAAGAATTAAGAAGGTAATCTCTGAGAGAATAAAAAATAACAATGTTAAAGCAATTATGATAATATAAAAAGATTTGATGAAGATAATCATAAAAATTTTATGATTTCGAATCTTTTAGCACTATCGAATCCTTACTCTGTGTAAGAATCTAATACTAAAAAAATTTAACATCTAATCCTCTCATGCACTTCTACCTTTGGATAAATAATTTCATTACTTTGTAGCTTGGGTTACCTATGACCATCCTTTATGGCTTTATATAGTATCCTAACCCTCCTCTAAAGTGAAGTAGGAATCTTATTCTTAAAAAAGTACGAATCCTAATCCTATTAGGATTCATCCAAGATTCCTTATAACACACCTTTTCAAATCCTAAAATATTATGATGAGTCACCATACTCAAACAATCTTCACTTTAACTATTATCCATTGAAATCGTTGTGCTCCTCCGAGAACTCGCTCTAAGTCAGCTATGTATTGTTTTTCATTTTTTTTCTGTTTCATCCCACCTTTAGGATTGTCCCAACCACAGGGGCTTATGCACATTACCGTAATGTGTGTCAATATCTGGGCTAGCTTGCTCGAATCCTCTACTCGAGAGTTTCTTTGTTATTTAGTTTTATTAACTATACCTCATATTCATACAACCTTCTATGTCATAGATTTATACTGCCTCTAAGCTCCACCAATTCGTCGGTGCCACATCTTTGGTCAGCATAGATTTATATCTCCATAGACAATGCAATAAAAAGGAAAAAAATTAAAGCAAAAGACCAAAATTAGAAGCCGATACGTTCTAACTAATTTTGACTTAAAAAAACAGAAAGCTAGAAGAAAATTAGAAACCAAAACCGCTTAATGCTTTGGTCGATCAATCCAAAATGCATGTGTAAGAAGTCAATGGTCAGCACGGATGTTTGGTTTCCCAAATGTTAACGGTCAGGTTTCCCGAATCTTGAGATGCCAAAAGAAGAGAGGTGGCAAGGCCGGGGCAGATTGTTTAGGGGTAGGGTTCTAGGAGTACAACACTTGTTCTTTAGTTTACGTATAATTAGGAGTAGTAGTCGAGTTAATTATATAGGAGTACTAGGAGAAGTAATTAGTTAGGGTCCTAGTCCACTATGCACTTGGGCGGGCGGCAGTGGGTGGCGGTGACATGAGGCCGGCAAGGTGTCGGGGAGCTACATCATGTTGTCGTTGACGATGATTAGGCTCGCACACGCGTAGTGTGCCCCGGCCCGGCCCGTTGTGCGCGCAAGCTGTCCCACGTGTCGCCCCATCTCTTCTTCCCTACTCCTACGCCCGATCGACTTGCACGCGTACGCGTACCCACGCTCGACAATAATCTCACCGTAGGATTGGGGTGATTAATTAATCACGCACATTGATTAGTACTCCTACCCATATCACTCGATTATCTAGTAGTACTAGCTCGTCATCATATCACTCGCTAAATAGCGAGCTGCTAGTCATTTCGTCGTGATTCCCTGCATCCGGCCGCAGCTAGGAGTACGCGTCTTCCAGAACAGGATCGTCTGGTTGGAGTGCTCAAATAATTGGTTCGTGGGGCATGACGAAGTAACTACTTGATAGGGCATAGATCAGAGGTGCCTTAATATGTACCTGGGTTGATCTGATTTTTCACGGTCCATGGAAATAGCAGCCAGTTCTTCTCCCTTCTTTCTTTCCTACCTCCTCTACGGCAATCGAGTAGTAGGATATCAACTTGATAGAGAGCAGCAAGTCTTCACAGACCAGAACAGTAGCAGCACTCCAAGTTAGATAGATTCGGCGGGCAATCAAGAGTAGCTGCGCCCCAAGCCCTTGATAAATTCCTCAATCGTGCACGCCTCAATGCACGAACCAGGAGAAGGATTAACGAAGATCAGCACGCAAGAATCGATTCTGGAAATCAAATCCCACGCAATTTCGTAGTAATACCGAAAGAGCTCCAAATCTGACGAGATACTCAAATATGCCTCGTATAGATACACGAAGATGCTGAGCATCGTGATCGAATTGGGAACCAAGTTCACCAATTCGACCCCAAAATACTCGAGTACGACCGTGGGAAGGGATGAGCAGGGAGACGAAGACCACAATCACAATAGGCCTAAAACATCGGAATTTCTCCAATCTGCCCCGACGGCCAATGCTACCCAACGGCTTCAATCCATCTAATGAATTGTCGCGGTGGCATCTTCTCAACAACCCCCAGAGCCTTCAATTTTCTATTGTCCATCTCCGAAACAGGCCAGGTAGATGAAAGTTTCGTCATTTTCTCGGGTGATTGGAACGGATTTGGGCAAAATTGGGGAAAAAGGACGAATTGGTTGGCGACAGAAACTTCAAGCAGGTTGGAATGGATGGGGAAAGTAGGAAATTACAAATTACCCCTGGTAAGTTTTTATAACCTTGCGCATCGGTTACCCATCTCGGGAACCAAACGATTATCTTGAAAACGAACCAATGTCTCGAGAACCGATTCGACGGACAGATTGGTGGAAATCGATTGCAAACCCATACGCATGGTCTTCACGGCCTCCCAGGTAGCCTTCGTCGTGTGCTTGACGGTGAGAGTCGACAGCATCTCTGCAAGCACGGCGTAGAGAATTGCTAATAGTGCAAGCCGGTCGTCGCGGTAGTCTGTGTCGTCAGTTTTGATGACCTCCCAGAGACCTTGCGCCTAGAGGTTGACTCGCATGACCAGCACCTAGTCGTTGTAGTTCGTTCGCGTAAGCATGGGACAGACAACAAAGCCTGAGGCCTCTTTGATGACGTGCTAGACGACGAGCACGTGGCCACCGTCGTCATGGTGCTGTGGTCGACGCGGAGGAGACGAAGGCCAGTGCAAGCGGCCTTGTCGCGGAGGAGTCATCGACTGCCTTCCTGGCGGAGCCCACGACGAAGACATGTCTTTCAAATGATCAGCGAACACAGGCTCTGATACCACTTGTCGCAGCGGACACGCACGAGTAGAATGAACACGAAGTCGATTACAAACACTCCTCGTTGCAGCAAGTCGATAGTCGGTTGTGACTTATGATTACGAGTACTCGTTTACGACTTCTGACTTATGACTTGGTCAAACACTCGGGGATACGCACGCGACACTGAGGGGAAACGTGAGGATTTTATGCTGCTCGACTTCTGCAGCTTTTCTGAGGACTCTATTTACAAATTTAAGCAACAAACGAGTACAGATCATGGCCAACATGGCCCCCTATGTGCACGCCACGACCTACATGATCTGTGCCATCCCACGACCGGCCATGATGCACAATTGCTAACTAAAACCGACGAAAAAGAAGCAATCATTCATACGTGAATGCAACACACGTCGAACGTCTAACACGCACGACCAAAGGCCATGTCCAACTACTGAACTCACTACCGACAACTTGATCAAACATCCTAACAATGGGTAGGGTAGGAGGGCAATATAGTGGTGGCTGTGGCAGTTAGGTTGGGTAGGGCGGAGCCGAAGGGCTGTGGCAATGGCGGTTGTAGCAGTTAGGTTGGGCGGGACGGCGTGGCGGGGAGGTGTCGGGGGGTTGCGCGGCGCCGTGGGTAGTGGTAGAGGGGGCGCGTTAAGCTAGGCTGGCACTGGAGAAAAAGATCAGGAGGGTGACGGTGAGAAGAAAGAGGAATGGGAGGGAAGCGGCAGAGAAGAAGGCAAGTAGAGCGGCGTGGTTGGATGCTATACCGTTCGGATCGATCCGAATGGTATCGCAGGCGTAGTAGCCTTTTCGTTTAAAAGTTAGTTACTATAGCAGGAGTGATAAGTCAAAAGCTAAAGCAAAAAAAGAACTCGGGGAGGAGAGAAGGGTGGCTATTTATTGGACCTGTTCTTTTGTGGCTTTTGGCTTCAGCTTTTGGCTTTTCTATAGTAACTAACTTTTAAACGAAGTATCTTTCAAGATATAGTTTACTAGTTAATTGTAGTACATACTGTACCGACTTTATTTATATCGGCAAAAGTCGTATGTGAATTTTAGTTACTTTGTAATCTCTACCTGAACAACCAAAAATCACAAACCGCAGTTAAAAACCATAAGCCGTAGCCACAAAAAGAACAGACTCATGGGCAAGCGCCGAATGACAGATGCTGACGTGTGCGCACTTGCCACGAGTCAGTCCACTCCGGCGGAAACGGCCGCACGACTCAGGCGAGTTTGACACTTTTTGACTACGTGTACGGGGTCCCACTTGTCGGGGGCCCTCTTGTTTCATGGGCATTTAGCTTTCGTTACGTGTCAAGGCCCAAGTTAAGATGAACCGGCCCAGGAAAGACCAACGCGACCGGGCCCACGGGTTGTCTAGATCTAACTCGTTTTCTAACTCGTTTGGTGGGCCAGGGAGGAGTGGTTAACACTTACGCTTGCTATCGGATCCAACCGTAGGACTGGAACGATCTCCCGGCCGCCGCAGACATGGACTTGCCGGCGAGCCGCGGCCGGTGGCGCAAGCGTAGCGCCCGGTCGCACGTGCCACTCCTCGTGGCCGTCCTCGTCCTCCTCCTTCCGGCATCCCTCCTCCTCTCCTCCGCCTACTCCTCCCTGCTCCGCTCCCTCCTCCCCTTCTCCGCCGGAGCCTCCGGTAGCGGCGCCCATAGGTGTGGGCGCTCGCCGGAGCTGGAGGGCCAGAGTTTCGTGTGGTATGCGCCGCACAGCGGATTCAGCAACCAGGTGGGCGAGCTCCGGAACGCCGCGGTGGCCGCCGCGCTGCTCAACCGCACCCTTGTCGTGCCCCCTGTGCTCGACCACCACGCCGTCGTCCTCGGGAGCTGCCCCAAGTTCAGGGTCTCCGACCCCGCCGACCTCCGCGCCGCCGTCTGGGACCACGTCATGCAGCTCCTCCGGGAGCGGAGGTAAAGATTATACACCATTTGCGTTCAATTTGGCCGCGTGGTTTGGTGCATCAGAAATTGAGCGGATCTGGATGCGGTCTACACCTTCTGCTTGCTGCTTGCGTCTGATGAAATGATAATAATTCTAATTACTTGGAATTAGAAGGTTAGCAACGCATACAACAAAATGTACATGGAAGCAGCATCTTCTGTAGGGATGCTCGGCTCTTTTCAAGATTGCAGGTCAAACTGCATTTGCTTAATTGTCTTAATTGATGGAGATATGGTGAGATTGTTGCCGAAAGGAATAAAAAAAGTATTGTTAGTTGTTACTATAGCACTGTTGAAATATAATTTTCTGGTTTTCACAGTGTGCTTCATAGGTTTCCATGTTCATTGTGGAATGTGAACATGATAATCAAAATATTGATTGCTACTGTTCATCTGTTTAACTTTCAGGTATGTTTCGATGGGTGACATAATTGATCTATCTCCGGTGAAGGCTGTGGTTAGGACAATTGATTTCAGGGTGTTTGTGTCGTTATGGTGTGGTGTAGACATGCGGAAGACTTGCTTTTCCGGGTCATGCTGCGCTGTTTCTGGTGGCGAATCATTGTCAAGTGACTACGATAGATGCCGATTTTTGCTGTCTGGTTTAGGAGGCAGTGAAAGTAGTGGTTGTGTGTATCCTGTACAGGATGATTGTAGAACAACAGTCTGGACATACCAAGAGAAAGATGATGGGAAACTGGATTTGTTTCAACCGGATGAAGAGTTAAAAAGGAGGAAGAAGATCTCATATGTTAGGAGGCGCAAAGATATATACAAGGCTTTAGGGCCTGGTTCTAAAGCTGAGGATGCTACCTTGTTGGCATTTGGGACACTTTTCTCAGGACCATACAAGGGATCAGAGTCTTATTTTGATATCCATGAATCACCAAAGGATCGTAGAATACAGACTATACTTGAGAAAATTGAGTTCCTTCCTTTTGCCCCAGAGATCATGGCTGCAGGGAAGGAGTTTGCTAAGAACAACATCAAGGAGCCATTTCTGTGTGCACAACTAAGATTGTTAGATGGCCAATTTAAGAATCACTGGAAAGCTACATTTTCTGCCCTTAAGGAGAAGCTGAAAGCTCTTGAGTTGGAAATGAAGAGGAACAAGGCTAGTGGACCTATTCACATGTTCATCATGACTGATCTTCCACCAGGAAACTGGACGAAAACCTATCTTGCAGATATTGCAAAAGATGGGACATATGCACTATACACCCTGAAGGGAACTGATGAATTAGTTCTGCGGACTGCAGAAAAGCTTATGGCTGCTGAACATGGCGTAAGGTCAGGATTCCTTCCAAAAATCATAGAAAGCTCAAAGAAGGATTGTGATCCAGTTCAACTTCCGGAAATTTTGTTATATATCGAAGAATCTGTTTGCAGCTGTGCATCACTAGGATTTGTGGGGACAGCTGGATCAACCATAGCAGGAAGCATAGAAACAATGAGGAAGAACAATGTCTGCAAATTATAGGAGAGCTACGTCCTTTGAGCAAGCTGCCAGAAAGCCTAACCGATGCTACTTAACGAGTCAAATAGCAGTGGGAGCCGTTACACTAAAGAGAGCTGAATCATTGCAGGTTTCTCACCCCTCATTGCAGGCTTGAGTTAAGATGAACCGGCCCAGGAAAGACCAACGCGACCGGGCCCACGGGTTGTCTAGATCTAACTCGTTTTCTAACTCGTTTGGTGGGCCAGGGAGGAGTGGTTAGCACTTACGCTTGCTATCGGATCCAACCGTAGGACTGGAACGATCTCCCGGCCGCCGCAGACATGGACTTGCCGGCGAGCCGCGGCCGGTGGCGCAAGCGTAGCGCCCGGTCGCACGTGCCACTCGTGGCCGTCCTCGTCCTCCTCCTTCCGGCATCCCTCCTCCTCCTCCCCTACTCCTCCCTGCTCCGCTCCCTCCTCCCCTTCTCCGCCGGAGCCTCCGGTAGCGGCGCCCATAGGTGTGGGCGCTCGCCGGAGCTGGAGGGCCAGAGTTTCGTGTGGTATGCGCCGCACAGCGGATTCAGCAACCAGGTGGGCGAGCTCCGGAACGCCGCGGTGGCCGCCGCGCTGCTCAACCGCACCCTTGTCGTGCCCCCTGTGCTCGACCACCACGCCGTCGTCCTCGGAGCTGCCCCAAGTTCAGGGTCTCCGACCCGCCGACCTCCGCGCCGCCGTCTGGGACCACGTCATGCAGCTCCTCCGGGAGCGGAGGTAAAGATTATACACCATTTGCGTTCAATTTGGCCGCGTGGTTTGGTGCATCAGAAATTGAGCGGATCTGGATGCGGTCTACACCTTCTGCTTGCTGCTTGCGTCTGATGAAATGATAATAATTCTAATTACTTGGAATTAGAAGGTTAGCAACGCATACAACAAAATGTACATGGAAGCAGCATCTTCTGTAGGGATGCTCGGCTCTTTTCAAGATTGCAGGTCAAACTGCATTTGCTTAATTGTCTTAATTGATGGAGATATGGTGAGATTGTTGCCGAAAGGAATAAAAAAAGTATTGTTAGTTGTTACTATAGCACTGTTGAAATATAATTTTCTGGTTTTCACAGTGTGCTTCATAGGTTTCCATGTTCATTGTGGAATGTGAACATGATAATCAAAATATTGATTGCTACTGTTCATCTGTTTAACTTTCAGGTATGTTTCGATGGGTGACATAATTGATCTATCTCCGGTGAAGGCTGTGGTTAGGACAATTGATTTCAGGGTGTTTGTGTCGTTATGGTGTGGTGTAGACATGCGGAAGACTTGCTTTTCCGGGTCATGCTGCGCTGTTTCTGGTGGCGAATCATTGTCAAGTGACTACGATAGATGCCGATTTTGCTGTCTGGTTTAGGAGGCAGTGAAAGTAGTGGTTGTGTGTATCCTGTACAGGATGATTGTAGAACAACAGTCTGGACATACCAAGAGAAAGATGATGGGAAACTGGATTTGTTTCAACCGGATGAAGAGTTAAAAAGGAGGAAGAAGATCTCATATGTTAGGAGGCGCAAAGATATATACAAGGCTTTAGGGCCTGGTTCTAAAGCTGAGGATGCTACCTTGTTGGCATTTGGGACACTTTTCTCAGGACCATACAAGGGATCAGAGTCTTATTTTGATATCCATGAATCACCAAAGGATCGTAGAATACAGACTATACTTGAGAAAATTGAGTTCCTTCCTTTTGCCCCAGAGATCATGGCTGCAGGGAAGGAGTTTGCTAAGAACAACATCAAGGAGCCATTTCTGTGTGCACAACTAAGATTGTTAGATGGCCAATTTAAGAATCACTGGAAAGCTACATTTTCTGCCCTTAAGGAGAAGCTGAAAGCTCTTGAGTTGGAAATGAAGAGGAACAAGGCTAGTGGACCTATTCACATGTTCATCATGACTGATCTTCCACCAGGAAACTGGACGAAAACCTATCTTGCAGATATTGCAAAAGATGGGACATATGCACTATACACCCTGAAGGGAACTGATGAATTAGTTCTGCGGACTGCAGAAAAGCTTATGGCTGCTGAACATGGCGTAAGGTCAGGATTCCTTCCAAAAATCATAGAAAGCTCAAAGAAGGATTGTGATCCAGTTCAACTTCCGGAAATTTTGTTATATATCGAAGAATCTGTTTGCAGCTGTGCATCACTAGGATTTGTGGGGACAGCTGGATCAACCATAGCAGGAAGCATAGAAACAATGAGGAAGAACAATGTCTGCAAATTATAGGAGAGCTACGTCCTTTGAGCAAGCTGCCAGAAAGCCTAACCGATGCTACTTAACGAGTCAAATAGCAGTGGGAGCCGTTACACTAAAGAGAGCTGAATCATTGCAGGTTTCTCACCCCTCATTGCAGGCTTGAGTCTGTGAGAAACCAGTTTTTTGCTCGGGTTCAATTGACCCTAGAGTGTTGAGCATCTCATGGGAAAAATTGCGGTATATTATACCGAAAATCCACTCTCTCTTTTTTTTTTCTTTTTGCAGCTGTGTAGAAAGACCGTTCATATTTGTGGGCTGTGCCTAAATTATTTTTGTGTTTCATCTTTTCTTTTCCCAATTTTGTAGTACTTGTTCTGTTGTTCATAGGGTGTCCTCACACACTGTCATGAGGGTTGAGGGCAGTGATAGCGTCTAGACACCTTCTGCTTGCTGCTTGCGTCTGATGAAATGATAATAATTCTAATTACTTGGAATTAGAAGGTTAGCAACGCATACAACAAAATGTACATGGAAGCAGCATCTTCTGTAGGGATGCTCGGCTCTTTTCAAGATTGCAGGTCAAACTGCATTTGCTTAATGTCTTAAGTGATGGAGATATGGTGAGATTGTTGCCGAAAGGAATAAAAAAAGTATTGGTAGTTGTTACTATAGCACTGTTGAAATATAATTTTCTGGTTTTCACAGTGTGCTTCATAGGTTTCCATGTTCATTGTGGAATGTGAACATGATAATCAAAATATTGATTGCTACTGTTCATCTGTTTAACTTTCAGGTATGTTTCGATGGGTGACATAATTGATCTATCTCCGGTGAAGGCTGTGGTTAGGACAATTGATTTCAGGGTGTTTGTGTCGTTATGGTGTGGTGTAGACATGCGGAAGACTTGCTTTTCCGGGTCATGCTGCGCTGTTTCTGGTGGCGAATCATTGTCAAGTGACTACGATAGATGCCGATTTTGCTGTCTGGTTTAGGAGGCAGTGAAAGTAGTGGTTGTGTGTATCCTGTACAGGATGATTGTAGAACAACAGTCTGGACATACCAAGAGAAAGATGATGGGAAACTGGATTTGTTTCAACCGGATGAAGAGTTAAAAAGGAGGAAGAAGATCTCATATGTTAGGAGGCGCAAAGATATATACAAGGCTTTAGGGCCTGGTTCTAAAGCTGAGGATGCTACCTTGTTGGCATTTGGGACACTTTTCTCAGGACCATACAAGGGATCAGAGTCTTATTTTGATATCCATGAATCACCAAAGGATCGTAGAATACAGACTATACTTGAGAAAATTGAGTTCCTTCCTTTTGCCCCAGAGATCATGGCTGCAGGGAAGGAGTTTGCTAAGAACAACATCAAGGAGCCATTTCTGTGTGCACAACTAAGATTGTTAGATGGCCAATTTAAGAATCACTGGAAAGCTACATTTTCTGCCCTTAAGGAGAAGCTGAAAGCTCTTGAGTTGGAAATGAAGAGGAACAAGGCTAGTGGACCTATTCACATGTTCATCATGACTGATCTTCCACCAGGAAACTGGACGAAAACCTATCTTGCAGATATTGCAAAAGATGGGACATATGCACTATACACCCTGAAGGGAACTGATGAATTAGTTCTGCAGACTGCAGAAAAGCTTATGGCTGCTGAACATGGCGTAAGGTCAGGATTCCTTCCAAAATCATAGAAAGCTCAAAGAAGGATTGTGATCCAGTTCAACTTCCGGAAATTTTGTTATATATCGAAGAATCTGTTTGCAGCTGTGCATCACTAGGATTTGTGGGGACAGCTGGATCAACCATAGCAGGAAGCATAGAAACAATGAGGAAGAACAATGTCTGCAAATTATAGGAGAGCTACGTCCTTTGAGCAAGCTGCCAGAAAGCCTAACCGATGCTACTTAACGAGTCAAATAGCAGTGGGAGCCGTTACACTAAAGAGAGCTGAATCATTGCAGGTTTCTCACCCCTCATTGCAGGCTTGAGTCTGTGAGAAACCAGTTTTTTGCTCGGGTTCAATTGACCCTAGAGTGTTGAGCATCTCATGGGAAAAATTGCGGTATATTATACCGAAAATCCACTCTCTCTTTTTTTTTTCTTTTTGCAGCTGTGTAGAAAGACGGTTCATATTTGTGGGCTGTGCCTAAATTATTTTTGTGTTTCATCTTTTCTTTTCCCAATTTTGTAGTACTTGTTCTGTTGTTCATAGGGTGTCCTCACACACTGTCATGAGGGTTGAGGGCAGTGATAGCGTCTAGAGAATTGCCGGAATCTAACAGATTTCTTGGGTCTCCTTCGTCAAAGCGCTCTCTTCTTGTTTCCAATCCACGTCCTTGTTATTAGGGATAAAACTAGAAACACATATCAAAACACTTTGCTGAGTGAAAGTGTTCAAAGCAGACGCTATGTAAAATTGTGGATCATGATTTGCGAAGCTGATTGGCCAACCGTATTGCTCTTGACTTGTTGGTTGTTGATACCTTTGAGATTCCTTCAGGTTTCTGTGGCTCTTCCTTTTTTTCTTTCCCTTACCTTTGTTCCAAATACTATTAGCCATGAACGAAAGCACCTTGTGTATCCCGTAACGCAATAATTTCGCTCCCAGAGTCACGAGTCTATCAAGTCAAGTGACGAGATGGTTTCAGCTCGATGTTCCATTCACGTTGTCGAGAAACCATCGGATCTGAAGAATTAAGCCTTGCTAACTTGCTTTCTTGTGATCTTGCCCAAACTCCAAAGGAGTGGCAAACTGGCAATGCCAGAACTATCTATCTAGTCAATAAGCATGAAATCAGAGGTTAGTACGAGGTTAGCATCTACATAATGTACTCAGGACTCATTTAGCCAGACTAATCTAGTATCACATTATTGCACTACCATCTCACCGCAGTTTACACTGATCAACGTATTTCGCGAAAATGAAGTAGGAAAGAACTTGTCCATTTAGTGACCTAGTAACATCAAACCGTGGCGATTTAGAGAGACGATACGATGAGCTCAAGAGTACCGGTATGGCAATGTACAACCAGACGCCACGGCATCCGACAATGGAGAACCTCAGACCTGACGGTGCCTTGGAAGCACTGAAGACTGTCACGGGCTACCACTTGCGTTTCCTACCATCTTCACTTCAGCTTCCAGGTTCCAGCAAAATGGACCCAGAAGTTCTCCGTGCCTCGAGATCCGCGTGCGCGCGAGCCGCCTCTGACAGCGGGTACACATGGTTGACGCGGATGCGCGGCACCCCGGCTGCGATGTTGACGAAGACTTCACTGGCAACCTGCAGCAGCTCGTCGCGGGTGCTGGGGTAATGCATCAGGCCTGGCCAGGAACAACGATTTTGGCGCGAGATCACCAAGTGGAACAGGGTCAGGCCTGCCTGAAGACTCACCCGCGCGGTATCAAACAAGCCAGCGATCCCTGCACAATAGAGTTCCAGACAGTGATTAGCTCAATTTCAATAAATTTCTCAGATTCGTGTAAAGCCCATGATTCAACATTGATTTCGAATCTCATGGAAAGGCTTTATCAAGATCAGTGGAAGTGATATCTGTAAGACATTGCAAAGTGGGAAGAGGATCTTGTACCTTGAAGGTGTCTTTTCCGGCAGCATCATAAACGACATGGACACCTTTCCCTGATGTGATCTCAGCAACCCGGGTTACGAAGTCCTCCTTCGTGTATACGACCACACGGTTGCATCCGTCTTGAGTGGCTTGGGTGGCTTTCTCTTCTGTCGAAATGGTCCCGATAACGGTGGCACCAAGGGCATTTGCCCACTGGCAAAGGAGAGCGCCGACTCCACCAGCAGCGGCATGGACTAGAACAGTATGGCCTGTCTGAACCTGCATAAAAAAAAAAACCAAGATGGAGGTGTCTCTAAGATGCATTCTGAATTCAAAAGTAGTTTGCATTTCGTCCAAGGTCGCTGTAGAATATTGTATATGCAGTGAACTAAATTACTGCTGATGCTGATGGTATTGTGCTATGCTGATGCAGTAACCTTGCACGAAATGGACCGCACGTGCATTCTGTTGGTTATGCGAGGCTAGCTTATTAACAAGTTTCCTTGAATGAAATATTTCGGTAATTTTTCAATTGGAAAAAAATAAAATGCTGGTGGGTCCACCTGTCAGTAAGCCCCGCGAAGAGATAAGGGGGCGCGTGTGCGTGTGGTGCGGCCGCTTCGGCTTCTCCCAGATTAAACCCTGCCCCTCCCTGCCAAGTCCGATGACCTAATCGGCAACGACTGGGAGGGTAACACACCTTGGGATCCACACGTGTACACGCTACGCTCTTTTTCCTTTTCCTTTGATCTACTCATGTGGCAGTTTCCGATGTGGGGTTTTCATCGATTTTTTTCCCTTCGCTCCTGGTGCCGGCGACGGTCTCCGCCGGCTCTACCATCGACCAGCAAGAAGAGGTGGCTAGTTTCACCAGCAAGCTAGTCTTTCTAGCCGACAACAAGCTTCGCCATGGAATTCGCTAGAAGAGATTTCTCTCTCTGGGTCGAGTGGGATCGCCATTTCCAACTACAAGTTCCCTCGACCCAAATACAGATCAAGGTGCAAAGGAGGTCCAATCCGAGGTGAGTTAGATCACCTTCTCGCTCTTCTAACGCCGCCACCCAGATCTGTCGCAATAGAGCTCCGGCATCCCGGAGAAGGATCCAGGGTGCAGGGTGCAATTTCTAATTTTTCTAGGACCCTTTTAAAAAGGTGATTACGCATTTAGCTTTTGCATTGGAAACCAGAGGCGCCTATGTCTGGCCTGTTCGAACCGTTTTGCCTTTTAAAAAACCATTCCAAGGTAGTAAGCAAAATTCACATTGAATCGTCACACAAAAGCCTAGCTATACTGGATATATATGTATCCGAGGAACATCAACATATAATGTGTCTGTAGGTTTCTTTCGACCTTTACGCACCTAACTCAAGTATCTCCAAAATGATAAGAACAGAAAGCTAAATAAAGCAAAGTTAATTAGCTCTATATATCGTCAAATCTCGCTGCAAAAGGAGGTTTCAGCTCACCAGTGCAGGCAGTTTGCATATGTGTATATCCACGAGTGAGATGGTTTTCCATGTGAGGCGGAGTGGCTGGGCGCATGCACTGCCGTGTGTCCACTGCCCCGTGCATGACATGCGCAACAACCTCCTTGGACGCATGCTCCCTCCCGGTGGGCGACGTCGGAGTGGCTTGCCTTATGAACACCCTCCTCCACTGATCATTTCATCGTTGTTGCCACTGCGCATTCGCGAGCGAGCTTGGTCGGTAGCCTAGCCATGGCCGGCCGGGGCACCCCGGAGCTGCTCCTGTTCCACAGGCTGGACCGCGAAGTCTTCCACCGGCTGGTGCGCGACCTCGGGCAGGACCCGGAGAGCATGCGGTGGGTGATGGCGCTCTGGCTCTGGCTCGAGTCCGCCGGCCACCACGACTTCATCCGCCGCGTCTCCGCGCTCCCGGGGACCGTCGTGCTCCGCTTCGTCGCCGAGGCGCTCGCCTGCCTCGGCCGCGTCGCTGGCAAGCAGTACTCGGGCGCCGGCCGCGACGGACGCCTGCCCTGCACCAACGCTCTCCTGGCCAAGCCCATCGACGACGTGGGCTACTTCGACGTCCACCGCGAGGAGGTCATGGACGGCGTCACCCCCCTGTACAAGAACGTCTGCCGCGTCGTCTTCGACGACGTCGCTGCCGTCGACGATGCCGCGTTCTTGCCCAGCAACGTGCGCGCCGCGCTCCTGGGAGGCGCGCGGGCCGGCCCGCCCGTGGTGGCCGCGTCCGCCAGCTCCCCTGGCCGCACTGCCCCGAGTACGCCGCCGGCGGGGCTGAACCCGATGGCGTCGCCGTGGTTCCCGGTGCAGCAACAGATCAGCCCCCTGCCGGACGACTACCGCTCGCTGTTCATCACCTTCTCCAGAGGTTACCCTATCAGCAAGGGGGACATCACGGAGTTCTTCAACTCGTAAGCCCATGTCACCCACTCTCTCTCTCTCTCTCTCTGTGCGCCGTGTCATGCATGGAGACACGCATATATATATGCAAAAATACGAACTGTGTCTGTGTGTGTGCAGGGTGTACGGGCCGTGCGTGGAGGCGGTGATGATCGAGCGGGCGCCGCTGGGGCAGCTGCCGGTGTACGGGAGGATAGTGCTGCGGAGCCCGGAGATGATCCCGGTGGTGCTCGACGGCCAGCAGACGGCCAAGTTCATGATCAAAGGCAGGCACCTCTGGGCCAGGATCTACGTCCCAAGCTCCAGGCTGATCGTGTATGCTTGATCCATACGTACGTTTGCATGCTAGAGCTCGACTACTCAAGAGATCAAGCTGAAGCTGGAGCTGGAGCTCGACGAAGCAGGGTATCATAGTTACCTAGCTACTCAAAGAGACTTGAGATGTTACGTCCAGGCAAATTAGCTTGCTAGCTTTGGACAAAGCTTATATAAATTTGCTTGTCTTATGGAATAACCTGTGCGTATCATGCTTGTTGTGTCTGTACATACGTCCTCCTACTGGAGAATGCATGATATATCGCCTATATGTACGTTTCTTATTATGCCTCTTACAATGTTTGGTGCTTCTTGTGTTTGATCAGCTGCTTGGTGTTTAATTCTAAAGCTTCTACTTACATGGCAGTACTTAGGACGTTTCCAATTATAGAGTTTTGCTAATGCTAGCCTTGCCAAAAATGTTTAGCTGTATAGTTCCCCTCCTGGCTGAACAAGCCTGGGTATATTGAACAGTCTCTAGAACCCAGTGTGGAATAAGCCAAATCCATTTCTACATCAATATCTATCAGGAGTCCGGACTGTACCTGATCACGAGATCACATCAATTCTGGAAACATTGTGCCATGATACAAAGAAGAATGGGTACAAATAATCACGTCAGACAACACCAACCTATCCTCCATTTTCCCCATATAATCTCCAGCAGGCTCTCAGCTAGTGTCACCTCCAAAAAGATTCAACTCTAAGCTGAATCATTGCTTAAAGTTTTGACGCCACGCCGTAACTCTGCTCAGCATGTTTGTCAGGGAGCCAGGGAGTGAGTGCATCAACGAGTCTTTTGACATCATGGGAGGAATGAGCAGCACTAAGAGTTATTCGCAGCCTGACAAGAGATTAATGATCGGTTAATCTTGGTTGAAACTGCCTCTAGCTCATACGCAGTATTGATCAAGATAGGACTATCTGTACATCAAATTCTACCAGGAATTTCATCCATAGAGAGAGCAATGGTGCATACTACAAGAAATCGCGTTAATTATCATAATGTTTATACCCTGAGTCCTAGTCCAATTACCCGGTCTATGGTTGCTACGAACACTGGTTGCAGGTTTTAGGCTGGTGAAGTAAGTTCATGACAGGACACAAGGATGGCAAAACGACAACAAAAGAAAAAAAAAACATCTGAAACCTGCATGAGTTGGGTGGTACTGTGGGTGGTCGAATTGGTGTAACATGAAATCCAGATCTTAGCATATGCCTGCAGTTCAAAATGAAAAGATTAGGAACATAAAACGATTGAGACTAGCAATAAATAAAAAAAAGGAAGGAATAGAGAACCTGCCAGCCCTAAGTGCTGCTTCTTCACTTCCAATTACTATGGAAATTATGGGACTAGTAATGTCAAGTTTCGTCAAAGAGGCAAAATACTGCACATGCTTCCAGATCACAGATCTCCGCCATCTCTCCTTCCTTGAGACATAAAGGGCCACTGAAATCAATTGATTCTATTTAGAGAACATCTCAGATATATAAATCAATGTCAGTTTGTCAGCGAGCTACTGCGAGTTCCAGGTACTGTAATTTTTAAGCTAGTAGAAGTGTTCTATTTAAATTCCCATTCTTACTGACTAATGGGAAAGCAATACAGCAGCATGTTACGCATTTCCTTGTAAAAAGAAGGTAGCAGAAAACATTGATAGAAATAAATATTGGATGACCAGCTCAATATGAAATCCATCAATGATGTTGGTGTGCAATATTCATTTTTAGAATAACTGTGAGTCTGTGACATAGGTGGTAAGCTGTGAATATTACCATGCACAGAAGCAACTACTGGCACCGGTAAAGCAGTTGAAAATATGAATGAGCGTCCTCGCGATTGAATTAGCCTCTTCCATCGAGTGCTGCTCAATGGATTGGAAATTGTTAATTACAAAGCCAGCAAATTATCAAGAGAGA
This sequence comes from Bonia amplexicaulis, assembly GCA_036346245.1. NCBI lineage: Eukaryota > Viridiplantae > Streptophyta > Magnoliopsida > Poales > Poaceae > Bonia > Bonia amplexicaulis. The sequence continues at coordinate 2,339,564 of CM070764.1, forward strand.
TCATATTATGCACCCAAAGTGCAGAGAAAAATGTGCAGTAAGACTTGTCTTAGATATTCCATGCATTCCTTTATTTTTAAGACCTACATGCTTCATTTCCGCAGTTTAATATGCATTATGAGCTGCTCTATCCTTGGCAGATAATATGACTTACCTGCATGCTATAAAACCACCCTGGCAGCCAGCAGCCTTGCTTAAGGTGCCAACACTTATGTCAATTTCATTCTCACATTCAAACAGCTCGGGTGCACCACCACCATTCTCACCACAAACAAGTGTTCCATGTGCCTTGAAAAGGAAAATTGCAACATAATTTGATTACTATCAAGCTCCACAAAAATGTATCTGAGGGGAGATAAAATACTAACATCATCGATGACCAACAAAAACCCATACTTTCTGCGTAATTTCACAAGTTCAGGTAATGGAGCAAAATCACCATCCATGCTGAACAGGCTGCATTTTATTAATAAAAAGAGCTTCTGAGTTTTGTACTCTGACACTATGCATACAAAAGCAAGCGCGGTTCATTAATACTTGATAAAAACTTAAATACTTCTTGAATGATGAAATTTACTTAGAAGCATAACTTGCCTATCTGTCACAACAACTTTCTTTTCTATTGAGCAACTGGACCTGCACGGATAATCAACATATAGTTATAGCTAACTCAGTTTGTGGTTAATATTCTGTATATTATGACTGGAAAGTGAAAAACATACAGCAGGATATCAAGATGGGACATGTCACAGTGCCTGTAGACAAATGCTATTGCTTCTTGCTGTCTCTCAACAAGGCGAATCCCATCGATAATCGAAGCATGGTTCAGAGCATCTGAAAAAATTGCAATTCTCTCATGCTCTGCAGGTTTTTTCCCAACAGCCAAAAGAGAACTGATGCTTCCCAGAGCAGTCATCACAGCCATATTGGCAGAAAATCCAGTTGGGCAAAGAAGGCAATCCTGTAAAATATCTCTACAGTAAGGATGCATAGCTAATGAAGTGATGGTTACTTAAGTTTAAAAGTACAACATTAAACCTCTTTTTTCTTCAACTCTGCCAATGATTCCTCCACCAATTCGTGATAAGTAGTATACCCACAGATCAACGCGGACCCTCTTGGCCCCATGCCGTACTCTTGAGCTGCCTAGCAAACACACCAGAACGTTATCGCTAATTCAAAATACTCAACAGACCGAACAATAGCCACAGGTACAGAATTGGCACACCTTCACCGCGGCCTCGCGGATTGCCGGATGCGAGCTGAGGCCCATATAGTCATTCCCGGAGAAAAGAATCAGCTTCTCACCACCCACCTCCTCTTCTTGGCCACTCGCCTCGCCACCTAATCAAACCAGATGTGCCCATGAACAAGTCCTCTAGTACATCAAAACCCAAGCTCCCAAAGTCTCGAGCAAAATCTCGACCACTAAATCTTCAAACAAAATCTCGAGCACTTGTTCTTCTTCTTTTTTCTTTTTCTTTTTTTTTGCAAACCATATCCTCTTTTAGACAAGAAACTACAGTAGGGGAGAAGGAGCAAAACTAAAGTTTTGACACGCATGGTGGCAGCAAGGCAGAGAAAAAAAAACTCAGCACGGACCTTCAGCGAGCCATTGGCGGAGGGTTGCGCGGTCGAGGCGGATCTCGACGGCGGCGCGGTCCCATGGGCCGGGGCCGGGGAAGGTCTCCGGCGTCGCGGTCGGCGGAGCGAGGGCGATGGGGCGCGTGGCGCGCAGGAGGCTCCTGGCCGCCAGGCTCGCGAGCGCGGCGTCGACGAGCGCGTCCCAATGCGCCATTCCGTCGAACAGGCAGCGGGTGCCGGGTGGGGACGGAGAAGACGAGGCAGGCGCAGAGAGAGAGCAAAGCGGAAACCGTTGCTGGTTGGTGAGAGTTAGTGAATTGGTTGCAACTTGCGCGCGGGTCGCGTCGCGTGACGGGGCCCCACCAGCCAGGGCCTAACAGGGCTTCCGGTGGGCCCAGTTAGCCCAGGGCTAAGTAGTCCGGCCCACATAACTTGCTTTCTGTGTTGGGCCTTAAGCGGCACGATGTGTGACTACAATTTCCCGCCTTCAGTATGGCAAGACGTAAAACTACCCTACCGACAAAAAGAGTAAAAATGCTCAGATACTTTCGCAAGTGTTATGCAGGCTCTTTTATGGTGCCCAAAAATAAATATAAGCCATTGATTCTTTTTCATCCAATAGATCATATTAGTTATGATTTATTTATACAACTGTCGGTAGTACTAGTAATAAAATCTCGAGAGGGGTATAATTGTAAAGGACAAACTCTTGAAATGGTCTGCTTGCGAGCAGCTTAAGAGAGATGAATGGTGAACTGGAGAAGGGTCTCGACGCCGTCAGTGGTGTGCTCGTTGCCTGGGTGCAGCTAGGGGGTGAAAATATATCGAATACGAAAGGATAATGATTTTGTCATATTTGTTTTCATATTTTTCCCAGATGCGGATACGAATACCCCAGATACAAATACGGATGTGAATAATTGATGGTCGTAGTCGATAGTCGATCGATAGTGATAGTCGAGAGTCGATGGTCGATAGTCGGCAGTGCATACTCGAAGGAGTATTGTGGGTGTCATACTCGAAGGAGTACCATGGACATCATACTCAGAGGAGTATCGTGGACGTCGTACTCGAAGGAGTACTGTGGACGTCATACTTAGAGGATTACAGTGGACGTCATACTCGTACAAGTGTTGTAGCACTCGGAGGACTCAAAACCTATGTTGGTCGTAGCGCTATGCTCGTGGCACATGTTGTGGTTGTAGTGCCATGATCGTGGCACCTGTGTACGTGGTCACAGCAACTGTCTGCGTTGTCGTAGCGATCGTGATCGTAGTCGTAGCGGCCGTAGTCGTAGCCGTAGCGAACGTGGTCGTGGTGCGTGGCAGTCGACCGAGTCGTAGACGCCATGCATAGGCGTCATGCATCTTGACATCATAGTCGATAGCAACCACTATAGCAATCGTCAGCACTGTTGCAGAGTTGGCCATTGTGGCAATTAGGTATGGGCCGGTCACTGTAGCAGTTGTGCAGCTAGTCACTGTAGCAGTCATCACCGCGAGTAGTCGTGGAATGCCGTGGGTCTTCAGTTAGTTGGCGAATTGCTCGGTATGGGTAGCAATGTGGTAGTCGTTGTTAGAGTCGTGTGAAGTGGGTGAATAGCTTGTTGTAAGGCCCGATTGTATCTATATATACTCTAAAAGTTTTTGAGAGAATTGAGCTAGAGAATAACAAAGAAAACACAGGAAAATGTGCATCAATTAGCACCACAATAAGCGTGTCTTAGTTCTAGTGTTTCAACTCAGTTATTAGCTCTATCTTATCGTTTCCATCTCTGACAAATTATTCACTCCGCCAAAACTTGCATTTAAAAGAGGCTGGACCAATACCAGATGTGCAGTCGTAAATTAATTACGAGATCGGAGTTCCACACCCCACACCCAGCGCGGTCATCAGCGCCACGTTCGCGGCATAACCAACAGGGCAAAGAACACAGCACAACACGACACAGCGCAAATGTATTATCAATGAAATCCACAGATTAAAGATCACTTATTTACCTTCTTTCTCTTGAGCTGCGCCAAGGATTCCTCGAGCAACTTGTGGTAGTTGTGTAGCCGAATACCACGGCGCGAGCCTCTCGGTCCCATGCCGTGCACTTCCGCCGCCCGAAACCACCGTCGATCATATGGCGGCCGTCGGTCATGCGTGCACTGAAGTCAAGTGATGCAGACGCGCATACCAGCTTTCAGCTCACCTTGGACGCAGCCTTGCGAACGGCGGGGTGGGAGCTTAGGCACAGGAAGTAGCTCCCGGAGAAGAGCACCAGCCGCTGCCGATCACCATCGCCGCCATCTTCTTGCCGTGTGGCCACCACCGGTACCTCGCCGCCGCCGACGCCTTGTGTATTGTACGATGAGATCTGGTTGGGTACAGAATTATTTGTAGGTCCCGGACAGCATACATGCAGATCCCATCGCTAAATTGGTCGGATTATATGGAAGCTGCTCGTGATATATGTAACCGTGAACAGCGCAGCTGATGACTCCACAAGCAGCCTGGAGATAACTGACACCATGTATTATTATGGGCTTCAAGGACCAGCTTTAATTTCAGCCCACATCTTAACTACAAGGCAGCACAATAGGCCCAGGAATAGTGGGGTAATACATATGAGAACTAAATCCGGTGACCCACCTGTCAGAGAAACGAAACAACATTGGCCCAGATATCTGGTGAGAATGACGCCCAGTAGTTCCGAGATGTTTCTCTTTTCGAAAAAGTCTATGTGACCCTTTGAACTCTTATGATAGTCTAAGTTTTTGATCTTTTTAAATATCAATACTATTTATTTTACCTTCTAAAATTGATTGAAGGCAATTTTAGCTGATGTAGCTCCTACGTGGCTCCAATGTAGAAGCAGTTTTGACATATGAGCTTCTTTGGGTGAGATGCCAGCCTTGTCAATATGATTACCATAATAGACCCACCCGTCAACCCCAATCTCTCCTTTTCCTCTTATTCCTCGTCCTTTCTCCATCTCACCTAAAGCTCCTACCCGTGGCCTCCTTCTTCCTCCGCCTAGCTACCTCCCTCCTCCGCTCCTCATCCCCCACTCCATCATCCTCCTCTCCTCCCCGACTTTTCCTGCCACTCGGCACTCACACCTACAACAAACAACAAGCAAGCCCTTGCGCTCCGCCTATAAATAGCTTGCAGCAAGAAGCCATTTCTCCTCGCCCTCTACCTTGGTCCATTCTTCCCATAGTAGCTCTCTATGCAAAGTTTTGGTTCGACTTGAGTGAAGTCGACGTCCACGACTTTGGTGGACGCATTCGTTGTAGCTCCCATTGCCGTGGAAGTCCTTGCCTCGCCATCGTTTTGCATCATTTATCCCTAGTGTCTCCATCGTGCAACGCATTGTGCCGTGTTGTCTTCCCATTTCACGGCCACCCCTTGATAGTGTTTCCTTGTCATCATTAACTTCTCCCGATTTTAGTAAGCTCCCCATGGTACTCGTTGTTCTTCTCCATAGTGTTTATGTTGGCCCAAGTCTTGGTCTTCACCGTCGCCGTCGTAGTAGTGTTACTGTCTCCACTTTTCTTTCTCGTCAGCACTATGCCGTTGACCATAGGTCTTTGTGTTAGTGCCTCTTCGCATCGAAATAACCCCCTTTAGCTCGCTCTATGCCCAATTACTTTTTTCCTTCACTCCCACACTGAGTTCGTCACATGGTCATAGCCACCTCGCCGCTCATCGCCACCGCGCCATCACTCCAGTGCACCATTCAGGTAGTTGCCACCACCATTAGGTTCCTTACACCTAGGTTGTTCCATTTTGCCTACTACTTGTGCTCCATCACTATCCCTTCGCCACCGACAAGATCGCCAAACCAAGCACCAACGCCTCCCCTGTTTCCCTCTCTCTTTCTCCCTATTCTATCTCACCGACACGTGGCTCCTAAGAGAAATATTTAATTAGTGCTAATGACATGTTTAAGGTTAATGAGTTAATGACATGTGAGACTAGGTAATTATATTAATCAAATTTCTAATTTAAATTTTAGAATTTGTTTCACTGATATCTTGGCCCCACCTATGAGCAGCCAGCGGGAAAGAACAAATGGAGAGAAAGTTTTAAGGATGATATGCGGGTTCCACTTTCACCATCTTTTTTATTTGCTTACTTGCTGACTAGGCTGCCATGTCATCTTAAAACCATCTTACATATCAAAACCACCTCCATGTCGGTGCTACGTAGGATTAAAGCTAGAGTGGAGTGGCTTGAGGGGGCATGTTGTCTGATTTTAATACTTGAGGGGTAAAACATTTGATTTTATAGTTAAAGATTAAAACTTAGACTATCGCAAAAGTTCCGAAGATAAAGTAGACATACTCTTTCTTCTTTTGCAAGTCCAATAAGAGGTCTCCTTTCTGTAGCCCAATAGAAGGCAGCCTTGCAATTTGACCTGGCCCATCACGCGAGGAAACCTATTTTTCAGCCTTAATGGGCTTAATTATTGGCGGCCTTAATAGGCTTAATTAGGCCGTCACATTCGAGCCTGCTATAAACGATGTACTACCATGTCTTCCCATTCTTCTCCTTAAACCTGTAGAAGATTCTGGATCTCTCATCCCAAAAAAAAATGCAACTATGGATTTCCCAATGGCAAGCATCCCATGGAGTACAAGTCAACCAAGAACAAGGTTTCTTTCTCGAAGATGCAGCGTTATGCTATGAACTGTTAGAAAGTATAGCGTTCCAGTGCGATGGGAAACTGCAAGCTTGGCATCTGTCTCGGATATGAACAGGCTAGCTAGCAGCTAGGACGACAAATCAAGCAGGGCTCGCAACTTGCGTCGAAGTAGGGTGCGCGATTAACGGGCATGCAGTACGATTGCACGAACCATGTGACACAGATCTTGCACCAATAATCCATGGCCATGCACGCATAGCTCACCCAGCTGTAGTTAGTAAATTTTTAAATAGTTTTATCTATAAATATAAGATATATTTTATATTTTAATATAAAATTAATGTGATGTTTCCTTTGTGCTACTAATAAATATGTAGTTTTATTTACTATTCTCTATATATATACATCGAATATTCTACTTAGAAATAATAATAATTAAAAGTAATCTAGCTATTTTAACTTTTTTTGCTCTATATGATAATAAAAATATATTTTATAAAGTTAGACGGAGAAAGTACTACACGCGTTCCTTGCAAAAACCTTTAGCTCCCAGGTTCCACCGGTCGCCTTTTCTAATCCTATGTCTTCTCCAGCCCGCTTGGTGATCGGTTTGGTGAAAATGTTATGGCTAAAAATATTATGTGGGTGAAAAACATCAGAGTGAGAGAGGCTTATTTAACATAATTAAATTTAAAAATTGAAAATATAAAAATATGTTAGCCCATCACGGACAACGCAACGAATACGAGAAAAAAGAACCGACAAAAAACTCAAAAACAATCAAAAATTCAGAAAAAAAACGAAATTATAAATAGTACAAAAATAAGCTTTAAGTCATAAGCTTAAGGTGGTGTTCAGTTCGGCTTATTTTTGGTGGCTTATGGCTGAAAACACTGTAGCTGGCTGAAAAAAACATTGTAGCTGACAGAGGCTTATTCAACATAATTAAATTTAAAAAAATTGAAAAATATAAAAAATTTGTTAGCCCATCACAGACAACGCAAACGAATACGGAAAAAAAAAGAACCGGCAAAAAACCTCAAAAAAAGCTAAAAATTCAGAAAAAGACGAAATTATAAATAGTGCAAAAATAAACCAGAAATCAGAAGCTCAAACCATATTGAGCGGTGCGTAAACCATGTTGAACACCACCTGAAGCTTCCTCGGAGCTAGCATTAAAGTATAGGCTATGCTTGTGTGCAGTGAGATCGTGGTACGTCTTACACGTTGTTCATTTAAGAAAAGGCCACAGAGAAATAAAGATAATAAGGATCGAGTACTACTAGTAGCAACAGTAGTATAACACAACCACCAACCCAGCTGCAATGACCAAAGGAAAGAGGAGCAAAACCATATCTATGGTACAAGACGCATCGATTTTAATAGAGAGGATAAATAGTGTTTTAAATTTTTTCACTAAATATTGATCAACTATTTACTCTAATAGCTACAAAGTTATGAAAAATAGGATATAAAGTCTTCTTGAAAAACAGAGAAACACAAAGCTGAGCGCAACCAGTTCAGAACACTGCGTGGTCGGGTTACGACCACTGGTTGAAATCAACATGATCAGTTACGACTAATGGATGGAAGCCAACGTAGTCGGAGTTCGATTATCGGACGGAAACCACCATGGTCAGAGATCGACTGGCAGTCGGATACCAATATAGTAAAAATCGACTATCGAGCGGAGATCACCGTGGTCGAAGATCGACTGCCAGTCGGATACCAACGTAGTCGAATCGACTCTAGCAGTCGATGACTAGAGACCGATCGAAAACCAACGTAGTCGGTAACCGACGTTGTCGAAATTCGACTTGAGTGGTCAGCGACCAGAGAGCGATTGAAAATCAACGTAGACGATAACCAACGTGGTCGAAAATGAACATGGTTGAGATCAACATGGTCGAAGGTCAACGAGTGGTCTAAAACCAACGTGGTCGAATCCGTTCAAAAATCGACCAGTGAGATCGATGACCACTGAGCGGTCGAAAACCACATGTGGTCGAGAAGATGCGAAGCGGTCAGAAGCCTGAACGTGGTCGAAAAAGATGCGGTGCGATCTGAGACTAACGTGGTCGAAAACAAAGCAAAATAGAGGAGAGCAGTCTGAATTTCGACACAGTTTCAAAACGAAAATTGATAGAACTTTTGATATGTAGAACCAAATCAGCTTCATGTACTCTATATGCTCCCCTTCATCAGCTTTCCCTATAGCCTCACCATGCCATAACTGTTCTTCCTCTGCTCCATGTACCGCATCGGCCTCGTCACGAGTAATTTTCTTCTCTTCACCAACATGCGGAGCGTCCAAGCTGCTCGCACCTTCCAAATGATGGCCGTCCATATGACCTTGCACAACTTCTATTGGGCATGGTTACACAAGCATCACATATTCGTATCCGCGGTGCCGGCACCCTTGCACAAACCCCTTCCACGCAACAATGCGCATCAATATTCTCAATTCCCATCTAATGTTCGTGGGAGAGTGGTTCCAAAGCCCTTGCATGACGACGTTGCACACCTCAGGGTCTAAGGAGAAACTGTGAGTGAGCCAGTGCATCACATCTGCGATTCAAGCATTCTCGCCGTCCGGGTGTACCAGAGTGGCTTGCGCAAAACCGCTCAAGTCAACACCATTCGGACCTTCATAAATGGTGCCAACACTGTAATGCACTTTCAATGTAGTGGGTGTCGGAATTACTGATGTTTGCCTGCATATATTTTTAATATTGCAACTAGTCAAATCACGTCGTATATTATGGAAGTACTAATGTACCATAATTTACATTTCAACGACCGTTCGCCTATCGTACCAACTCACTATCGTCGTAGCATTAACTATCTATCAGCAGACCATGCACCGACGCCGCTCTTGTCTCGCTGCTCGAGCTCTCTTCTATTGTAAATAATTCTTAATGGGTTTCGACAATTTACATGACATATCAATTTAAATACCAATATACCAGTTATAACAGTACGCATGATTTTTCAATATACTAACGACATTACATATTATTATTTTCTACAAAGTAAATTGTTATATTCTTATAAAAATATTGACTGAATTTTGAATAACTACAAATTTCTACGAAGACTTAATTTCTACATAACATTAACTAAATTTTCTACAACTACAATTTTATACGGATGCTAATTTGCTAAGTATGCTAATTTTCTTCAAGTATGTTTACTAAATTTTCTACACCTATAGGTTACTACGGCTGCTAATTTTATATTACTACGTTGACTAAATTTTCTATACCAAAGTTGTATTATTCTTTTCTACATCTATAATTTTCTACGGATACTAACACTAAATAAATTATCTACTTCATATACAAAATATGAACTACAACATACAAATATATTTACCTCACAAAGTCACGAAACATCTCCTTCCTCTCCCTCTCCTCTCGTCTTCTCCTCCTCCTCCCTCTCCTTCTCTCCTCTCCATTTCTTTCCTCTCTCTCCTCTCCTCTTCTCTTCTTCTTTTCCCTCTATTCACCGCTGCCGAAAGCGCCGGTCGTCGCCAGCGGTCCATTTATATACGTCTCTAGTTGCTCAACTTTTCGGCGACTGAATTGCAGTCGCCTAACCAATGGGCGACTGGAAGCAGTTGTCTGGCGGTTCGGCGATTGCAATTATTTTGCTCAACGGCCAGTGGATTGCTTGCGTGTGGTGTGGCCGTTGGACGATAGATTCCAGTCGTCCAACGGTTTGGCGACTGGAACCTATCTCTGTAAAAAGTATTCGCACGGATATATTTCAGTTATTTCGAATAAAATATAGATTATTTATGAAAAAATTCCCCAAAATTGGTCTTGTTGGTCACCAGCAGTGTGGGGGTGCATGTACTGTACATCTTTGGCTCCTCCGATCAATGGCTTCCCGTAACCGAGGACACGTCATGGCGCGATTCGATTGGACCGAACCATCATTGCCGTGGGCCAAGCAAGACTGATCAGAGTTGAGAAGAAGAAGGTGCGAGGCGCCATGATATATGATGGCTTGTTCAGGATGGATGCTTCATTTCATTCCCCGTGGCTGTGGCTGTGGCAGACACAAAACAAGTTGGGCACATGGGGAAGAGCGAGCGGAGAGCGTGGCGCCGTTCGAAGCGAGGGCGGTGGCGGTGGTCAACCGGCACATGCCGATGCCGGCGCCAGCGCCAACGCCAACCATCCCCTCCCCTGCACGCAGCTGCCGTTTTCTGCACTGCCGCACGCAAGATTTCAGCGCGTTCACCTCACCTCACCGCGCGCGCTGCCACCCACCACGACGCACCAAGCGACATGCCGGTCCTACGGACGAGACGATCTCCAGTGGTTTTCAACCGTGTTACGCGTGTGTCCATGGATGGGCGGTCTTAACCGCCGAGCTACCACGCGGAATTCACAGCTCACGTTTAGGGAAAAGAGCAACGACCAACAGAAATATATGGAAGGAGCTATGCATATGGTAGGTCAGGACAGATGTAAGAGCTACTAGCTCTGCAATCAGTCAGGTAACTACTCGAAGGAAACAAAATCATGCATGGTATAACAGACAGCCAACTGAAACCGCAATCCAATTGCCCAGAACACATCTGGGGGGAATCCAATGTAATCCAAGCCGATTATGGGGTTCACTCGCCACATAAGTTCAAGGAATCAGGCCCAGCACCAGCGTATTATTTTTCCTTCCAGAGACAGCAGGGCGTTCCAAAAAGCAGGACCTGTTCTTTTTCTTCGAAGCTGGCGACTTTTGACTTTTGCTACAGTACATAACTTTCAAATGGAGTATTTTCTCAAGACGAGATCTATAAGTTAAACGATGTATATGTTAAAAACCCATCATATGTACCATCCAAAATCACAAGTGAGTATCTCTCCATAATCTGTCTGTAAATGTAAAAATTCAAAATTTCAACTAAAAGATATAAGCCGTAGCTGTTGCCAAACAGACGCGCAGGCTGGGTCCAACCAGGAGACCATTACCAATCTCTCTCTCTCAGTGGCCAAATCCATGTGCTCCAATCCCTATGCTGCCATCCTCTTACCACCATATCTGCTGTGCCTTGCTTGGTTTCCACTTGCATGTGTTGCCATTTTCACATCTTAAAAAGAAGGAAAAGATTGGTTTTGATTCGTTAGATATGGATAGATGGCGAGGGCATTTTAATTCCCTCTCGAGAAAGAAGGAAAAGATTGCCAAGGCATTTACTAGCGTTGTACAACTTTCTTTTGCATGGGCCCACCCCTCCCCTTGTACCACTCGTATGAAATGGGCGTGATGCTGATATATGCTCCCCTGTTGGAAGTGGCGTACAGGTGTTAGACGCGTTTACCTAACGGTGTATTGAAAACTTTGTTGTGGGATTTGGAGATTTTTTGAGTTTATGATGTTGATTTTACTGTTGTATTCTTATGAAAAAAAAAACCCTTTCCAAATTTCTCATTGCAATAAAACAATATTTTGTGGTTTTTCAAGGAACAAGTGTGCTTAAGTCTTAAATTTAATAGAAGGTATGAATTACAACATATCAAGTTAATGAACATAACGCTTCAAAAAAAATCACCAAACATACATACATGTCGTACACAAAAAAGATTATGATAAGCTAAAAACAACAACAACATGAAGTCGCTATCTTGCTGTAATTTAAGGGCGGTTTCGTCCGTGCCCGTGCCATACGGTTAGACAAATAAAACAAGTGTTACAGCATAAGTGTGTTGTCCTAGACTCAAGACCCCAACCACTGGAAGCCCCGTTCTTTTTGGCTCTCCAATCAGCTTTTAGCTTTAATTACTTTTATCGATCATTATTTATTAGATTAATAAATTATAGTTAAAAATTATAAACTATAACGAAAAAATAGACCCAAATTATACCACTGACACCCATCATACAACAAATAAACCGTTTTTATCGCATGATTTTAGCCGGCACAAGCAATCGAAAACCAGATGGCAAACCAGCGCGCCTCAAACAAAAGCAACAAAACAGTGAACTTTCGTTCCACTCCCCCCTCATTTGGCAGCCATAAAAACCCCTCACTGCACATACAAAGACGCCACTCCAGCTCCAAGGAGCAGCTGCTAGCAGCAACCCATACTCCTCATCCTCGTGCACACAGCCATGGCGCCTCAAGAGCTCCAAGAAACCTCCTCCTCGTCTTCGTCTACCACCAGCTCCACCTCCTCCTGCTCCTCCACTGTCACGGACTCGTCTTCCTCCCCCTCCACGCCGGTGAGAGCCAATGCCGCCGCGCCCGCGGTGCCGCGCAAGAGGCAGCAGGCGGCGGAGGTTGAGGCGGGCGGCGGAGGAGGAGGAGAGGAGGAGGAAGATGCCGGGAAGACGAAGAAGAGGAAGCGGAGCAGCGACGGGAAGCACCCGGTGTACCGCGGCGTGCGGATGCGGGCGTGGGGCAAGTGGGTGTCGGAGATCCGCGAGCCGCGCAAGAAGTCGCGCATCTGGCTCGGCACGTTCCCCACCGCCGAGATGGCCGCGCGCGCCCACGACGTCGCCGCGCTCGCCATCAAGGGCCGCGCCGCGCACCTCAACTTCCCCGGCCTCGCGGGCGTCCTCCCGCGCGCCGCCTCGCCGGCTCCCAAGGACGTCCAGGCCGCCGCCGCATTGGCCGCCGCGTTCACGTCGCCGTCGTCATCCTCGGATCAGTCGGAGGAGGCCGACGCGGCATGCCTCGTCCAAGAAGAGCCGGCGGCCGAGAACCCCGCCACCGCGCCGGAGTCTGCCACGCCGTCGAGCGGCAGCGGGGAAGAGGAGGAGGAGGAGCGGCAGCTGTTCGACCTGCCGGACTTGCTCCTAGACATCCGGGACGGTTTCGGATTCTCTACCATGTGGGCTCCGCTCCCCGACGTCGAGGAGGTCAATGCGGAGCTCCGGCTAGAGGAGCCACTGTTTTGGGAGTAGCAGATGCTTAATCGCAGCGACTAAGCAATTATACAAGCAGTACTTACTAGCTTAATTTCTTCTTTCTTCTTTTATTCTTATTTTTTTGTAGTTAACCTTTCTCTTTCTGGGTTTAATAAATATAAGGTGGTAATATACATATGAGAAAAAAAAAGCTTATATAGTACCTGTCAGTTAATTATTATTTCTACATAGTGATGTGTGAATTCTAGTGGTTGACCTTGCTAGATTTTAGGTGTTGCATACTCTTTTGAGTACTCCATGTACTGTACTGAGTTCCCCAGAAAATAATTCATTGTACTGCAATGAGAATTGAGACGAGAGAAGAAATGGAATGGAATCCCCAAGAAGCTGATGCTAATAGGTTACTGCTGCTGACTTTGATAAATTACTACTCCATTTCCTTCTTATCTGTTTATCACCAGCAGCTACCGTTAACCAGAGGTCGAACGTACTGGCAACTGCAGTTAACTGATTGTTAAGCAGTAAGCTGACTGATCTGCTTGGCTAGCGTTGGTCTCCTCCATGATCAAGTGGAGACAAAAGGTAGCATTCCTCATGTGGCTGCACAGCAGCATCTTCTCCCCTCCTCTTCTTCCCCTGCCGCTTTAATTCTCCTTTTGCTAAGCTGTTTATTAGAAAGCTCTTTCTTCCCTGAGATCGATGCGAATGAGATGCTACAGTTGGGATATTTTAAGCACGGTCATCATTTCCAGTGAGAAAGCTAATGTTCCCACTTCCCATGCACGAGGCACGTATTCCTGGGCTGACCCTGTTCTACCCTTTCTTTTTAGCTAAGGTTTGGTTCGGTTCTTTTTAGCTGTGATTTTTTATTTTTAGCTACGATTTACTAATTTAATAAATAATAATTATCGTAAAAAATCAAAATTAAAATTCGGCTGAAAAAAGGAAAAGGAGCGGATGGTTGGCCTGGACGCGGTGGATAGTGATCACTGAGCTGCACTGCACTGCGCGCTGGTCGGTGATCAGGATCGGGTCTGACTCGTGTGGGTAGGTGACCTCGCGTACGTGGGTGCATGGATGCATCCGCGTACGTACGTAGACGTATGTACGTGTACAGTTGCGTACAAATTAAATGCAGCGTACTGTACGCACCTGCGTACGCGACGTGTACATGTCAGGCGGGCGGCTACAGTCCACATGAACAGGATGGAATCCGCCTCCTCGCTGGACACAGTTGTCACCCACGTGTGCCACTAATTGGCCAGCAACGCCAACGAGGCTAGGAGGGGGCCAGGAGAAGTTAGGAGGTGTAATTGCGTCGAATTCGGATGGATATTATTTATATCGTATTCTAATATATATTTTTAGATTCAAAATTGGATATGGTAAAATTAGAAATAAATATGAATTCAGAGTTTCGAATAAGATACCATTGAGATAGATATATGATGGTTTCGGATTATAAATGAATAATATAGATATATAGTATGTGCATACATAAAGGAATATATACTGAACTATACCATCGTCACTTTAAGCCTTCAATGAGCAATAAATTCATCTAAATTACTTCAAGTTCAATATAAACGATAAATTCATACATAAGTTTGAAACCAATAAATTCATACGTAAGTTCAATATAAGTGAGGTGGATTGGTGGTGACTGGTTAGAGTGGTTGGATTCTGAATTTAAGTTAGGACTTAGGTAAAATCTAAGCTGGTTAGTGCCAATGATGGTTGATAGGTTGGACCGGTTAGGGGTACTAACTTACTTGTTGGATAGTATCCGGTTTACCGTTTACCGACGCTATTGTGTCAGATTTTAGCTCTTCTGTTTTTGCTATCGTATCCGACAACAACCATCTGGTACCCACCAGATTCAGTACTGGATCGATCAGAATTAACCCGTATGTTTGCACCCCTGGGAGAAGTGGAGTATCTCTCTATCTTCCTATGTGCTGACATCAGTAATACCGGTATCCAGAATTGAGGACACAAATGTCACTCTAGCCATTTTTAAAAAATTTGGTCCTTAAAACTTCTTTTTTAAAAAATAGCTCTCTCAGCTCGACAGGTGACCTGCTGCACGTGGTAGATCTACAGATATGGTTATTTTTTAAAAAACGGAGTTCGGAGACCAAACGAGCTCTGCAGGTGGCTTTACGAACGATAGATTCACGAGGACTTTATTTGAAAAAAAAACTTTCGGGGATTAAGTTTAAAAAATAGATAAAATGATATTTTAAGACTCAGTTCCCAGTGTCCAAGCCCTGTGAAAATTTATCGCAGTCGTATGCAAGCGCGTGCCCTTAATTCCTGCTTACAATCGATCAGACAGCTGAGACGACCTTTCTGCTTTCTTTTCTGTAAGAAACCAGGTTGCCATGCACCATTTTGTTTTCGAGCTCAACGCCTCTTCTTTTTACCCTGTAGCTTAGAATTTTTCTCCAATAAGTAAATATGACAATTTCTTCGTCGATTCTTTTAAAATAACTTATTAAGATAGTCTTTTTAAAATAACTTATCAATATCTAATATATGGCGATATCTTCGTCGATTCTTTTAAAACGACTTATTAAGATAGTTTTTTCAAAATAACTTATCAATATCTTTTAAAATAACTATCAATATCTAATATATGGCGATATCTTCGTCGATTCTTTTAAACGACTTATTAAGATAGTTTTTCAAAATAACTTATCGCTAGAGTTAAAACCATAACCTATAGCTATAAGCTATTATTTGCGGTCGAAAAGAACCCACCGTTAATAATTTTAGGAAGATGTTTCTATGATTTCCTAAATAGTGATTTATATAATTTTTAAATACGATAAATGATCGATAATTATTATTTATCCTTTTTATTTATTTTGATATTAATGTTGTTTTTATTAGAGAGGGAAATAAAGAAGCAGAGTGTCGGCATACGCATGGAATCTCTCTTCTCCCTCAATGTACGTACGTATTAGTACACAGCCCAAAATCTGGCTGGGAACCTGACATGCATGTCATGTCCATTTTCTGCAGTCGTTGTCGGCAACAGGTGACAACGTTGAAAAACAATCGAGTTAAGCAGGATCGATGAATTGTCGTCATGGCTGGCGAAAGATCACTAATTCTGATGAGTCCCGGTGATCTGTTGCATTCACGCCGCTCTGCTCCATAGTTTCACACCTAGTTGATGTTTAAAATTATTTATTTATATTTATATAAGCATTGAATATTTATTGTCTATCTTTTACTTTAGATTATGGTATTTTTGTTTGTTATGTGCTTTGGAAGCGGATTTGTATGTTATTCTTTACTAACCATAGTTTTAAGGTACAAACAACTTCTTTTTCGAGATATAGGTTTTACAAAGAGAAGACAAGTATGCAGTATTATAGCTGAGTATTAGTGGGCGGTCAGACCCCACAGTTCTAGAAGCTTTTGGGTCTTCTTCCTCATTCCAGCATCCGGTGATGGCTATCAATCTTAGGATACAACTTGGCTCAATTTCTACTCCTTCGACTCATCTCACCGCCAAGCAGTGCGACGCAGTTCTTTTGTCCTACGCTTTACCTTTACTCTTGATTCATGCTTTGCATATCATTTAGGGATATTTTGTAGTTCGATGATTGGTTGGGCTAATGATAGGACCACTTCTTCTGCGAGTCCCTCTTATACACATTTTGGGTCTTCTAACTTGTGCTTTTCTCCGTCTAGGTCGAACTTGCTTCTTCATTCACTAGTATCCAATAATGGGGATTTCTAGTGTTTTAGATTTGCTCCTTAGGTGTGAGTCATCCTCCAAGATTCCATATGGAGTATAGAACCTAACTCTCTTCTTTCAGCCATTCTTGTCATTTCCATAGAGACCATGCAAAGAAGAGTGATGTTGTGGAGTATCTCTATCTTCCTATGTCTGACATCGATATCTACGGTATCCGATTGAGGACACAAATGTCACTCTAGCCATTTTAAAAATTTGGTCCTTAAAACTTCTTTTTAAAAATAGCTCTCTCATCTCGACAGGTGACCTGCTGCGTGGTAGATCTACAGATATGGTTATTTTTAAAAACGGAGTTCGGAGACCAAACGAGCTCTGCAGGTGGCTTTACGAACGATAGATTCACGAGGACTTTATTTGAAAAAAACTTTCGGGGATTAAGTTTAAAAATAGATAAAATGATATTTTAAGACTCAGTTCCCAGTGTCCAAGCCCTGTGAAAATTTATCGCAGTCGTATGCAAGCGCGTGCCCTTAATTCCTGCTTACAATCGATCAGACAGCTGAGACGACCTTTCTGCTTTCTTTTCTGTAAGAAACCAGGTTGCCATGCACCATTTTGTTTTCGAGCTCAACGCCTCTTCTTTTTACCCTGTAGCTTAGAATTTTTCTCCAATAAGTAAATATGACAATTTCTTCGTCGATTCTTTTAAAATAACTTATTAAGATAGTCTTTTAAAATAACTTATCAATATCTAATATATGGCGATATCTTCGTCGATTCTTATTAAGATCTCTTATTAAGATTTTCTCCAATAAGTAAATATGACAATTTCTTCGTCGATTCTTTTAAAATAACTTATTAAGATAGTCAAAATAACTCAATATAATTATGGCGATATCTTCACGATTCTTTTAAACGACTTATTAAGATAGTTTTTCAAAATAACTTATCAATATATATTCCTATTAAAACCATAACCTATAGCTATAAGCTATTATTTGCAGTCGAAAAGAACCCACCCGTTAATAATTTTAGGGAAGATGTTTCTATGATTTCCTAAATAGTGATTTATATAATTTTTTAAATACGATAAATGATCGATAATTATTATTTATCTTTTTTATTTATTTTGATATTAATGTTGTTTTTATTAGAGAGGGAAATAAAGAAGCAGAGTGTCGGCATACGCATGGAATCTCTCTTCTCCTCAATGTACGTACGTATTAGTACACAGCCCAAAATCTGGCTGGGAACCTGACATGCATGTCATGTCCATTTTCTGCAGTCGTTGTCGGCAACAGGTGACAACGTTGAAAAACAATCGAGTTAAGCAGGATCGATGAATTGTCGTCATGGCTGGCGAAAGATCACTAATTCTGATGAGTCCCGGTGATCTGTTGCATTCACGCCGCTCTGCTCCATAGTTTCACACCTAGTTGATGTTTAAAATTATTTATTTATATTTATATAAGCATTGAATATTTATTGTCTATCTTTTACTTTAGATTATGGTATTTTTGTTTGTTATGTGCTTTGGAAGCGGATTTGTATGTTATTCTTTACTAACCATAGTTTTAAGGTACAAACAACTTCTTTTTTCGAGATATAGGTTTTACAAAGAGAGAAGACAAGTATGCAGTATTATAGCTGAGTATTAGTGGAGCGGTCAGACCCCCTGGTTCTAGAAGCTTTTGGGTCTTCTTCCTCATTCCAGCATCCGGTGATGGCTATCAATCTTAGGATACAACTTGGCTCAATTTCTACTCCTTCGACTCATCTCACCGCCAAGCGATGCGACGCAGTTCTTTTGTCCTCGCTTTACCTTTACTCTTGATTCATGCTTTGCATATCATTTAGGGATATTTTGTAGTTCGATGATTGGTTGGGCTAATGATAGGACCACTTCTTCTGCGAGTCCCTCTTATACACATTTTGGGTCTTCTAACTTGTGCTTTTCTCCAGTCTAGGTCGAACTTGCTTCTTCATTCACTAGTATCCAATAATGGGGATTTCTAGTGTTTTAGATTTGCTCCTTAGGTGTGAGTCATCCCCCTCCAAGATTCCATATGGAGTATAGAACCTAACTCTCTCTTCTTTCAGCCATTACTGTCATTTCCATAGAGACCATGCAAAGAAGAGTGATGTTGTGCTTCATTTTGTCGAGTCCGAGCAGCAGGTTGCGGATATTTTTACTAAGACATTTGATTCTTCTCGCTTTACTTTTTACAAGAAGAGTTAGTGGTTATTAGTCCTTTTGACCTGTTTTGATAGGGAGCTTGAGTCTTTTGCATCCATTGTATCATATTTGTATATATTAATTTATTGGATGCTTAAGTTTTAACTTGACTTCACGAGCATTAGTTACTTGTTGATTGTATGTTTTAGGAGTCAAGTATCATCATGATTTTGTGTCGTGTTGTATCTATCCTATTTTATTGCCTGCATCTTGCTCTTTATATCCATTCACCATTGTTTATATATGTTAGTGTACTTTCTATGATTCTTGTATGTCTACATGACGTGTGTTTGATTATGAACAATTTGAGCTTAATTACACTTGGATAGTTTTCTATATCATGATGCTACATTTAGTCATGCCTTTTTTTTATCATTTTTGGTTCATGTGTACATGCTTATATTTGTACCCATACTAGCATATGCTTTTATAACTTTTTCTTATCATTTGCTATGTGTATAATTGTGATTCATTGAGATGCATGCATATCTTGAACTTACTCATTTCTGTCTTGGTATGAAATAGTATGTATGACATCTTGGTAGCTTTAGATTATGTTTATGACTAGATATCATGAGAAGTTTGGTTAGTGCACATGTTTCTTTTATATTTGGCTTGCACTAGACTTTGTGGTTCTAAATGATTTGGTGAGGTCTAGATAGAACTTGTGTGAGAGTGTATTCTTATATGTTCTTTGTCATTTGTACTTGTCATGCTACTTTTGTTGTCATATGCCTCAGTACTGGATCCATGCTTGTATATCACTTACCCTAGTACTAGGACACCAGTTGTTCCTGTTTTTGAGTTATATGTTGTGGATGTGAAGAAAAATTTTAAAACACCATTCATTTCTTCTCTATTGTCATTTTCGATCCTACACCATGGCATTACTTGCAGGGTAATGTGTATTGGCAACAAGTCATCGACTCCCTGTGAACTGTCATAGTTGTAGTAAACGAGAAATTACAGGGCAATTACCGTATAAATAATTAAAATACAGGGCAATAGTAACTTGTCGGGCTAACCTTTGTAAAAGTAGATGCTAACTACTCCAAAGAATACGACAGACCCCATTTGAAACATTCGAATTTTGTATGATTCATACGGGAATTATACCAAACCTTTTCTTCTCCTTAATGAAATGATACGTGGCTTTTCTACGTGTTCTAACCTTGCAAAATTGATTTGAAATTATGCGTTCCAAATAGGCTGAAGATTGTAATAGTTTCCTGTGCTTAATTGTCTCGTCTGAAGAAATGAGGAGACAAGGAGGCCTCAAATGGATGTATTGTCAAAAAAAAAAAAACCTAGGACACGATCAGTTAGTTTGTCGAAAGCATGGGCTCAACTCTACCAACACCAATTATTAGTTGGTTACTACTAATAATTTAAACATATCTTGCATTGGTGCGTGTTTAATTAATTTGTCTGTGACTAATTACGTCAAGATTAACAAATTGCATGGTACAATCAATTATACTATTATATGTTCTTTGTTTGGCAATCCACGGTGGTACTGCATGCTTTATCTTCTTGCTAGATACTGACCTGCTTCCCGATCATTTTCTGTGAGATTACACGGAAGCGACAGCAATCTGCATAGGAGTTATTGGGAAATTGCATGCACAGTAGTCCCGCAAAGCAGTAGTACTGCTCATGAGTGCAAAGCAAAACCAGGGGAAAAGCAAATCTTTGAACTGTGTTGGATGCGAAGGTGTGATCAAAACCTCGTCATGGCCTAATTATTACTAGTAGTAGGGCTAACTAATAATGCAATGCAATGCAATGCACGAGAGAGAAAAAAGGATTTAATATGTATATTATGGGTCCTTCTTTTCAACGTCTGTTTTTGTTTTTTACGGTAACTAACTTTTCTATGGTAACTAAATTTCAAACAGAGTAACTAACTTTTCTACGGTAACTAGCTTTCAAACGGAATATCTTTTTAAGATGGGATCTATAAGTTTATTGTAGTAGCACTATAGCGGTTTCATCTATATCTAGTAAAATCGCACACGAGTTTCTCTTACTTTGTATTCTCTCTCATAAATAGCTAAAAGCCATCAACCGCAGTCCAAAAAAATATAACATGGGTGCATTTCATCACATAGTAGTAGTGTACTGTGTACTGTACAGCTAGATAGCTAATGACTACAATTTAGCAAGTACTTATTAATAGTTACCTAGACATGTAGCTATCTTGACCCAATGCCTTATCATGGTACTATATAAACGTATGAATCTCAATCTAACGATGCCCAAATATCCCTACATGCAGACATGTCAATCAGCCAAAACGTAGGCCTTTGGAAAAAGAAGCAACCGTGCCCAACTCGAAGTGTGTTAACAACAATGACTAGACGGCAACAAAAGGGTGCGATATTTCCTTTTTTCTTTTCGGTAATTGACTAGCTCTGTTGCTTTCATGGCGAAAGGAAAAAGGTCATGTTCGTTTCGATTTTAGTTTCTGACTTCTGGTTTATTTTTTACTATTTATAATTTCGTTTTTTTTTAACTTTTGACTTTTTTAGGCTTTTTTACCGGTTCTTTTTTTGCCGTATTCGTTTGCGTTGTTTGTGATGGACTAACATATTTTTTATATTTTTAATTTTTTAAATTTAATTATGTTAAATAAGCCTCTGTCATTCTGATGTTTTTTCAACCATTCTGATGCTTTTCAACCATAAGCCACAAAAATAAGCTAAAATGATCACCACCAAAAAGCTGTAGAGCAAGGGCTAGCCAGCACTGTGCTGTGGCTACAAGCAAGGAATAAAGCAGCAGCAATCTAGGCCTCAGTTAGTACACCTGTGTGTCTACTTGACCTTTGCATGCGTCTGTCTGCGGGCCTGTTTGGGTGCGGCTGCGACTTATGATTTTTGGTTGAATTTTTTGAAGTTTAGCTGTTTACAGTACAGAGTACGGAGAAACAGATATTTACTTGCGATTTTAGCTGGTACAAATATTGGACTTTTAACATATAGATCGTTTAACTTGTAAATACTGTCTTGAGAAAATACTCCGTTTAAAAGTTAGGTACTGTAGTAAAAGTCAAAGGTCGTCAGCTTCGAAGAAAAAGAACAGACCCTGCGTAAGGCAGAGGAAGATCATGTCTCTGATGCAGCCTTAATAGTTGTTAACTGTTGGAAAGGAAGCTCATCATATGAACGCAACAGCAGATGCAGACGGCTAGCTTTCACTTGCCAGCATTAGATGTTTCACAATATACTAGCACATGGATGTGATGCATTTGGAAAAGCCAGGTCATCTCCTGATTTCCTCTTAACTTGGACCCTGAAAACTAGCTACTATTCTACAAAAGAGGTCAGACAGTGAAGTCCATGGGAAAAAATCAGAGTAAATCTTGTGAATTGATTCGTTATGAGTTAAATATGGTCATTTGGCATGTTGCCTGACTCTTTAGTTTTGTTGTGCAGATTAATTGGTTGATCGAAGGATATGTACTACTCATTCATATCTTCTCTGTTTTTTTTTGTATCTCAACCTGCATGAATATTCCTTACATGTGCAGGGCTTTTAACTTCTGACCAAGTGACCAGTGACAATTCAGTCCATGCATGCAAAGAAGAGAATATGCTAGTTTCTATTACCAATTGTGCCAGATCTGAAGCCTTCAGAGGCAGAGCTGTTGATCGATAGTATTGATCAATGATATATCTAGCTAACTAGCTAGCTAGGTTGCAGTTGGAAGTACAGCATGGTAATTAAACGAGAAATGAACATTTATAATTTTGTTACGTGGGGTTCCAGAAAAAAGAGTTATTAAGGCAGAGTTTTGAAGTATCAATTCGATGGGAGCAATCGAACACATGATCATCATTGAATTGCAAGAGCAGAACATGCACGGTCGCTTGATAAATCATGTCCGATGAGTTGATCGCTCTAGATACTAGGTCCAATAAATTGGCCAGCACAGTGAGGTGAACACTAGTGTATATGGTTTTTTTTACTGTCTTACGGCGTATGACTTAAATAAGGATTATGTCTGTTCGCGAGAGGCAATACGTAAAGGGAAATAGATGTCAGTTGAATTCAGTATATTTTTACTATAATTTTTCTGTTGACCCTGCCTTAAATAACATATCGTTTAAAAATTAGTTACTGTAGTATAAACCACAAGCCATAAGTGGAAAAGAAGGGAGCCTTTTTGCATATGCAAAGTGCTACTTCCTTGTTCTCAAATTCTTGACATTGTTGATTTTGACTGAAAATACTTAGATTTATCATGTAAAAAATACTATCATATTTCATTCGTTTCGCTATATTTGTTAATAGAGTATTTGTTTCAATATGTTTATCAATTGAGGGAATCTAGAGTATATTTATTGTAACTTTCCTTCTCTCTACCCCTAGTTAAATGCTTTGTAAGATGTTAAGTGGTTGTGATACATCATTTAATTGAGGTATGTATGATTATTTCTCATGTAGTATTTCTTATATTTAGTGCTTCCTTGATATATACGCATGATGAATTATGGACAAATATAGCGACTTTGATCTATACGCATGATGGATTATAGACAAATATAGCGAAACGGATGGAGTACTATTTTGCAAAAGTACTAGTATAAGTTAATGGTCAAAGTTAAACTTTGAATAACGTAAAAAGTAAACAATAACAGGTACATTTAAGAACAAAGGAGCACATATACGTATGATTAATTAGAGCATATATACATATGATTAATTACTTACACGGCAATTTAATACTAACCTGCACTATCAAACTAGTAATTAACGGTTCTACAATTTATTTTATGTAGCCATTGCAGTGCTGGCTCAATTCGATTATTCGACCATATATACCTCGATGGTATGGTAAAACTTATATTTCAAAGACTAGCTAGCTAGGATGGTAGACTAATTGAGGGTTGCATTTCATTATCTGCAGCAGCTGCAGGAGTAGTCAAGTACGTAGCTCAAGAAAAGAACGTCGCACCCAACTGATGGCGCGAAAGGCGATGGCGAAACGTTAAGTCGTTGTTGCTGTCCATGAGGCGTCCAAGTTTAACCAGCTGAAGCTACTCAGGTAATGTCGCTTTTGTCTCTGTTCTGTTCTGTTCTTTTCTTTCTTTTTTTTCTGGCCATGAAGATTAATTCAGAGAGAGATCGACGCATCGAGCCATCCATCACACAAAGCTATCAGGACCAAAAAGAGTGCAGTTGATTCCAATCAAGGACCAAAAAGACCAGGACAATATATGATTCCAATCAAGGACCAAAAAGACCAGGACAAATCAAAATCCTTAATTTTGACAGTGCTCCGAGGATAAACGAGTTCAGTATATACACATTCATGGTTAATCCTTCATGCTGCTGTACTCAAAATTAGCAAAGATGAGTTTAACCACCGGCCAATTTATGGGAGGCATCCCCCCTTTCGTCGATCGAACAGGCTAACTGTCTAGCTACTGCATACGGATAACATGATATCTCTGAAGATGCACTAGTACCTACCCAAAAAAAGATGTATGATTAATTAGACCATACATTATACATACACATGATTCATAGTTCAGCTGCCCTTGGCAAGGGGGCACCTTAGCTACAGTGCTACACCACCTAACAGCCGTGCAATCCATGCATGCAGTACACGACGACCATACAAAATGACAATTGCAGCTGCAATTGTGAAGAGAACAAGAGCTGCTGGTCCAGCCAAGAATCGACGAGCAAGAGAACAATCTAGCTAGCATGCAGTGACACCACCAAAAATAAAATTGAATGAAGCCAAGTACTGCACAAATAGGAACGCATGCATGTATGGTGTATCTCCTCTCTCTCGCCAAAATTAAGCAACTAAATCACATCCATCCAATATACGTACCCAACAGATTAAATGTCTAGCTTGTGGCCAGCCTTAGCATAGTCTAACAAGGTGACACTAGTGTCCCTGATCAGAGTACGATTCCTACTAACAACAGGTTTTATATGAGTTATTTGTGTGGATTTTTTTACTAATATTATCCTGAATTTAAACCTATGACCTGCAGTTTATAAGGCTTAAGATGACTGCACTAGCTAATTGTTCTCACCATCTAAAAAAATACATGGCTTGTGTGTTCTACTTGTGAAAGATTTATCAGCACGCATGTGTGCCTGCAATTATGCCTGTGTGTCTACCTGTGAAAAATCTAGTTGCACTAGTGCAGTCACAGGCCATAAAGTAGAGTACTTGTCTAAAAAAACGAAAGAAAAAAAAAGAAAAAGAAAAAAAAGGAAGAGCAGTACCAGCTGGAGGGTGGTAGATTTCGTTGGTAGGCCATTGCTCTCTGATCGTCAACAACCACCTCACAAAGTTCACGAGATGTAATGCGTGAAATATTTATATGTTTATGTATTAATATGCAGCAATTAAGAGCGATGTTTATATTAGTTGACTGATACTGCTTTTTTGTAGAGAGGCGGCTAGTTCGTATACACTGCTGCTGTGCTAGGTATGGACCATCCTACGTATATCAATTAAGCTGGCCTCTCATTACAATCTGCTCTTTGAAAATGGAGTTTTCAGAATTGAAAGTGTACGGGGGTCCAGCAACTAATGCAGACTCGTTAAGTCGTACTCGCTGGTGAGAAATATAAGACCTAGTTTAAGAAATTTTATTGAGAAATATAAGGTTTGTATGTAGTTTTAATGATGCTTTTCCTTCTATACCTCTATTTACTTTCTCTCTATTATCTGCATTTATTCATTACTACCCACATAAAATATTTTCTCCTGTATTTACAAAACAATTATAAGGGGTGTTTAAGTTATTCTTTCATACCTTTCTTAATTTTGCCATCTCATTAATCCTCGTGCAAAGTCAAAATACGTCTTGTATTTTCAAGGTTTTCAAGGGAGGGAGTATTATGCTGTTGGACATGCAAATACAGTGCTATAAAAGTGTATCGATTACTCTTTAAGATTTCGTGGGAATCTTTATGTCCTGCTTATTAGAGTTTCGGCTTCTAGCTTATTATTTTCGTCTTTTTTCTGATGATATGGCTTTTTAGGGTTTTGCCTTTTTCTTTTTCCTTTTTTGTTTGTGTTTTACTTTTTTTCCTTTTATTTAATTCTCTCTGCATTGTTTGTGATGATATAATTTTAAGCCTATATGAACACCATCTTAAGCACGTCCAAATGTGTCCACATGTTAGAAATTACATCAAAATCCCTAAAATTTTCTTGCAACAAATGCATAGTAAATTCGTTTTTATATATGTATAACTTGGCATCGACTTAGAGAAGATCTGGTGCACCTTTCTGTAAGCATTCCGACCAATCTGCCGACGACTGCGTATTTGAAGAGTACCACGCTAATCCGCCTCGATCGATCGATCGATGCAGAAATTAATTTGCATGGGCCAGCAGGCAGATTACTTACTCCCAAGGCCGCAGGCATCTTGCATTGCCATTTGATCACAACTCATGCCCATGCTATAGGAAGGGCATATATCGCTGCCCTACCTACGTGGCGTCTAATTAGTTAGTTGCAATAACGGCGTTCGTCGAATAAATTAGTCTCCCAAATTTGTGATGGAGAGCACACTGCACAAACCTTCTTTCTCTGATGCTGACATTTATCGTTTGATTTTGGTCATGCATCTCTGAGCAACAACAAGCCGTTCTTCTAATTAACAATAGAGATGAGGTGTTTTTGTCTTCGCCCTTGTCTCTTCTTCTCTTGCCGTTTCACTTCACATCCATGCATGGGAGTGGTCGAGTGGAGTGCAAATAATGGTGACCTCCCTTTCTCCTTTTGATAAAAGGGAGAAAGAAAAAAGCAATTAACGTAAGCATCTAATCCTTTCCCTCTATTGTAACGAACTTAGTCGTCTAATCACACACGGATGCAACATGAAGGCATTGCTTGATTTCTAGGCCAGATTGAAAGGGGGTGAAATTAATAGACCAAGCATGATTCACATTCCATTCTTTTATTCCTTTTGAGCAGACAAAGGAAGGGCTAGCCCTTTTTCTTGCCTTTTTTTTTCTTTTAGATCAAAGGAAGGCCTAGCCTGTCAAAGCAAATCAATCATACAGCTACACAATGCAATCACAAAGGGAGAAATAAGAGACCATGTAGGCTTGAGATTTTTTTTTATATGTGCACAAAATCGGTGCTGCACAGAGTGACAGGGGAGCTAACAAATCGAGCCGGGCAACTAGGACAGATATGTCCGGTCGTCCGTAAATCGGACGGCTGGAATCCACAATACTATTGTCCAGTGAAGCCAGCATGCGAACCTCCCTCAACTTAAGAGAGCAGAGCAGTACGAGTATATATACTAATGTAGTACTAGTAGGTACAGGTATCTGGCAGGTTATGTATGTCCATGGATTGATACGATACGGTCGGTCCAACGATGCAGGAGACGGACCAAGATACGGTACGGCCGTATCCGTATGGTACGATTCCTCTTCCTCAAATTTTTGCCTCTCGTAAATGCGTGGCATACTGTAACTCTCGTGCTTATTTTCTTGTGTCCACTTCACAGACACGCATGGCTTGATGCTAGCTACAGGTCAGCCTAGCTAATGGATAGGGGTGCAAACGGATTAAATTCGGACGGATATTGTTGTTACCATATCTTAACCCATATTTTTTCTCCGGATTCGGTGCCGAATCGGTCGGGATTAACCCGAGCCGTTTGCACCCCTACTTGTTTGTAAGGAATGCATGCAGTACAACAAATAGAGTATGAGGACGTACTGTCAAGAACTTGATGTTACTACTTAATAGCTGATGTGGAAAATTTTATTTTACCATTGCAAAAGAAAATGAAACGTCAAATAGTAGCACTAATTTGAAATCAAACTTGAAGACATATCGGATTCAGACGGATATTGCTGTTACCATATCCTAACCCATATTTTTTTCTCCGGATTCGGTACCAATCGGATTCGGTGCCAGATCGGTCGGGATTAACCCGACCCGTTTGCACCCCTACTAATGGATCTGGTCCGGCACTCCCGTTGCATTTGCGTGCTTGGCATACACAGGGAGAGGAGGAGAGGCAGACAAACTCGGACCGCTTTTGCATTATTGGCTTTGCAAAAAGGGGCGTTCATCGTCTAAAAAAGGATAGAAAAAAGAGGGGCATTTCTCGATTGGCACTGTCATTGGGCATTAGGCAGGGTTAAAGAGGCAGGGGCATCCTAACAAGCCTTTGAGGGTACTGTCCTCTGCATGCTGAATACTGATTGATGCCTCTCCACTTCTTAGTGTCCCTCTGTCCTTGCCAAGCAGTGCAGGTAAATCATTTGATAAGCCTCTGATAAGAAGCCTCCAGGGCTCAAATAGTTGCTGAAGACGAGATGATTCTTGGAAAGATTGAAGGATCTGATGAATGAGAATGAGTTTGTTTCCTGGCATCATGGCAGGACAACTCTTCATTGGCGGCACAGTGAAACGATTCGGAACGGTCCGTTTGGTTGCTCTGTTGTTTTATGAGGTTTTGAGGGAGTAATCATGTATGGTTTGAGCCTCAGGACGTGTTGGAAGAAAGGAATGCAGCACCTAACAGCAGCCGAAGGAATTATTAATTGTATGGTGAGGTGCGCCTTTTCCATTGGCCATCGCGATATCTCCTCGTTTTTTTCTCGGTTGTTTAAGCCATTCAAATCTGTCATCGCCGCCCACGGGAAACGAATATTCTGTGCACCTCGACCAGGAGACGAGTATTCTATTAAAATAAGTGGCACATTCTAAATGCAACTCAGATGGAACCAAAAACTCATGCCCATAGGGTTGGTGGTTGGTAGGTATGCCATGTACAATTATTGTCCTTCCTGTTCAGGTTGAAAGTGTATCCAAGGCTACAGACGATAATTGTTCACAATTAGCAATTTAACCACTCAATCATTCATCATGTAAAAAATCGAACTTCAAACAACTTCAGTCATAGAAAGGAGCAGATTTTAAGCTGAATGTTGTGCAAAAAGAAGAATAACAGCTTCAGTCATAAACTGGTTCCAGCCATGCAGAATATGAGAATACCACACCTAAACCTAAGCTTGTTAATCTTTCTCCGGCAAGAGCAAAACATTCTTCAGACTGCACAGCACAGCACACTGCCATTCAGGAAAGGAACTAGATGATCTGGTGGAACATCGACTTCTCTGCTTGGACAATGATTGGCATTGATAATTGGTCATGAAAACAACCCTGCTAACTGTGACACTGCAAAGCCTGTCACAAAGTGCTGGTTAGTTACAGTATGCAATCCCTGGGACATTTCCTTATACCAGATGTCCTGTCTCTGACTATGAAATTGTATTACAAGAGCACATAAAGAACCGGGCATGGCTTTTGTTGGGCTGTCGCCAACACGCACAAAGTAACAGAACAAGCTTGAAAGAGTTGCTTTAGTTTTCTCTGTAAGTTCTTTTCTCCTATAAGTTCCTGTACAGCATATGTACCATGTCTACTAAGGGCAAAATTCAGAAGTTGGGCAATTACTGGCAGAGCAGCAGTAGCATCACCAGGAACGAAACGCAGAGCTCAATAGACCCACGACAGCACATTTCTCGCAACAGTGAACACCGCGTACAACATAACAGCTGTGAGAAGCTTTTTGGATGCAAGAACTCTCAGGTTGATCTTAATCCTGTGCGTCCTCACGAACTGCAGGGTCCATTGTCCCACCACCACGAGCAATGTAAAGACACCGACAAGCAGCATTCTGGCAGCATCCTTTGGGCCTCCAACTCTGCTCAGCTCATTTCGATCAAATTTGATGATGGTCGGGCCAGTGGGGGTAGCATCTGCATCAACATGGTCAAGTCGAAGGGTCTCATTCAGCCAAGCTGAAAAACGGATCAGCATCCTTGCAAGCCAGGCCACTTCAGTGTCTGAAATGGGCCGCACCATCCAGTCACCTTTATATTGCACATCAGCCAATGAGCTTTTCCCCGAATTTGGATGCTTAGGTGTGAATATCTCACCACGTCCATGATGCTGGTTGTGTTCTCCCTCTGGCAAGCTCTTAGGTTGGGAGCTTTCAACGTGCTTGTAGAAAACCTTTTTCATCTGGGATTTGATTAAATCCAAAGTCTGGAGAGTTTGCATAGCATCACCTGGCAAACGTTGAATCTCTGACTCTGCCCGTAGCAACAGCAACTTCAGAAAAAAGGAAAACAACAGTAAGTCAGAATTCAGGGATATCAGTAATAACAGGTGCAGCATTAATAGTCATCCAGTAACAGAGCAAGTAATGTTAGATAAACTACTAGAACATCCTGAACACCTCCTCAACAAAGGAATAGACCTAAATGTGAACCTGAACATATCATAAATAGGTGATCACCAGCAATTTTTTTGTTTGGTGCATGTAAAATGTTCAGCTCTACAGCTCAAGAAACTGCTTATGGTTCTATCAACTGGTTCCAGTGTACTAAGTATAATTATCACAATGCAACATATGCTAGCTTGAGACATATACTAATGCTTGCACAGTAATATATGCACCTGAAGCAAATTGTAAGCCCCATCCTCATCAACGCTGAAAAGCCTCAGATTAGATTTCCTACGCTCATGCAAGAAAGACCCATCAGCATCACTTTCTGACAAACCATCCTCCCAGTCCTGAAACCACACGAGGAATACCAAAAGTTAGATTGAAATACCCCCCCACATTATAGTACTTCTTTAGGACATTTTATGAAATTCCAATGCTGCAGTGCATTAGAAGTTCAGAGCAGTAAGTGTTCTCATTTCACAGGAAACAGCTAACGATATCCATGTATTCCACTTCCTACCTGTAGCTGCTCACGGATTGATGGGACATACTTGAGCACATGATCCAAATAACATGACGAGGAATCAAACGATCTAGAATGACATGCAGCATCGGCATCGTAGATGAGCTCCAATAATTTCGGCGAACCCAAAACTTCCAATACCTGAATAATCCAAACAACAATATAGTCAGCAAAAGAGCAAATGGCTGTTAGTTCAATAAATAGTAAGTGCTGAAAGCTCTAGTTTTCTTTACTGTCCCTGATATGATTTAAACAACACATATGGTTAGCACATTTTGTAAAATTCAGGACTATCCACTGAAATAGTAAAATATGCATGACATTGGATGAACGTAAGATATCAGGCATATAGTTCCAATGTGCACAAGGTGATACTTTTGGTGGCATAATCACCAAAAAGTTATGTATGGATCAACTGGAATCTAGATTATAACTGTTAGTTCTCCAATAAGTAAAAGTAAATAAATATTTTGCTTTCTTTGTGGGTTGATTCGAGCAAAAAATCTGGTTAGCATATTTTCGCAAAGTTCAGAACAAAAGCTGCCTCCCAATATTAGAAAAAACATGATATGGAATAGAGGATTAAGGTGTTAGTCATATGGTCACATTCAGCACAAGCTGATCCTTGACAGGACAAACATTTTATGCATATTACCCAAATTTCCAAAAAAAAAGAGATATGTATGACGTAAAGACAAAAGTACAAAATAGATTTTAAAAAGAGATCATACACCAAGCAATAGGAACAGGAATTCAGCAAAGGAAGTGCAAAATATTAAGTTCAATGAACTTGTAACCTGTATGGTAACATGTACCGGTATTACAGCTAGCAAGATGTTCTGCGAGGTTACAAGAACAACAAAAGGCACATCTGGATACATTTTTCACACCTCAAACACCCACATAACTGAGAAAGTGTATAAAAAACAAGCAAACTGTATCTAGCAGGACTGCAGTAGAGAACAATGGAGATGGCTATGAATGGCATTGTATTCCATATTAATCCTTCAGGTTAAAAGGAGCCCCCATTGCCTAACTTGCGTCTTCTAGCATATTGACTCTCCATCTCTCCCTCTCAGATGTGCTTTATAAAGAAAAGAGGTACTCTTTTCTAGAGGCATTAATTTTAAAAAAGAAAAATGGCTTGAATTGACATTAACATAAAACAATGGCCAACTACTACTTATTCGGCTAGATGCAGGCCTGCAGTCTTTTAATAGAGTAACATTAGATGCCTTACTGATTGCACATCTATCATTTCTGTTTTAGAAATGTCTTCTGGAAAACCAGTATCATTCATGTGCACATATTGCATCCAATACAATATTTCTGACAACCAAAGCCATACTTCAACTTTAAGCAAAACTTACATCATAAAACTAATGAACCTTGTTGAAGAATGTTTTGGCAGAGAAAGAAGCATAGACAAGACAAGCATATAAAAAATATCTCAAAACCTTACTACATTGTCAATAAACATTCACAGCCATGAAAAATAGCCAGAACCAATTCACAGATGCTACATACTTTCTGCAATACAATGGTGCTACAACTGAAAGGGAAGTTGGGTGGAGGAAATCTTTTGCAAAAATTTGAAGCACTGTATTTACAATTTTACATTTATAATCTCTCACCAGTGAGTTGCCACTATCACTTCAAGCCTCCTTACATAGTTGACTACCAATCATTTGGCTTTAGCTATGCAGAAAACTGTTTCTTTTTCTTATTCCAAGGGCAAATGGTCACTCGTTCAATCATTCTAACCGGAGAAGTAACCCCACCCAGTCCCTGTATGACTAACTCCTGAGGAAATTCAGAATTCGTTGTCCTTATTTTAAAAGAATAAACAATCAACTTGTCATCTGGAATTAATCAATCTGAAACCACCAGAGATATTAGTTTGTGAGCCAGCCGTTTTGCCTGCTACTGCTGTCCAATTATTTTTCACTCAGCCTGCCTTATTAACTATATTAGATCACAGTGTCATGTGCTCAAATAGAAACGATCTTAATTCACCTAAACTAGTCCACTGTTACCATATCTTCAGCAACATATTCAATGCTCATTTCAATCATAAACAAACCACAGTTCTGCCAGGTGAAAGCTATGCTACTAGGAAGAAACATTACATCTAGAATCAACCAAAGCATACTAACACCCAAAGAAAGATAAAACAATCCAGTGAAACAAACAAATACATGTGGAAACTATAAAATGTTCAGGTTCAGACAATAAAAACTTATCAAACCCTCCAAAATAGTTTAATATATGGCAGCAATTCATCACATGCAGCTACACATGGCTAAAAATTATGGAGAGAATGCCCTCCTTAGTCCCTACTATGTAGTTAAATTAGAGGGGCTGTAAGATTGCTCCCAAGTCTTGTATCATTAACTGCATACCGTAGGATGAATTTTTTCCCCATTTAATAGAATAATCTTGGGTGTCCAGCCCAGGCCCAGCTAAGGTTTTGAAACACATAACCCCAGTTTTGAAACATATAAGCACAGAGTACAGAACACCTGAATTCCAAGCATGTTCAGCCTAGCTAATATTTAAGAGTTAACAATATTCCATGCATACCAAGGATCACATGTATCGCAGATAGGGATTAAAACACATATAGCTAGAAAATTCTAGAAAATATGATGCAACAAGAGAGAATAGCTGTGCACTAACCTTTGATACCATTTGCAGCACTGAGGCAACATCAGAATGGATAAACTTATGAGCGAATCCAAGAAAGTGCACTACCAATGAACTGTAGAACAAATAGTTGGACAGCACAAAGCTCTGCCATGCTGCAGTGTACACTGCCTCACACCCCTGCCTCTTTCCCTCACTAACTCGAAGCACATTTTGCCCACCTGGAGGTGGCAGATCATTGTCATCCAAATCCTCTTGCTGAACCTTCCATGGCTCCATATAGAACATCCATGCAGAACAAACCTGGGCAGTGTTTTTGATATCTACACCCATGGGGCAGAACAAGAATGTCCTTAGCAAAAACCGATACAGCGCCCTCTGTATCAATGGATTCCAGTAGCCAACAGGTCTGTCGCATGACTCCTTCCTTGAAGGCATTCCCTCAAACACATTGCGTGCATCCACAAGCGTGCGAACACTGCTCCTGTTCAAACACATCACCAACAGCTTCAGTGCATCACCAAGTCCTGGTGCTGGCGGGCGCTCAGCCAATGTAGCTTTTGCACG
Source organism: Bonia amplexicaulis (assembly GCA_036346245.1). NCBI lineage: Eukaryota > Viridiplantae > Streptophyta > Magnoliopsida > Poales > Poaceae > Bonia > Bonia amplexicaulis. Next base: position 2,373,591 of record CM070764.1, read on the forward strand.
GGACAGAAGAGACAGTAAAGGCAGCCCATAGGCACGGCAAGTCTGCATAGGCAGCGGCGAGAAGTCGTCCCCAACAAGCCAGAACTGCACGAGCGTGTGCACGAAGAATTCGGCTCGCCTGAAGGATTCAGCAGCGTCCACGCTGTCACTGACAGTTCGATGCAGCAGTGTGCCACAGCCACCGCGCGGCGGTGCGCAATCACTGGGCACGAACTCCTTAAGGTACGCGTGCAGGAGCTTCAGGTATAACGATCTCTCTGGCTTCTGACCCGGATTGCGGCCGGCCGTGGAGGCGAGGGTGGGCACCCAGCTCTCGAGGCGAGCGCGCGACTTAAGCGAGGGTTTTGAAGTGGAGGGCGACGCTTGTGGGGCGTCCCAGCCGGCGGTGGCCGTCGCCGTGGCGGCCGAGATGGGGTAGTACGCGAACCAGAAGAGGTAGTATTCGAATACCGAGAGGTGGAGCTCGGAGCCGATGCGGCCGGCGAGGAGCGGCGAGACCACCTTATCAGAGGAGGCGGCGGCGGACGACAGCGCGAGGCGGAGCCAATCGGGGAGCCGCTCGGGTGGGAAGACGAATCGGAGGAGGGCGTGACGATCCGCAGCGAAAACGGCGGCGAGGAGTGGCCCAGAGGGGGAGAGGAGCGACGCGAGGAGGTCGGCCAGGGAAGAGTCGCCGGTGGCGAGGTCGATGAAGGACGGCGAGGTGGGGGAGGCGACGAACAGGCGGAAGAGGAGCGAGGGGAGCGCGTCAGCGAAGAAGGCGCGCGGGTGGTCGCCGGCGTGGCGGCGGAGGAAGTCCGCCACCGACGAGACCGCCGCCGCCGCCGCCTTGAGAGTGGACGCGGAGAGGACGGCCACCGCGAGGCCGGCCGCGTCAGTTTCCGGCGGCATCTCACGGCGGCGGGGGAGCGAGGCAGGCGTAGTAGGGTTTTGGGGGGCGCGGCGTGTCGGGGAAGGCGCCTTTCCAGCTTCGAATCGCTCGCTCCCGAGGAGAAAGGAAATGTTGAAACAGAATCGAAATGGGAAGGAGCTCTCGAGGATTTCGGAAGGAAATGGGCAAATGGCGCTCCGTGCGACGCATTTCACACGCTCCCCGTTCGGGCCGTTGCTTAGGGCATCCACAGTGTGCAAAACGAAGTGTAAGCAGGTCGATCTTATCATTCTGAGGGTGGCCTTTGTGGAACCCAAGACTGCCCTCAAGCTAAAGACGCCATAAGCATTAAAATACATTTTTCTTTATCGACAAGTGGGACCATCTTAAGGTCAGTGGGTTATATCATTCTGACGTTAGTCTTGGGTTTAGATGGGACCACCTTAATCTTGGGTCATATACACTGTGGATGCCTAAGGATAAAGCCACAGTGTATCACTGATTTGTGGGCTCAACGTTTGTGGGGTCTGACTGTTGGTGGGTGCAGTACGCTTGGGCCGAGTGGCTAATCGCGGTGAGTAGCCATGACCAGATGACTGCCTTGTTGGCGAGTCACTGGCTGGTGGGGTCAACGTGCAAGTGGCGGTGGGATGCGTGGTTCCGCCGCGTGGGCTGTGCGGACTGATCTGGCAGTGGTTTAGGTGACGTGGCGTGGTGGGGACGGTGGGATGGGCCTGCCCGCGGGGCCACGTAAGATGTAGACGTGTCGTTTTGTTTGCTTGAAGACGACGCCACGGCGTTGGATTGGGCTGAGCCGAGGAAACGCTTCTTTTCATGAGATAAGACAGGCAAGCCGGCCACTTGGGTCTAGGAGTTAAAGTGGGCTGATTGATATGGGCTACTTGGGCCAGTATCCACTAGACCGGGCCCGTATCTGGCACGCCGGGGAGTCCATGTTTGTTTCAACTCCGGTGGCGTGGTCGTAGTACAAAGGTCCGTGAGGCTCTGCTCCTCTCGCCGGTGCCTTCCGCTCGGGGCAAACTCCTCTCGTCTTAGCTTTCCCCTCTCGTCCTCGTTTCCGTCGAGAGGAAGCAACAGGGAACCGGAGCAGGATGCAGGTGAAGCAGAAGGTGTACGAGCTCTACAAGGGGACGGTGGAGCGGGTCACGGGCCCGCGCACCGTGTCGGCGTTCCTCGAGAAGGGCGTCCTCTCCGTCCCCGAGTTCATCCTCGCCGGCGACAACCTCGTCTCCAAGTGCCCCACCTGGTCCTGGTGCGTTTCTCTCGCCTCCGCTCCGCGTTGTTCGGGGGATTCGGGGGTTTCTGGCTGGGTTTGTGTCTGATCGATCTGGTGGGTGCGCCGTGTGTGCAGGGAGGCGGGCGATCCGAGCAAGAGGAAGCCGTATCTCCCTCCCGACAAGCAATTCCTCGTCACCAGGAACGGTATGCTGTTGCTGAATTGCGTAAATATGCGACTCCTATTTCGTTGTCTACTTCAATTTGATGGATGCTGCATTGGTGGATAGAATTGGTAGTTTCCCCCATGTATTGGATGGTGGTAGTTAGGATAAATTTGGTTTTAGGCCACCATGTATTGCAATGCTAAATTGGAGGATAGAGTTGCGTAAATTTAGGTTTCCCCCCATGTTTTGGAACGGTTTGATGTTCCCCCTTGCAATCGGCCTGCTAAATTTGGTTCTGCTGGCAGTGCCTTGCCTAAGACGTGCTGTCTCGGTCGAGGAAGAGTACGATGCAGCAGGAGCTGAGGTAGTTCTTGATGATGACGAGGATGGCGAAGGCTGGCTCGCCACACACGGTGTGCAAGGTTGATCTCTCAGGGCTGCTTTGTTTCACACAGTCTGTATTGTATGAGCTAAACTGTTTTTTATTCTGTTGGCAATGTTTAGGATCAAAACCAGAAGAGGAGGAAGACATACCCTCTATGGATACGTTGGATATAGGGAAAGCCGAAGGGATAAAATCTATCCCTTGTACTTTGGTGCTGGTGAGAAGCAGGAAGACGAGGAGGATATACCTGATATGGACACTTATGAAGATACAGGAGATCATTCGGTAGGAAGACCATAATCATATCATTGACATGCCTAAGCAAGGCTGATAAATTTCATAGTCATTACTGATTCGAACTTTGCCTTTCTCATCCTATTTCAGGCAACCACTCAACCTTCATATTTTGTCGCAGAAGAGCCTGAAGATGACAACATCCTTCGTACTAGAACATACGATGTCAGCATCACGTAAGCTCTTTTACCTTGCCTGCAAGTTTTGGTTAATTCTTTTGTTCAATAGATTAGTGCCATATTAATTGTAGCCATGGCTATGCATAATTGGTATTTATGTGCTCGTCTAAAGTTCGTATATTTCTGCGTATTGGCTACATGCAATATGTATGGACATTTATGAGGAGGATATCTCAATCACATGGTGTTCTTTCTAGTTTGGATCAGCCAAACTTTACATTTTGCATAGCTGCACCTCTCAACACTTAAATTTACACAGACTGCATGTTTGGTGCACAGTGAGTTATAGTTGGCATGATACACATCTGATTTGCAAAACATTTCAAAGTGACAAGTTTTGTAACTAACTAAATGCTGGTGCCTTGAAGGTTTGCCATTGTTGCTTGTGGACAATTAGATGGTCCACTTAGTTTATTTGCCTTGTCAAAGCACTGTTGTGTTTCATGCTTTTATTGTTAAGTATGTAAGTAGTTCTTCTGTTGCAGGTATGACAAATACTACCAGACTCCACGTGTCTGGCTTACGGGATATGATGAGGTAAATACTTTAAAACGTAGCAAGTGCTTCTCGGATGTAGTTACTGTGGTATTACTTGTTGCACCTGAACTTGATTCGTTTAATTTGTTTGCCATTGTAGTCAAGAATGCCATTAAAGCCTGAACTTGTGTTTGAAGATATCAGTCAAGACCATGCACGCAAAACGGTACGTCTTTAACGATGTTGTTTTATTTACTTTGATTTTCTGACATGTCAAATGGAATACACAGATAACCAGATTTCTTCAATATCAGTTAGTCAACATCCTTAATATTGTTAGTTTTGATGCTTATGTTTTGTGCTGAGCCTATATGATTAAAAAAGGAATTATTCAATGTCATACACAAGTGTACATATTAACCCAAAAAAACAGAATGCATGATTTGGAAAAGTGTTCAACTATTCATTTTGTAACATGTGGTATGGTAGAGTCTTTAGAAAATAGGTTCTTCCATGGTATAGCATCCTAGAATTTCTGGTTCCTACTTCAGAACTCAGAAGTGTATTTTCGTAGTGCTGGTTCATGCATTTTAACCTATCTCCATCCTGCTATTCAAGCTGATGTTTATAAAGTTCAGTAGTAGGCCTGCTGTGCATTTTAAGCTATCTCCATCGTGCCATTCAAGTTGCATTGTTGGTGGTGCTAAAGCATCATTTTCTATTGACACAGGTGACTATTGAAGACCATCCTCACTTGTTAGCAGGAAAGCATGCTTCAGTGCATCCATGCAAACACGCTGCTGTGATGAAAAAGATCATTGATGTTCTAATGTCTCGAGGAGTTGAACCAGAAGTTGACAAGTAATATTCTTTATGCAGATACCATTTGCTGATTGCTTGCATAATAGAAAGCAGCACATTCCCTCCATTGGCTACTGTCTAACTTCTGTCCCCTCGTCTGTATAGGTACCTTTTCATATTTTTAAAATTTATGGCCTCTGTCATACCCACCATTGAGTATGATTACACTATGGACTTCGATCTGGGCAGTACAAGTGGATAAGTCGCTGATTGAAGGTATGCAGAATCCTCTTATCATCTGCTGTGCATTCCACACCATATATGACAACGAATCTGCCCAGACTTGTTCAAAGAATCGAAGCCATTCTAATGACCATAAAATTTTGATCAAAATCTGCATGACTTGCTCATCAGTTTGTTTGTGCACTGACATGGATACCAACTGCTTGTTTGCTAGTGTCATGGAAAGACGAAACATCCCGTAGAAGGCACACCAAGGCTGATTATGGCGCCCAAATAATCGCTGCTTGTTGAAAATATTTGTACATGGTGTGCATGAGTGCTCATTTGTTAGGAAAGGAACTATAAACTCTGAGGACTGCAGGAAAGCTCAAGGCAGATCCTCCTTGTACATTGCAACACAACGCTTGTATTTCATTTGAGTTCGTTTGCTTTCAGATCAAATCCACTTTACTTGAGTCGTACTCGGTTTATGGATTTATTGGGTGCAGAGGACCAGTGGCTAGTGGACTGTCCGTCATTTGTGTTGGTGCTTGTGAATATCCTGTCATCTCGCTTTTCTTCCGGAATGATTATTGATATTGCAAGCATGTATACTGGTGATCAAGGAGAACAGCAAAGAGCTAGTACGTCTGATCGCAGGCGATTAATCTGCCATGTCTCAGCGCGCCTTGAAAATAATACTACCCCCGCCTTACCTGTTTCTGCTAATACGCCAGAAAAGAGAAGAGACGATATGTTAAATCCAGAAACGAGGATATGTATATTCTATAATACATTAATTTGGACTATCAAATCATCAAGGAAAATGAAAATTTCCAAATGGAAGAAAAACGAACTCAAAACAGAAACAACAAAGGTTCCAAAGAGAAGAACTATTAATATATTCGTAAAATTCTCTTTTTTTTGTGTGTGTAGGGATTGTCTACCCGTAATTTGATGGCTCTCTCCTCCATTGTTGTTCTTGACCACCTTCAAAGTTCAGAGTTGGTTTCATCTGGGAAAGGGGCAATGGAGTAGCTGCTTTGAGATGTGTATTACCACTTGTCCAATTTTTAGGAGAGGTGCCATAAGCCATCCTCTTCTTTTTGTTTTTTTATGGCTTTTGGCTTCTCTGAAAACTGAAATAAACGCTACAGTTTCTTCAAATGGCTTCTCAAAACTGTTTATCTAAATGATTTTCTAAACTTAAAACCGTATACAGACGTCCCATCTGTCTGCTGCCATCTCAAAAAAACACAGCTTAAAAAACTATCAGCCACCCACAACTAAAAGCGATGGTCCATGCCCAAAAACTTTCGCAGCGTAACCATGGCTTGAGCTTTCTTCCCCACTTTATTAGTTTCCGCACTATTCATAATTTCGTCTTTTTCTGAATTTTCGGCTTTTTTGAGCTTTTTGCGGTTCTTTTTTTTCCGTATAATCAAAACGGATATCCGAGGGAGGAGGGACTTTAATTTTATTTTGATTTTGGGCTAACAAAATTTTTAAGCTTGACATTTTGGACTTAATAAAATATTTCCAACTAATGTTGGTTTTAATTTTCATACTTAAAATACTTTTAATTTCAAAAGTTGACCTTTAAACTCGGAAAATCCAGAAACCAAATAAAAGACAAATAACTCCAAATAATTAATTTAAAGTAGGATTTTATAGAAAATCAAAATATCATTTTATTTAATATCTATTTTTCACTTAATTTACTTTTCAAATCAAAAACAGAAAATGTGGCAAACGAAAAATAAAATTTAGGCAACAAAATACTTATTTTAATTTTAATTAATATTTATTTATTTATTTATTTGTTTTATTTTAATAAAATCACCAACTTGATGGATGAAATGGAGGAATGAAATGTTCTTATGTTTGTTCAAATGCTATCATGTCATCATGTGTATTCGATGAATTGTACGTTGTTGTTACTTATGTAGTTATGTTATGATCGACTATTGGATATATTTTCAAAAAAGACTATGCTGATTAGATTTCATGAAAGATAAACACCACTCCATGCATGGTTTAAGAGGTTTTCAAAACTTTCCGTAGCGCCAACCATTTCTCTGATCTGCCCGTTTCTTCCCCCACAGCCACGAGCCCCTCTCTCCTCCCACCTCACTTGGTTCTCTCTTGGTTCTCTCCGCAGCATAGCGTCTCCTCCTCACTCTCCCTCCCGCGCGAGTATGTTCTACTCACATCAGCTCCTTGCGCGGAAGGCTCCACACGATCGATTGTTTCAAGAGACGCTTAGATAAATGATTAAAGAGAGTAACCGTCGTTGGAGTTGAGAGTGAACACGGAGTTGCCTCTGGTTTGGATTCGAATGGGGAGCTCTGCCGCTGTGGCCGCCGCCGGAGTTGGGGGTAAACGTGGAGTCGCCTCCAGTCTAGACTGGAATGGGGAACAAAATTTCAATCCCTAGCTGTAGACTGGAATGGGGAGCGACCGGACCTGATCGAACTGGATACAGCAGCTAGCCAATGAGGCAAAAGGGGGTCAATTCAGCTGGGCTAAAATAGAGAAATGCTAGGAAAATGCAAAAATGACAAAGTATAATTTGGATTTTGTACAGAATGACAAATCCTTAATTGCAATCTACGTAGTGACAAACTAATCCTTAATTGCAATCTACGTAGTGACAAACTAATCCTTAATTGCAATCTACGTAGTGACAAACTCTAAAACGACATTATATGGAGTGGCATATATTGAATTACCCCCTTTTTGCATTAGTTAATATACAGATGCTATGGCATAATTTTTGTGTTTGTAACTTTTTTTTGCATTGCAAATTATTACGGTAAGTACTAATGTGGCACCCTCCTCGCCGGCGCAACGGCGCTCTTCACAGAAATGTGGCATTGGAGGTACTTTGCTGCTGCGGCGGCGTACTAATGCGAGCGTGCAACTGCACGCCAACTGCGAGCGTACAACTGCGAAATTTGGACACATTTAACACCCTTGCAACCCAAAATTCCAAATCTAGCTCTCAGAGTAAAAAAATTCCATATCTAGCCCCCCGCCCGACCGCGGGACTATATCATGCCGACACGTGTCCGGTCGTGCGGTTCAGGACCGCACGACCGCACTGTAGCTAGGTCGTGCGGTCCGGGACCGCACGACTCTACTGTTCACCGGGGGTCGACAGACGAATCTCGCGGTCAGGACGGAGTCGTGCGGTCGGTAAATTTAATCATGCGCTCAGTCCCTGGTGAACAGTAGAGTCGTGCAAAGGTCCCGGACCGCACGACCGGATACGTGTCGGTACGGCATAGTCCCGCGGTCGGGCAAGGGGCTAGATATGGAATTTTTTTGCTTCGAAGATCAGATTTGGAATTTTTGATTGCAAAGGTGTTAGATGTGTCCAAACTTGTGCAACTGCGGCGGCGTTGGATGCTGCACGCCAACTCCACGCACGCGCTTTGCTGCTGCGGCGCGCGCCTGGCCCTGATCCAATCCAACACATTGCAATGGTCTTCGAGATTTCGCTCATTGACCTTTATGGGAAAGAGTGCTAGCGTGTCAGATGCTGATGTTGCACTACTTGGCAATGGCACGGAATATATGTGGTTTTAATTCCTTGCACAATGAAATTACTAATGGTTAACTTTGCTTTAAAAGAAAACGCATATATCACAAATAAACTAAGAGAACATAGAAGAATTTTAAATTTCTCTATTCTCGTACTTGCTTCTCCTTTTCCTTATTTTGTTCTTATAAAACTGGCTACAAGTCTTCTCAATATATAGGTTAATACTCTCCTACTAGCATACGTATTCGGATTTCAAGTTGGACACAACTTCAGCTTGAGTTAGACACGGAGACGGACTCTACTACGTTTAGAACTCTAAGTCAAGATTATTTCTAACAATCTCTCCCTTAATCTTGAGTTGACATACTCTAGTTTTAGTCTCAATGCATTATGAACTACCGCCACACCTCCACATGAAGCGTTTTACATGCAAACTATGTGTAGGAACTCAACTCAACTGGTACAGGTCCATTCAGATGCAAAGATTCTAGAATATTGAGGCTTATCAAACATTACTTGCTCTGTTACTTTTGCCTTATCAAACTTCCGATTATGACAGCCTTGGCCACCACCGTTGGATATGTTCTTGCCTTCACGCTTCGATGATCGGATCTCCCACTCAACGCGGGTCAACAAGATCTGTCCGTCGATGTTGTTACTATTGTCACGAATGTGTTCCTCATATGTCTTAAGACGACCGATGACCTCCTCCATGGTCATTGGCTTTATGTCTCAAATTTCTCTATGACCGAATCAATCGGGAGAAACTATGAGGGAACAACACAAACGAATTTCTTCACTACGTACAACTCTTTCACCTTCTCGCCAAGGGCCCGAATCTTATTGACAATGATCGTCAACCGAACGGCGAAGTCATTGATCGACTCCGTTTCCTTCATACACAGCACCTCGAACTCGTCTTAAGAGTTTGTACCTTTGCTTCCTTCACACGATCAGCGCCAAAATGCATCATCTTCAACGCCTCTCACGCGGCTTTGGCCATGTCCTTTTCGGCCAGTAGGAAGAGTGTCTCATCTAGGATGCCCTGATATATGACCGCCAATGCCTTCTGATCCTTACGCATATCCACGTTGCCATTCTCGATCGCGTCCCACACTCTTTGAGTCTTCATGTACATCTTCATCTTGATTGCCTAGGCTGCATAATTGCTCGTCGTGAACATCGGATAATATAGCGAGACAGCGGAACAGCGAGACAACGGAACTCTCCTTCGCTATCATACTGAATGATGTTTCGTCACTGGTGACACCACTTCTCGGAGAACGTGACATGATCTTGAGGATAGATCAAGAACTTGGGCTACTTTGAAATGGCTCTTGAACCAAGGAAACGAAGAGAAAAAAACTACGCTATTTTTTTTTCTTTTTTTTCTCTTGGTAACTTCTTGCTCCTTGTCTCTGCATCGACTTGAGATAGACGACATACGCCTTTTATTAGCGCTATTATTACTGATCTTTGGAGATGAACTCGCCTCGGCTTGGGCTTTTATTGTGTGTTCCTGTTTTGATCTCGGAGACGAAAAACCGGAAGCAGTTTGGCTCGGCTACTGCTTGTTAGCTTTTGTTCCCTAGGCGCTAGCTCCCAAAGTCCTCTCTCCTGCCTGCTGCTTTGTCTTGGATTCACTTTTCTCTGCTGAGTTTTCCTGCAGAAGTTTTTCTTTTTTCCTTGGTGCAGGTGCTGATGGATGCCACTGTGTGTTGTTGCGTGCGGATCGAGACGGACGATGAGAGACCGCGCTACTACCTCTCCTCGGAAGCGCTGCGCGCGGAGGACTAGGGACGAAGCGTCGTGCGACGGATTCGACGAAAAACGCCCAGACGAAATCATCGACGATTTTTTTTCTTCCGATGCGACGTGACGTTCCGTTGGACCGAGCACCATGCGCGGGAGTGCCACGCGAGATGAGCGCGAAACGGAATCGTCGAGACGATTTTTTCAGCGATTTGGTTCTCTTCTAGGCTCTGATACCACTTATTAACTTTGCTTTAAAAAAAACGCATACATCACAAATAAACTGAGAGAACACGGGAGAAATTTTGAATTTATTTATTCCCTTATTTGCTCCCCCTTTTTCTTACTTCTGTTCTTACAAAACTGGCTACAAGCCTCCTCAAGATATAGGCTAATACTCTTCTATTAGCATACATATTCAGACTTCAAGTTGGACACAACTTCAACTTGAGTTACACACGAAGACGGACTCTACTATATTTTAAATTCTAAGTCAAGATTATTTCTAACACTAATGCTCGAGGACGTATCTTGATCTGACATGTTCCAAATACGTAGGTTTTTTAATATATATTTTTTTTGTATTATTCGTGAAGATATAGCAATATGCTTTACGTTTTTTCTCTTTTCTTTAATTAAATATCTAAAATCATCAATAGGCTATTTGAAACAGGAGAGGTTCGAATCTAAAAAGTTGCACGGCTAGCTCCTCAAAATTCTGTAGCTTGAAAAGCTAGTAGTGCTAGTAGTACTACCGTGCAACTGCAATAAGCCAGCAATAAACTTATTCATGTTGATTTTTAAAATTGTTTTCTATAGTACCAAATTTTTTATAGTAAACACTACAGTAAACATCAGCAAAAACTAATACAACCTCCGCTAGATGCACGCGACGTCCGCAATCGACGGAGCCGTTCATGCAGTTGGTGCAGCGAGCATGTAGTACGATCTAAGAACTAACGACGATGTTACGTTTTTCGACATCCGAGCTGCTGCTGCTGCTAAATCGAATGGAGGAGCGTCAGACAGAACCAAGTGCGCAACCCCACAAATTAGCAAGCAATAATCATCCCATCATGGGGCTGCCCGCGATCGGCGGCCGGATATACTGTCATCTCCATCGACCGCAGGGGAAAGGAAAGGATTTGATGGTGTCGGCGACGTGATCTCTGAAAGCAACGCAAGCACCACCAGAAATCGATTCACATCCTCTGTTCCGACGTGTAACGGCGTAGGTGTGGTTTACAGGGAGCTAACCGTTGCTGTCGGTCGCAGTGTTGAGCCGTACGCACACATGCCCGATCGCGATCGCCCAAGGCGACTCGTCTCCTCCGCAGCGCGGGAGCAGAGTCGTTTGGTTCGGCGACGTCTCAGGCGATCGAGTACGTACGATTCGCAAGAAAAAAACACAGAGAACGCAGTAGCTAGGCATGTCGTCATGTCACTGCACAACAACACGGCCACATCCACTGACCACAGTTAATATGAAAACGTCTGCCTTGCCATGGCCTCAAAGGCAGTACACGTACAGATCCAATCCCTGGACGTGCGAGTGACACAAGAAGAGAACATATCTTTACTACATCGAGACAGCTGGTTTTTTCGTCGAGTTCGATCGAGTGGCTATGCAGACCTTGACAGTTTCGCCCCTCCTAAACTCCAACCGCTCCGTGCTTTGAATCTTCCACCGCTCCGCACTTAGAGCCTATTTTTTTGATCTAATCTAGCGGTTTTTAATTTTTACTATAGTAGCTAATTTTCAAATGAGATATTTTCTCAAAACAAGGTCTACAAGTTAATTATAGTACATCTTAAAAACCCAATATCTGTATCAACCAAAATCATAAACGAAGTCTCTCTTCATATCTCATGTCATAACATTAAAATTCAAAATTTCGGGAAAAGTCATAAGCGCGGCCGCCAAATAGGCCATGTGGCTTATGGTTTTTGGCTGAAATTTTTGAATTTTAGCTATTTGCGATAGAGATTATGAAGAGAGATACTTGCTTACGATTTTGGATGGTACAGATGCTGGGCTTTTAACGTATACTACAATTAACTTATAGATCCTGTTTTAAAAAATACACCGTTTGAAAGTTAGGTACTGTAGCAAAAGCCAAAAAACAATTTCAAAAGCTAAAAGAATAGACCCTTATTTGAGGGCGCACTTATTTGAGGGCTTCAAGCGGTTAATACTTACTCGTAGTTTCGATTAGTTTGTACTTACTCGTAGTTTCGACCGGTTTGTACTTATTCATACCTTCGACTACGATCAGCGGTCGTAAACTTTAAGTGCTTCAATTACTCGTAATCTTCGAGTAATCTGAACAGTCGTAATCTTCGAATACTCGTATTTTCTCTGTTTTCTTGTGGCGACAACACAAACAATCGAGATATAGAGCAAACGAACTCTTTTAGTAGTGTTTCAATCACCACACCTTTTCTATGATTTTCTCTACTATTTATACATAAATTTACATGTTAAATATAAACAAAACTTCTATGACTTAGATACAGAAACCGGCTCTGAAACCTTAATTTCTATTTCTAAACTTAACTCGGTATAGACTTTGAACTTTAAATTCGACAAAAATAGTTCCAACAAACCTGGCTTGCTCGGTACGTACGTGGCTGCCACATGACGTGATGCAGTGAAGTTGGATGCACGAGCCAGCGAGGACGACGTTGTTTCGGCGTGCGGCCGCGCGCGAGAGCGTTAATACGTTTACCAGCATGCAGTGGCCTGCAGGCACATGGCGACGGGATCAACGTGATTTTTCTCGAGAACACGCAGAAGCTTTGCGCCCCTACGTTCGCAGCAAGAAAACGAGTGGCCAGAGATAGGTAGACAGGCCGACGGAGAGATGCCACCCGGCACGCAGGCAGGAGCACGCGCGGCACCGTCTCCGGGGAGCGGTGGCGCAACACGAGCCAGGTAACTGATCCCGCCCCACGTGCCCTCCCTCCGCGGCCAATCCTTCCTTGTCGCGGCCGCCTTTTCAACTAGTTAGCGCGAGCATAATTAAGCTGCGGCTGCCTGGACCCGACCGATCGATACATCGGTGGCGAGAAAGATTCACCGGTGGAATCGACGGATCGATGAGCTCGGCCGTAGAGGCAGACAATTAAAGGCGCCGCGGGCGCGATTCGGCCGGGCTCCGTTTGGGCCTCTCGCCGTGCATCTCATCCGTCTCCCTCTTCTTTCTTTCTTTCGCTCTCTTTCTTTACGCTCGTCGCTGTCCAGTGTCCACCCACGCCCCACCAGCTGCAGGAATGCGCCTTCGCTTTTGCTCTGCCCTGCTTATCCGGCCGGGAGGAGAGAACCGATCGAGCAAAGCTAGCTCAGTATTGGAAAATAAATTCTCATTCATCTAGGCATCAGTATTGGAAAGTTTATGAAGTTGCCTGATTTTGAATGAATTTGACCATTTCGAGTGATTTCTTGATCCAGTTATTTTTATCTTGATTCTTTGGATGTTCTTATTTATTGTGATATGTAAAATATATTTAGAGCCATCTTAGTCATCATTCATCCACAAACAAGTCATATTCACTATTTTTTGTTTTTGCCTAGTTTTGGTGCAATATTCCTTCAAACAGAAAAGTAAGAACTTTGATAATAATTTTCTTAATCATTGATTGGAATATGTTTCTGTTATCCTAGAGAATGTGCATACCAAGTTTTAAGTGATTTAGAGGCTCGGTTCGAGAGTTAACTTATTTTGTAGTTGAAACCCGGTTTTACCCCATCAGAACTTTAGGAGCCAAAAGGTCCCATCCTTCTTGTGGTCTTGCAAGATCTCCTTTTGTTTAGGCTCCTAAGGTTGTGATCTTATTTTGGTTCAAATTTCAAGTCTTCGGATCTTTCTTGTGAAAGTTGTGTGGTTTTTGGTTTTGTTCGGACTGAATTTCCTATGCTGATATGAGAGATCACCCATTACTTAGTGGTAGTACCACACTTTACATGGTGGTAATACCGCTCTAAGGTGTTTAGTCCCGTTTGACTGGGTTTTTCTTGATATTTTTCTAGGGGTGTTTAGACTATAATCTTCATAGCTATCATAGCTATTAGAGTGAGAGACTTTAATAACCTTGAGACAAAAGATTTTAGAAAAACCGTTATCCATGTGGCTCTTATTTACCTTATCTAATCACCATATTTGGTCCTGTCTGCGTGCCGACCAGCTTGGACAAAACAATGGTTTGATGGATGCTTATACACTGTTGTAACTAAGAAGTCGAAGCATGAAGACATCCTAGAATTAAGACATAATTGATTATATGCCACTTATGTTTCTACAAAATACTACTGAAAACACTCTCTCTATTATATGCCATTGAATAGCACTGAAATTCTATTATATGCCACTGCCATTAGTTGATCGTTAAGGTAACCATTATACTCTAAAAAAAAGACCAAAATACCCCTAGTAAAGACTGAAGACCTGATTTATTTAAAATAGAAATTAACCTCCAAAAATAATGAAAATTCACATGAGTTTTGTTCAATATGTCAGTGAGATAGGAAAAAGATTTCAAGGCAATGTTCAAAGAAAATTTTCAGTTTTTTAATTTAAATGCTAATAAATGCTACTGTTTACAATAGAGAATAAATGAGGTCTAAAAATTCTGAAAAAATTTCTCACATGCTCCTAAGATATCACATAGCTCCCCAGAAAAATGAGGTTCCATTTTTATGCAGTGAATTTGTCCTAGTTTAAAAAATAGCTCAAATATACTGATTTTGGATTTGAATTTCGAAAATAGAACAAATGGAAGAGTTAGTTCACGAAATTTTATATTTGAGTTGTACACTGCTCTAATGATCCACAAAATTTTTTTAGTATTTTTGACTAGACTAATTTGCTCTATATTTAATTTTTATCATTGAGACAGATTTGAACTGAGAGCAAAATCGTTTTTTCCAAGGGCAAACGTATCTTAACTGATGATAATAGCATATAATAGAATTTTGATGCTATTTAGTGGTATATAATAAAGAGTGTTTTAATAATATTTTATAGAAATAGATATTATTTAATGATATATAATCAATTATCTCTAGAGTTAAGGTCAGGATGTGTTCACTGTCAAGCACATGCAACAACTATTCGACCGGAATAAGGGGAAAAGGAGGGGAGCTCTTAAATTAGATTTCTGTTTGCTATTTTCCGATTACCTTGGCGGTGCGCTAGCTAGCTACTACTTGCAACCGTCGTCATGTCAGAGAGAGTTGGTCATGTGGTTGTCAGGTACGGAGTTGTCGCATCCATCGCACGTGATGTTTTGGACGTCGACACATTTAGATATTTTATTTGCATTGACCTTAACGGAGTATCAATCCATCGAAGCCGACCTATTAAGGCTCCGTTTTAAATAATTTTAGCTTTAGCTTTTTTACTTTTAATTTATTTAAGTTAAAATTTATTTGAAATGTATCGATTTTTAATTTTAATTTTAATTTTATTTTTTTATATTGTCCGTGATGATATAATGATTTTTAAATTTTTTTCTTAAAAAAGCTAATAACTGTTATAGTGTAATTTTAGTTAAAAATTAAAAAATATAACTATAAACTTAAACCATAAATCAGTTGAAACACCATCTAGACACAATGAATCCAATTCTAGGACATATTCTAACGGCAACTCGAATACTCGACCCTTCGGGAAGGATAGATAGATAATTATTCGTGTTTCATTTGACAATAGTACTCAACAGTAAGTTGCAGCGTCATTGTTCTATTTTTTCCTTTTGCACGTCATCAAGCATGAGATAAGCATATCCACACAAGGAGTGATTAAGTTCCAGAAGTTACATCAGCACATCATATCAGAGAGGAGCTACCGAGCTTAGCTATGCTAAAGCTGGATAGGCCATTCCTTTCCATTTCCTTCTCCCTCCTCTCTACTTTCAACGTGGTTCACACAACAATGCCGAAAATGACGTGGACGTGGCTAAGCCTAGGAGTAGGAGGTTTGTGGATGCAATGCGGCCGGTCGGACAACTAGCTAGATACAGTACCGTCACACCCCCATCCGAATTCACTGTACCTGCACATTTGATTATATTAGATTTAATATAGTATCAGAGTCAAAAGGCTAGACTCGATTAATGTAATTAAAAAAATAATTGCAGCGAATTTTTATTCTACGTCTTAGGACTGAGTGAGTCTACACGTAAAGAAAAGTATTGAAGTATAAGTGAATTATCCGCTTTGCCTCATCAGCTTAAGTTTTAGGATGAATTAATTGATATATGCAACTCAATATTATATATCATGCTAAACTAATTAATGCATGCATCTCTATATTATATATCATGCTAAACTAATTAATGCATGCATCTCTATATTATATATCATACTAATAAAACCTCTATTACGTTCGGGAACGCGCTACCATGCCCGTCGTATGTGTAGCCGCTCCGCCCGACACGTCACCGGCGAATATTGGTACGGTCTGGGGAGCAAATTTGTGAAAAAGCCCTGTTTTTTTGAAATTACGTGTGTCCTTGGTTCTCGCGAAAAGGTCCTGGAAATTTTTAGCCCTCCGTTTTGCGGATGGCCCCGTGTTTTGGAAATTGCTCACGGTCCCGTTTTTACGTCTGAGCCCTCGGTTTTTCCGAAAAAACCATCCGCCTTTTTCGAAAATACGTTTTTGCCCCCAATTATTTTTGAAAAACTCCTCACAAATTATCGCCTCTTTTATTTTAGTACGTACGGTAGCTGACGCGGCGTGGCGCCGCGCCTATCAATCTAGTTAACTAACATCTCGGTTTTTCGAAGAGCACATAAGCACTACTCGAATGACAACACGACTAGATCACGTCTCCACATGTTTCAGGCCATTTGACCGTGCAATGCACCGTTCGGACCACAGTTTAACAAAAAGACAACCGCTCTATATATTTCCATGGTATTCGATCAAAAAAGTTGATTTTTGATCCAACGGTCTACAACGCGTATGTAGCCGTAACACTACATAGTGGTGTCGAGTGCTCTCTGGCTCCAAGCAAGCAACCCTCTTCCAACCTACCTTATGCCGTTGCGCGATCGCTGTACAAGCTAGCTAGCAAAAACATCATCGTCTTGGAAAAAGAGGAGGGGAAACTGCGCTGTAACTTTCAGGCAACCCTGACCACAGGACCGCGGAGTCGGAGATGCATTGGCCGACGTTAGCATCGCGGATTCACAGCCATTGACGTCGCAGTTGAGATCTCCGGTGATCTTGCATTGGCCGACGTTAGCGTCGCGGATTCACAGCCATTGACGTCGCAGTTGAGATCTCCGGTAATCTTCGCTTTGATGCCGTAAAGGGGTTCATCTCCACGAGCGTGTGAAGCCATAGGCAAAGAGGATATTTCGAAAAAGGAAAGGGAAAAAGAAGTGTTAGGAAATCTAGGTCGGGTTTGAAGTTTCGGTCTATGGTGGGTATCTCACCACTAGGTTATAAATAGGGAGCACTGTTGGCTATTTTGTACATGAAATCAGAAAGAAAGCAATAAAGAAAGACCAGAAATTCTCTCTACCTCAATCTACTATTTCCTGTTTTCTGTGATTGATCTGGTTTTATATTAGCAGAGAATCGATCAGACTAGTCGCTAGCGACGGTTCTTCAACACGTTATCAGCACGAATCGCTCCGGTGAATCGAAGGTAATCATCGAAGCACTAGTAGATTGAATCATCGAAGGTGAATAGTCTGGTCAAATTGTTTAAAAATAAAAAACACTTATATTTTGTCTAGAGATGGTACCTCGGATATTTTTGTTAAGAAATAAAGCTGAAAACATATTTTAGACTTAGACAAGTGGTTGTAGAGACCGGTGCGATTAGCACGAGACTTGATTTGTGGTTATCTCGTCCGGGTCATTAAGGACCGATCTATTATGCCATAAATTTAAGTATTCTTATACAACCACGCGTGCCTCTATGGGAAGAACTTAGTATAAAAAGTTAATGTGTTCTAGCAACTCAATCACAGGTGGTAGATTGTAGATGATTTAGGCTAGTGCAGGCATGGAGGTCATCCATGTTCATATGAGTATTAAGATGTTGGAGGCACACTCCACATCTCAGGAAGGTATCATAGCGCGGTGGTTGTTAGGATCAATAATGTAAAAACTTCGCCGTGAACTCTCAAATCGGTACTTATGGTATTACATGACATATATAACATGGTGAGATATTTATGTCGTGTGGGTAAAGTTAGCAACCTCTACAGAGTGTAAATTTATTAGCATAACTGTGTCCCAGATTATAGACATCACTTGGTTATATTCCACAATAAGTAGCTTTACGTTTTGTAAAATGGTTCCATGAATGTATGGATGAGAAATCCATGTATAACTTGGTTGGCAAAGGGAATTTGCCGATGTTTTATATTTAGGGCAGCAAGCCACTTGCTAAATATGTTGTTTGTGCTCTAGTATTATCTGCTTATCAAATTTAAATACTCTTACAACTTTCGATTACAATCTATTACTCATTATTGCAAACGAAAGCTTGCTTTGTACAAAACAGAAAAACTTGGTAGGATAGACATCTCTCTTGATATAGCCTTGTATACTATATAATATTTGATATAAAGTCTTGCGGAGTACTACTACTTTGTACTCACAATTGCTTGTTGAATAGTATAAAAAGGGATGTCCATTGAAGTATAAAACTCTACCAATATTGACGAATTAGGATTAAGACAGCACTCAAATTTTTGCTGTTGGTTTTAATTGTTGGATTGGAGGCCTGCAGTACTCGTTAATTTCAGCTATTAGGCTATATTTTATTCTATCTAACCTTCTGTTAATATTTGTAAGCAGGAATGATATACGCCGCGGGTCATCTTATCTGTACGATGTAGATGTAGGCTCTATAGTCTATACGCATTGACCTATTTACAGCCTCAGGTTCATTCTAACCTGTGTGACACACACCAAATATTACACACTGATCCATGTGTTTATTGCTGTGTATATAGTAACGCCACCGGGCACCAGCAGTCATGTCTTAGTATATAGTATATAGCTATTTATATTGCCTTTTGTTTGACAAATATAAATATCTGAATTTTTAGAGTGGCTTTCTTACTTCTCTTATTTTTATCTCACGTCGGGGATAAAGCAAGAGGTTATGGGCACATCGTGTACCCCACTTCTCTTAATCTCGTCTCACACACGTATCTCTGCCTCATTTTTCTCACTGTTCACGCCTTCTTCTATAAGTCACTTCTTTCAGTCACTACTATTTATTTTTAGTCAAAAATCATTAGTCATGATCAAAAGCCATCCGCTGTAATAAACATAAATAGACCCATATAATATAGTAGGCTACTTTTTAGTCACAAAATATATTTCACAAGCCTGGTAATTAAATTTAGTGACAAAAGACTAATTTTTTGTTTAAAAGCATATCACTGTGCATATGCATGTGTGCATTCAATACATCAGGTTTTGATGCTTTGGACTAGCTGTAGTTCCATACTAGACACATAAGCGCGGCGCCACGCCGCGCTAGACACCGTGTAGACCGAAATAAAAGAGACAAAAATTCGTGAGACGGGTCATTTTTTTAAAAAAAAGTAAGGAGGAATGCGTAATTTTAGAGGAACCGGAGGGGTTTTTCACAAAAAAACGTGGACTAAGGGCTCTTCTGTAAAAAACCAAGGACATATACGTAAAAAATAAGGACCCGTGCGTAATTTCGAAAACCGCGAGGGGTCATCCTGCAAAACGGAGGGGCCAAAAAAAAATCCAGGGACCTTTCCGTAAGAACCAAGGACTTGTACATAATTTCAAAACACAGGGTTTTTTTGCAAAACAGGTCACCAGACCGTACCGAAATTTTCTCTTCCACGCGGCGGGCGAGCGTTGGCGCGAGGGTGAGGTGGCGTCGCGAGCGCTCGGGGTATGCTGTGCGACATCGGCGTTGTGAATTTAATTGGTTAACAGTGTGTTCTTTTTGGTGAATGGTGACAAACAATGTTTTCTATCCATTTGTGTTTAGGACCCTGTGTAGTCTCCGTCGGTTTGGTGCTGGCTGGTTGCTGCAGGAGTTGAGTTTTTTAAGGGTACAAGGTGAAAGTATACTTAGATCTCACTTATTTTAGTTTGAGTTTCTGATTTTTAGGGTTTTTTTGTTATTCCTAAATTTTATTTTTTCTGATTTTTTAGTTTTTAGCTTTTTTATCGGTTATTTTTTCCCGTATTCACTTATATTATCTGTGATAGGCTAACATGTTTTTTCTATTTTTAAATTTTTTTAAATTTAGTTACACCAAATAAATCACTACCAGCTACGGTGTAATTTCAGCTAGCTGCAATGTAGTTTTAGTCATAAGCCAGTTTATTTCAGCCCAACTGAGCGGCACCTTAATTCACACCTTACTCATATTATTTATACATATACATGTGTGTTCTCTATTACATTAGGAACTTTTATAGAGGTACGAGGCCTTACGGAGTGCGAACATATATTTTTCCACTGAACATGTATATATGTACATATTCTATTCTTAATTTTATTCGATGAGGTGTGAGAGTTTTAGGGCCATTCATATTGGCTTTTAGTTTTAGCTTATAAATAGTAATAGTTTGTAGAGAGGCACTCATGTGTGATTTTAGTCAATATAAATGAAGTCACCATTGTGTGTATTATAATCGACTAGTAGATTCTGTCTTAAAATACACTTTATTTAAAAGCTGGATTCTATAAAAAAACTATTTTATTATAAAAAATAACTTTTAGAAGGCAATACTAATATGTTCATAATCCTGATCGTGGAACCCTAACGGACTAGAAGTACGACGATTCCTTGCCAGCCCAGCCACCGTCGGTCCTCTGCAGGAGTTGGTGGTGTTCACGAAGAATGCCGATCACACATTTATTTCAATCCCCATATCCTTCGCAGTCAAACGTGGATCTCCTGTGGCCAAGCCTTTTTGCCATGAGTGGATGATATGGACTCGTATTTCCTTTTGCGCCTTCTGGGAACATTCAAGAAAGCGACCCCGAATAGCTAGCACAAATTTAAATGATAATTCCTTGTATACAAACCGATTTAGTAGATAAATTGTGCGTATATATAAACCAGCAAAATTTTATCAAACAAAATTTAAATTTGACCCGTTTTTGACTGATAACCGGTCAATTACCAACCAAAATTACTGTCCATTAATTCAAATTCAAAGTTTAAATTTAGAATTTTTCAGACCAATATTTTTTACCGATCTAAACCGGTACGGCCCATACCGGTGATTTTTTTATCCTTGTACATAACCACACGATGTGTACATTAACTCAAACTATTAGTTCAGTAATATATGACTCAAGTACGATAATTATCACTAGATCGACACATTAATATTGTGATTGTGATCACTAGTTCAGTAATCTTTTAAAGCTTTGAAAATAAAATTAACCATTTGGATTTTTCTTGAATTAAATAAGCTTAATTTGAATTTTTAAAAATTAAAAAGATTTAATATTATTAAAATAAATTTCAATTAATTCAAAATCTTTTTTATTTGGGCTCCTTGCGTTGCAAGGAATTTTTTTGTATTTCTTGGATTTTTCAGATTTGTTTGCTATTTTCTAGAGCTCAAATCCATTTTTCTTATTTTTTTTGAAATTCAGAATATGTAGAAAATCCTTAACATCCTTTACGGGTCGTAACCCAAGTCCGGCTCGTATCTCTTTCCCACGTGCGTGATCGAATCCATCACCTTTGCCAGCCCAGCTCACCGACCTGCCTTGCATCACTCAGTTCTTGCCACATGTCACTCATCCACCAACGCCTCTACGCAATCGCTGACCACTCGGTCTCACTTGTCATCCTCGTCGTCTCCGATCGGGAGTTCACCACCGTGTTCATCTCGAACAGCATCGCCACTCACCGTGTTCACCCCTGGACTCCAAGCCATGTCGATCTACACGTCCAAGCCTACCAGGTAAAATAGCCTCACGGAGCCCTCATTTCCCACACCCCGAGCTGCCCGTCGTCTTCACCCTCGTGCCATCGCTGAAGCTCCACGCCGTCAAGTCATTCACCGTCATGGAAGATCTCACCGAAGTTCGCCATGTCCATTCACCTGCTCCGCCATTCATCTTAACCACCGACCGAGCTGCGCCGCCTTCGACCTCTCCACTGGTGAGCCATCCTCCGAGCGCCGCCCTTCCTTCACCATTCGTCTTCGCCGCCGTCCAGCCACGTCACCTCACGCCACATTCACTGTTAGCTTCGCATGCTCGGTTCCTGTGTCATCCCTTCGATTTGTGTGCAACGCTTCGGTCATCTCACCACGCTGGTGAGGCGTCCTCCGAGCACGCCCTTCCTTCACCATTCTTCTTCGCACCAACTAGCCATGTCGCCTCACGCCGTCATTCATCGTTTGCTTTGCCCGCTCGAATCCCGCGTCATCCCTTCTGTTCGTGTGCGGCACTTCGGTCATCTCGCCACGCTGACGTCTGTGCTTGTGTCATCCCTACCGTATCATCACCTAGAACTGTCTGTGAGCTTAGCCCACCGTGAGCTTGGCCATAAGGTCACTACTCTAATAAGTAGTAGTATTTGAATATTTCATAGTTAATTGTAATCATGATCGATACTTTATCTATGTTTTTACTATGTGCATTAGCGTGATTCTAGATTAGTGCAGAATACATAGGAGTCTGGATTTGCATATTTGGGTCTCGACACACTCACCGCATGCGACACGACTATTATATTATAAAAATAGGAGTTGGTGGTCATCGTCCATTCTCTCCATTGAAAAGTACACTTTAAAGTTAAAGATAATTACTCACAATGCCATCTAGAGAAAGTTGGTGAGTGAGCTCACCACACACGTGGAGGTGCCCTGCTCCTGCTCCTCCACTCCTGATTCGACCCCTCTCGACTCACAACTCTGCGCCTCCCCCTCCGCGCCCATGTTTTCACGTGCTCCCTAGCCCAAGCCCACGCTACCACCAAAATTTGTTGCCTCCAGTGGCCGCCATCACCAATGAAGACAACCAATGGTCGCGCTCTCCCCATACGCCTCCTTCAGGCCCTCAATCTAAGTTGTCGCTACCTAAATTGCCACCGCCCTTAAACCTTAACAGATGACACCATCGCAATCTGCCACCACCTAGAAAAGCATCGCAGAGGGTGTCACTTAGCTCATGGGGAAGAGGAAGGGAAGGCCATCGTCGATAGTGAGGTTGTCGGCTTGGGTTGGACAAATCGGTGCCGCCAGACCACAAGGCCAGTGTCGATGTTGCATGGGAATGGTGTCGGCGGCCAAAGGGTGGTCGCGCACGCTGTGATGATAGCTGTCAGGGGAGGGGTCGACGGAGCCCATGTTAGCCATCATCGGTGGAGGTAGTGGCGAGGCCCCAGGGGCTGAGAAGAAGGTCAGCAACAGTGGAGGTCACAAATGCCAGTAGATCAAGTTGGCGATGCAAGAGAAGGGGATAGGGGACTGAGGTAGAGAGGAGGAGGGGGTGGCTAGTGGCGAGAAGGCACGGACTTGGCGGCGGCAGGCCAATGGTGCCTGTGGGAGAATGAGAGAATGAGAGATAGAGAGTGAGAGAAGGAGGGAGAAGGTGGTGGCTATGTGAAGTAGGCCAAATGCTAGCCCAGGGAGGCCACCGATGGCCAGGAAAGCCATCGGCGACGGCGGATTTGGAGGCGACTGCCGAGAGAGAGAGAGGAAGAGGAAGGACGGCGATGGGAAAGGGAGTGAAGGAGGAGACCAAGGGGAAGGTGGGGGAGCCCGTCAACAGCGGGGATGGCCACCAGAGTCAGTGGATCTGAGGACAGCACCCGACGAGAGAAAGAGAGAGAAGAAGGGGAAGGAGAGGAGAGTGGCGGTGGGTTGAGAGGAAATGGGAGGGAGAGAAAGGAGTAAGGGAAGATAAGATTATGGGTTTGTAGCAGGCTGTGTCTGGGCTGAATGGGCCAAAATAGGCTGAAGAATTTTCTTTTCTCTTCTTTCTTATTTTTCATGCTTTATTTATTTATTTATTCAACTATTAATTCTCATATACATTACACTCCAAATTAATTCGACATAAAATAAATAAATAACTTAGACAAAAAGGGGAAATTATCTTGAAACAAATTAGGAAAATTACACAACATGCCTAATCAGGATTTTTTACATCATATTTAAGAAATGCTTTATTCTTATCATTAGGAGTCGATTCCGAGGATGCATTAGGATATGCAGGACTCATTCCTGATTTTGATGGATTGGTGGGAGTAGAAGCATACTCAGGCAAGCCGTAATTTTGATCATATCTTCTAAATTGGTTTTGACGTTCATGGCATGAGGAAGGACACTTGAGACGAAGAGGAGGAAACCGTAGCTTCGAGAAGGCATCGGAGGGGGTGGTGGCAACAAGCATGGGGAGACTTGAGGGGAGGATAAGGAGGAGACGGCGATGACGTAGCTCTGGCGGGCCTCGTTGGCGTCGGCAAGGCGCCATGTGGGCCGTGGCTCAAGAAGGAATCTAACGGTGGCGGCCATGGATGGGTGGATCAGCATGGGGAGAGAGAGGATAGGGTTGGAGATGGAAAGGGAAGGTAGGTTCGTCCTAAATTTTGACTGAAATTTTTGAAGAAATTATATGGATAATGCCTAGAAACCTTCGTTTTATAAGTCCATACACAACTCTCTTACAGCAGCCGGAAATTGATAGTGAAATGATTCGATGAGCCAACTGCAGTGATGGTTTTATTTTATAGTTTTAGAATAAGGAATATGATTTTTTTTTTTCAAAAAATATCTATAACAATGGACGGACAATCAACCAGTAAAGTAAAAAAAAAAATACCCACCTGCAAGCCGCTTGTAGAGAATCCCCGAAGATTGGCAGCCAGTGGGGAGTCGCCAATCAACTGATCTAACTCGAAAGGTGGCTAAGAATCCTCCACGTAAGAAATCCTCCCATCGCTCATATCTGTTGCTCCCCTCCCATTGGCCACCCACCCATACTTATTCCTCCCGCTGCCCTAGCTCGCATTCCCCCTTCTCTTCTCCTCCACACACGTCCACACTGATGCACCTGGAGCAAGCACACAGAAACAAGTGGAAGTGGAGGAGTAGTACTGGTTAAGAGAGCACGCACCACACAGGAGGAGAGGAGTTGTAGTGGTCGAGAGGCACGTACGATGTCGGCGGCGTCGGGCGCCGCGTGCCGCGTGTGCGGTGGCGGCGGCGGGGTGGGGGACTGCGCGTGCTTGTTGCAGCACCACGGCGGCGGCGGCGGCGCGCGCTGCGGGGTCGCGGACCTCAACCGCGGCTTCGTCCCCGCGATCTTCCAGGCGGAGGAGCCGTTGGCTGTCGTCGGCGGCGCGGCGGCCGGGCTGCACGAGTTCCAGTTCTTCGGCCACGACGACCACGAGAGCGTGGCGTGGCTGTTCAACGACCCGTCGCCGGCGGGCGGGGACCACCACCTGCACCGGCCGGCCGTGGCCGGGAACGGGGTGGCGCCCGAGCAGCAGCGCCAGGCGTTCGACGCGTACGCGCAGTACCAGCCGGGGCACGGGCTCACGTTCGACGTGCCGCTGAGCCGAGGCTCGGCGGCCGCGGTGCTCGAGGCCGGCCTGGGGCTCGGCGGCGGCAACAACCCGGCAGCGTCCAGCGCCACAATCGTGAGTGCTTCGGTTCTCTTGATCCCTGAAATTATAAATCTTTCAAGTTCTTTTGCATACGCTGCATGATGTTCTTGTTAAATACATGCACCTCCAGTTAAATAATGCACGTTGCTTGTTGATATCTCTCGATCTGCTGCGTACAACTGCATGCGGGAGAGGGAGGAGAAGTTAATTAGCGGAGGTGATTGCACTAGCTAGCTATTAGCTAGAGCTTAATAATGCTTCTGTGTATATTAGTGGTCAAAACGTCAAAGACTGTCAATTTTTTTGCGTCCAACTTAGGAGCTAGCTAGTCTATCAGTGCATCACTTAATAAGTTATACGGTTGTCTTGTTTTGTCTTGTCTTTTTCCAGCGATAAGATGTTACTAAGCTAGTGGCGACCGAATTTAATTTCCTTGAAAAGGTTGTATTTTGGATTGATTTGACAGTTCTAAGGTAGCTGCATCTCTTCCGTCGGTTGGAGAAATATGGTGAGAAATCTACCTTTGAAGAAAAGAGGGGGATATGTGAAAAAAAGCAGAGAGAGGCTAATTTCTCACAAGTTCCCTTTTGTATAAAAATTACCGCGAACCCATTTGTTGGATGCCATCCCTATATTCATATAGTAAAAATGAACAACCAGTTTTTAAAATTGCCCCAATTGCTTAACAAATTGTGTTCACAAAATTTGTGTCTCTATTCAAGGATCGCAATTTGCATTTATCATTGCTACAACCGAACTAATTTTCTACGATTGATGAACAATTAGTGTTTATATGTAAGACATATGCAGATAATTCTCATTGTAATGTTGAAACTATATCCCCTCACCAAACACGATCTTTAGATTTCATTATATACGAACATGTTCACCATGAGTCCCATCCAGTGCAACGGACACTACTGCTCATTTTTTGTCCTCATTTTATGTGGTTTTATATATTGACCGCAACATATAATTTCTGCACTCCAGAGTTCAACATTAGCTTAATTATTCGCATAGTTTATCTGTGATAGACGCCGCGATTGACACCTATGTATACACCGATTAGCACAAATTCTGATCGATGTCAGTCAAAACACAAGGCGCCACGCTGTCAGAAAATTTTGTTTTGGGCCGCACGATTCTGATCAAATGGCACTGGTTTGTGCTGACTTCTGCTACCATCGACAATGCTGCTTATTCCCTTCATGTAGAGCTGGCCTTCAATATACAGCAGAAGTGCGCCTCATGTCTTCATACGTATAACGTATGTAGCACATACTGTACGTATGAGTATACGTAAAGTACGATAAAGTCATAGCTTGTACGTACGTGTAAACGCATCATCTACCTACTTATATTGTCAAGTCAAATATATTCAACGGTGTGTGTGTCAACCACACCTAGCTACATTGACTCTTGTTATTTCTGATCACACCTATATACATTTTCAGATGTCCTTCTGCGGGAGCACGTACACTGACGCGGCGAGCTCCGTCCCAAAAGAGGCGGCATCGGCGGTGGCCAACGGCAACGGGGCGGCGGCCTGCCCAAGCGGCGGCGGCGGCGACCCGGCGATGGAGCGGGAGGCGAAGGTGATGCGCTACAAGGAGAAGCGGAAGAGGAGGCGCTACGAGAAGCAGATCCGGTACGCGTCCCGCAAGGCCTACGCCGAGATGCGGCCGCGAGTCAAGGGCCGCTTCGCCAAGGTGCCCGACGGCGGCGGCGGCGCGGCGGCGCCGCCGCCGCCGCCCGGCTACGACCCCGGCGGGCTCGACCTCGGATGGTTCCGTTCGTAGCAAATACTACTCCGATCCGTACGTACGTGCATACATAGGCCAAGCATTAACTAGCTAGGCTTTTGGTCGATGATCTTCATTAAGGTAGAGATACGCACGCATATGTACTGAAGAATAGTTTGTATCGGTATATACTCGTAGCACGGTGACTCATGTGATGCTTGATGCCAACTTGCCAAGGATTCCATATCACCTGACTGGTGTTTCATTGGTTCAATTGATCAAGTTCGTCTATATCGTAACCATATTACGAGAGGGGGAGTTCCGGGCGCCAGCGAAACACGTCGCCCAGCGCGGCCGGCGGCGTGGCTCGCAAAACGCCTGATGCGGGAGGTAAAATCTGAATTTTTCGAAATTACGTCAGGTCCCCGGTTCGCGAAAACCATATTACGAGAGGGAGTTCCGGAGCGCCGTGAGCCACGTCGCCCATGCATGCATGGCGGCGTGGCGTGGCTCGCGAAACGCGCTCTGATCCGGGAGGTAAAGCTCAATTTTTCAAATTACGTCAGTCTCGGTTCTCGCGAAAAGGTCCCTAAATTTTTTGGTCCCTCCGTTTTGCGGGATAGCCCCGCTTTTGGAATTGCACACGGTCCCTTTTTTACGTCTGTGTCCTCCGCGATTTTTTACGTACATGTCCTCGCTTTTTTGCAAAAAAAACGCTTTACTTCCTGCGAAAATACGCATTTACCCTTGGATTTTTTTCCAATAATTCCTCGCGATTACGGTTCTGGCGCGTGGCGCGTTTGAAATTGCACACGGGTCCCATTTTTACGTCTGTGTCCCCGCGATTTTTTTACGTACATGTCCTCGCTTTTTTGCAAAAAAAAGCGCTTTACTTCCTGCGAAAATACGCATTTACCCTTGGATTTTTTTTCAATAATTCCTCGCGATTACGGTGCCTGGCGCGGCGTGGCGCCGCGTCTACGCAGCTAGTATATATGATGGGTGGAAGCAACTACACTCACCCGGAAGTAGAATATATATAATTATCTCATAGATCATCATATATGGAACAATGGTTCGATTCCCATGCTATTTATTGGTATAGAAAGAGTTAATAACATCCAGAGCAAAGGATCGACGTCCTCACAATCTCTGTCTCTTGTTAGTAATTTGATATCTATTTTGGCTGTACGGCAACTTGTAGATATATCGTTGCATTGATGCGTATGCAGTTGCGCGCCTCTAATTCATATTTTGTTGTCCCGGCAAAAAAATATATTCATATTCTGTTGCATACGTATAACCATGCGATCGAGCGCGCGCACATTTGTCCTCGAGGCTCAATTGTAAAAACGAAACATGTATGACAGGAATTTAAAATTTTTATTTCACATAGACTATCCATATATTATGCTTTAGGCTCCCATTTTAATGTCGGGATGAATTTTAGACGTTATTGACCTGCGATGCCAGAGGTTGCGTTTCTGACGTGCAAAGTGGCTAGTACGAATGAGTCTATTTTTTTCCCTTCCATTTTAGACTATTTATGATAGATGATACGGAGTAACAGAAACTCACGTGTGATTTTAACTGATATAAATAGAGTCATTATAATATGTACTTATAATTAATTTATAAACTTCACTTTAAAAAGATACTTCTTTTGAAAACTTTAAAGTTGAAAAGAAGAAGCATCCTTTTTTCTTTCTTTGGGTCTGAGTTCAACGCAACATGATTAGAATAGCCCAACCATTCGTTGCCGAACGCTCCATCCTACCCAACCGGGCGGTGTCCGGCTCGGTCGGACGGACCCAACCGCGTAGGCGTTGCTTGCGTTCGGACCCAGATCCAGACTAGTCGTACCCCACCGTCGCCTTCGTCGGCGTCGCCGTCGCATACGGCATACCTCCCCGCAGCCCAAACCCCCCGAAACCCAGAGGCGAGACGCGAGGAGAGGAGAGGAGAGTGCTCCTCTCGATCGCGCGCGATGGCGGAGGAGGCGGGCCACCCGCCGCGCTACGTGAAGCTGACCAGGGACCAGGACGCCCCCCGCGGCGGAGGACATCCGCCCCGGCGAGCTCAACCAGCCCGTCGCCGTCCCGCAGGTCTCGGCACCATCTCTTACGCGAATCTCGTGATTTTGTTTTTCGATGTTGTTTTTGGATCGAGTTGGCCTGGTCTGATTTGGTGTGCGCGCGCGTGTGTGCTTGTAGCTGGAGGGGAGGAGGTGCAGCGAGTGCGGCCAGGTGCTGCCGGAGAGCTACCAGGCGCCCGCCGACGAGCCGTGGACCACCGGCTTCTTCGAATGCACCGACGACCCCGAGAGCTGTAAGCGACGTGGCATTTCTCCCTCTCCTCCTCTCCTCTTCCCCTTGAATTCTCTAGTTAGTTTTCCCTTTCTGGATGGATCACAATTAGTGCTAGTTTTGAGGGATCTGTATATAGAAATAACATTCGTGTGTTCCGATGTGCTCATGTTCAGAATCTCGGAGACGTCAGATATGGAAGGAATTACTATGTGGATCTGTGTAGGAATAGGAGTGTGCTGCTGTGTTCGCAGCTCTTACACACTCTTTACTGCACAAATCAGTAACTGTAGCTGTGAGTTTATCTCGTATTCAATTGTCGATTTATCGACTGTAAGCGGCAAAAAGGTTAAAAGTAACGAGTTTTAACTCCTGGAATAGTCTTGCTTATGGTAACATGCAGGTAGGTCAAATGAACCGTTACTCTGTTAGTGAAGCTGGTGTCGAGAACAGTGTTAAGCATGTGAAGTTGGCTATGTTAGCAGTGGATTGTGGATTATCACGTGGTTTGTCTGGTTAATTGTTATCTGAAGTCATGTCAAATTTGGCGCCAGAGTGACTTTCATGTCTGTCATGCAACATTCACGTAGAGGTTCATGATCAATCATTCCAAATTGGGTAATTATTAATTTTGTTGTATAGCTTACCTGATTCACCCTTTTCCCACACCTTTAAGAGGTAGGGAATTTGTATAGAAAAAACCCATTTCTCTTTATAGTTTATATTGTGAAATATGAACTATTCAAATACATTTTGTATCACATTGCAATCCTTTTGTATTGGTAAATTTTAAGTACTGTAATTTATTAGTCTTTTAATATCCTTGCGAAATCAATGCACTATGATGATGATGATGTGCACATATGGAATTAGCCACTGTTCAACGTTTGAAAGGGAATAAAAAGTAGCTCTAACGTTTGTTCTTATTCCATGTTCTCAATATAAAAGATGTCCTTTTCTCCCACCTGTATTTGAAATTCTTCTAGATATGTACACTTTTCCAGCATAACAGTGTTAATTATGATAAATCATTGGGCAGACATAGATGACAAAATGTACATGACTGAAAGCATTGCTCGATAGCTAATGGCAATGTGCTGTTTTGGACACCAGCTATTTTTTTCTTCGTGACTTTCATAGGGCAGGTTTTCTTTATTCTGTTAGCGGTGTATCTTGTGTTATACTCCCTATATTGCTCATACTGTCATGCTGACCATGAATGCAAAGTAGCTGAATCCAATCACAAGGGGACCACTGCCAAGTTTACTGTAGTCTTCTGATCATATCCACTCTTAGCCTCTTGCTTAACTCTGATGGGGCCTATGTTTCTGTTTATATCAGGATGTTTCGTCATAGTTTACAAAGAAGGTGTCATCATAGGGTTTGTGTTTTTTGTAGTTTTATGCTTCATTCCACTCTGTTCTCATTTTTATGAATGCTACATTCCGAGATACTTATGAACTTCTTACTTACTCTGATGTTAGGCCGGATTGGATTATTCTGCCCCTGTGTATTGTTTGGACGAAATGTTCAAGCCCTTAGAGAAGATATCCCATGGACAACGCCTTGCACTTGCCATGCTGTCTTTGTTGAAGGTGGCATTGCACTGGCAATCCTAACAGCTATATTTCATGGTGTTGATCCAAGAACATCGTTCCTGATTGGTGAAGGGCTGGTGTTTAGTTGGTGGATATGTTCTACCTGTACTGGTATTTTTCGTCAAGAACTTCAGAGGAAATATCATCTCAAGGTACTTTTTTACTCTACCACCGCTTTCTGTATTTATGCCATACGATTAATCTCATTCCGGACAGGAGAACAGCTAACAATTGTATTGATTCCTACAATAAGTACTACTTACAATTATATTTGTCATTTGAGATAGATGTATCAGGTGTCCACAAGTGAATTTTCAGCTTTTCATGGTTACAATTATGTAGTTTGAATCATAGAGCTCTATCATTTAACAAACTAAATGTCATGTGAAATGTTCGGTTGTTCTGTCATGAAAATTTTGTTTGGTATTGTCCACTGTCAGGAGTTGGTTGTATTATTGAAATGTTGGACCATTTTTATTAGGGTTTGCTTATGGGGTTCCTTGCACATCCTATTTTCTTGCTCTGTTCACTTTTTCATGAATGTCGCTTAGTAATGATTGTATCATCTTTCCATGATAATTGATTCTAGCTAGTTGTTTCTTGAAGAGTCTAGTCTTTGATAGGAGGGTTGGGTTTCTAGTTTTCATGCAATATGTCATGGAGAATTATTTCACCATCTCATTTTATTATGTTTCCACCAGAACTCTCCATGCGATCCTTTCCTGGCCCATTGCTGCTTGCACTGGTGCGCGAATTGTCAGGAGCATCGTGAAAGGAAAGGTCGCCTCACAGACAACAGTGCTGTTCCAATGACCATCGTCAACCCACCACCAGTGCAAGGAATGGGCATGGCCGAGAATCACACTTCCACATCCGAGATTGAAGCGCCCAAGGCTGAGCATGATGATGTGGAGGTCATACCTTTGTAGGCTAATCAAAATACAAGCATAGTAGGACAGCATGGGAAATGAAACTTACCTGGAGTCTGCGCATCTTATAGCGCTATACTGATAGAACATTCCTTGTGTTCGTCTGTCAGGTATCAATATGAAACCTTCCAGCCCAAAGAGGCTGATCCAGATTTTTACTTTCTGAACATTACCTGTGAAAGAAAGTTGCCCCTGGGCATAGCTAACGAAAGAGATGTGGGGAACAGTTTAATGAGTTCAATCTTGTCGCATGTTGCGTTGCCTGTGTTCTTTTAAGTGGATGTCTTTGAAAGTGAAAGTACGATAGAATTCTAAGGGCTCAATTTGCGCCCGGGTTTGAACCTTCTGTTTGAGATCTGTCAGTCGTGGTTTACTCTAGTCTTTGGTAAGAAACAAACAATTACTGTAACACTTAACAGGTGGCGAACGCTCGCTGGTGATTAACGGATAGCCGGGAAACCATCGAGCTTCCATGAATGCTACCTGAGAGCAGAGCAAAGTAGCAAACTGCGAAGCGAAATCAGGAACAAGCAATGAAGTATATGCATTGAAGCTCAAAGCTTCCATTCCATATCAATTTTTTTTGTGCTCTAACCAATCCGTAAACTTGAGTGGATAACAAGAGTTTGTTTAATTAGTTCCCTAACAATCTACAGGCCCAAAGTAAACTACACTCTGATAAAAAACCGATCACCTGCTCGCATCACCAGGAACTGTCGCCCCTTCACCAACAACAAAACACAAGATGCATCTGCACCTGCAAACACAGCAAGATTCCTTACAACAACCAGGGAAGAAACCTAAGATTGTCTGCTCCAAATCAGACAAAAGATTAAAAATAATCTCCAACCAGGGGAAACAGCAAGCTTTTCCGAATTCTTTTCAAGAAAACTGAGAGAAACATCAACATCTTCACCCCATTCAATTTCAGAAAACAGTAACAAGGTGGCAAAGAAATACTGTGACATA